>OU015491.1:11912111-11952111 GCA_907164885.2 Dolomedes plantarius
GACTTACACCACTTTGCCTTTCACCGCCTCATATGACCGAGCACTGATCAAGCAGACGTAATAGTGAGGCTCGTTCCAGGTTTTCTTAGCGTATACTCGGGCGTCTTTACACAAGCATAACGTATTTAACATCCCGCGCGTCCATTTGGTGCCATAGACTTCAAGGCCCGATTATGAACGCTGGGGGCCCCTGGGCAGATGCTATTTGGGCCCCCCCCCCTTACGAACATTTATAAAAATAAGAACTATCCATGGGCTATACATACTATTAGAAGTACTAGGTTCATACACCAAGAGGGTTTTGGGGCCCCCTACCATCAGGAGGCCCTGGGCAAAGTCCCGATTTGACCATGCGATAAAAAGGCCCTGATGGACTTACAAATTTACAAACATTTAACACTTCGGATGCTAGCTCCCACAGCACTTTTTGTTTCAGCAGCTTAAAATCTAGAAGTTCGGCAAAAGTCTATTCTAAAAGATCGATACATGTTTTCCATTTTACTTACTGGTCATTACCATTTTGCTCAAAGATATTAAACCTCTTTCGGCATTAACATCATAAGCTTCTGATGTGATAACTACCGTGAACAAACATCATCATTTACTAAGGAAGTGGTTTTTCGGTAATTTTAACACTCGCGGCCAAAAATGGGGCCACAGTTTTTGGAACGAAGTTCTTTTACGCGGCTTACAGTAAACTAGCAGGAATCGTCACGTAACGAAAAAACGTTATGCCCCCTTAGTAAGAGCTTTTTTTAAAGACATCTGTGGCTGAATGGTTAAAGCACCGGACTACGGAGTATCGGACTATCGCACTACGGAGCGAGAGGTACCTGGTTCAAATCCCCGGATATACTATACATATACTATATATATATATATATGTATATATATATATAGTATATGTAGATATATATATAATATATACTTATATATATGTATGTGTATATATATATATATATATATATATATATATATATATATATATATATATATATATATATATATATATATATCTACATATACTATATATATATATACATATATATATAGTATATGTATGGTATATCCGGGGATATATATATATATATATATATATGTATGTATATATATATATATATATATATATATATATATGTATGTATATATATATATATATATATATATACATATATATATAAATATAATCAATGGAAATCTACATATTAAATCACGTTTAGAGATGAAAAAATAACGTAAGGAATTTCGTTCCTGACGGGGGTCCCCCGACCGCACAATTTTTTTTTTCTTAATAAATCTGATTTTTAAAACACGTGCTTTAGTAATAAATTTACGAATACTTCGCATAAAGGAATTTTCCATTCAAACATGTAATAATTACAGCACATCAGAGAAAAGATCACAAGTACCAGTTAACTAAAGGAAATGGAAACTTGACGAAGGAAAGCATTGGAGAGCGAAAATAAATCACATCTAATAACATAAACATGCAAACACGAAAATGCTGTCGCACATTACAACAATCCTCCCGTGTTAACGAATAAAGCGGGTCAACATTTCACCTTCACGAGAACCTAAATGCTCGGTAATTAACTTCCCGCTAAAGCGATCAGAAATTTCAATTACATTTTCGTGTTAGCATCGCGAATAATAAAGGCACGCGACGCACTTCTCCGGAACACGACTGGTGTGTAAAACCCTAAAAACCTCTCGAAAGCCAGCTGCCGAACCACCCACAAGAGGGACTCGATCGAGACCCCCAACCACCCCCATATAAGCCAGCCACCTGGCCGGCAGCATGGATTATTAAATATCGTGTTTCACGGTTTAAACCCCACAATTATAGTGGTATGCCCCCCCTTCCCGCTACGGCTACTGTTTGGCGAGGAAAGTGGCAGTACGTGCCGCATCTGGCGACATGACACGCTCCGCTCGCCAAGTACAAACAGAGGGGACCCGTATGGCACATCGGTATGAAATGCGATGACATTAAAAGCATCCTGTTGTGTTTGTGACAGAAGAGAGGAGAAACAAGAAACACTCTCTGGGGGTGGAGGGAAAAACCATGATTTCTAGGGGGGGGACAGATGACGAAAATTAATAGTGAAAATTCTCGTTTTCAAATATATTTTTTCCCGATAGACAAATAGAATTCACTACAGATCGCATATCGAACTTTGAATTTTATATACAATCAATTAAAAGATGAAAATGTGAAGTTTTTTTCACATCATATTAAGCTTTGAAAACAAACCAAAAAAAAAAATGTCATAAAATTATGAAGAGCTTATTCACTGAGCGTTATTCACCGACATCACAAAGAAGCATTAATTAGTGGGTAAAATGCGTAATACTATCAAACGGGCAAAGGCGTAATAATAATCAATTTGACACTTATTCGGTTACTAGCTGAAAACCCGCACTTCGCTACGGAGTACATTCAAATTAAATACAACGGTCAATGTATGCAATTAATGCCTATATATATATATATATATATATATATATATATATATATATATATATATATATATTTATTTATTTATAATAAATGCGACGATCAATGTATACAATTGATGTAAAATATATGTATAAAAAAAAATAGGAAGGGATATTTATTTATTTTTGGATAATATCCAATCGTCTGCTGCATTAGAAAGAAAAAATAATACTTTTTTTGTCTATTTAGTTGTTACGCACGTGACGATAAATTTATTTAAAGTACCAGAAAAAGAAATCACGTGATCGGCATTTAATAAATTAAATTCTAAAAATTAATCTTTAAAAATTCACCAAAAATCAGAAAATCGAGGTAAAGATTCGAAAAAGACTTCACTTTAAAGGAATTTTTATGATCTTTCTCGTGATATAAATTTTATAGCCCTCAAATTATTATTTTAAATGCAAACTTAAAAAAAGTTACAAAATTAGTTTAAAAATTTAATTTTAAAAAATCTAAGAAGAATTTTTGAAAAATCTTTCTTAGTGTACCCCTACACTATTAGAAGAATCGCCATGCAAAATTTCAGCCCTTTAGGTCCAGCGGTTTGGTCTGTGCGTTGTATGTCAGTCAGTGAGTGAATGAATGAATCAGTCAGTTACGGAACTGTTTTATATATATAGATAGACTATTCTGTTTCATTCCCAGTCGCACAGCTAAAAGAAATCGAACGCATACAGAGCTTAAACCCCTCGGGCAAGCAACTCAAAAAACATGCTTAGTAATTAAACGTAAAATATTGAGATATTTGTCAGGGGTTGTATATAATACCTCCTTAACCTAAATATGTTTTTTTTTCAAGGTCGGTGCGTATAATTTAGGAATGCCCTTCAGTCACGAGAAAATAATGATAAAAAAACTACACTCCTTTTGTGCGGTTCGATGAGGCATTGTTGGTAAAGAAGTCCCCGGGAGCGCCCAAGAGTAGCCGCGCACTCGAAAGAAGATATCTCCGATACTTTTATCTCATATATGCCACGAGGGGGATAAACTGATGACTTTGCAAAATGGTTAAAGACTGCAGGCTATTAAAAGGGATAATGGTTAGGAGGTTAAACAGTAGCTAATTTTCTTTTACGAGAAAAACCTTGCTAGTAACACTTCTTGCGTGGTCACGGTGAAAAGGAATATTTTAAACTTAAACGCTAAAAATAGATGCAGGGCCCGATTTAGAAAATTCTTGACTGTAGGCACAACTCGGGATGGGGGCCCCCTGACACTGACGTGGGCGTAAAATTTCAAAAATTGACACATAAAAAAAAAATCATGAATCATTGTGAAAGGACCATTTTACCAAGAATTGGCTATTTGAAGCGTAGAAGCCTAGAACATTATCAAATACCAAAAAGCAATACAACATATTAACTTCATCCTTAAAACACCAATACAATGCAACCAGAAAAACTTATTAATCCCTTATATACACTATAACATACATATGATGAGCTATATATATATATAACTATACATATGATAAACCAATCAAATTTGAAAGGATATATAAAAAAATTGCTATTGAAAAAGGTAAAATGAAATAAAATAAAATAATTGGATTTGGAATTTTTTAATTTATTTCTTGTAAAATAAAAATTTTGGGGGGCCCCCAACATTCGGGGGCCCCTAGGCCCGGGCCTAATGGGAAATCAGGGCCTGAATAGATGGCTGTTTTTGGGTTGAGTTGCACTGATCTTTAGCTACAAAAGCGTTTAACAAATAGTAAGCTACAATTTAAATCAAATTCTGAACGGGTACAAAACATCCAAACATACCATAAGAAACAAAACAACAGTGACTGGTACAGAAGGCCAGCGCCTTAGCCATTCGGCCAATGACCTCAAGCTTGGAATTTATTAAGTACCAATTTTAGAGAGTTATAAAAATTTTCTGATAACCCTAACATCAAGGATAATTTATAAACATACACCGTGCATTTCCAGGTTTTGACATTTTATATTTAAGAAGATAAAATAACTTATAGACGTCTTATCATAACAAACGCGGGAATGTGTGCATATACGTTTATTTATTTCGAGTGACATCTCTCCAATTTCATAACACGACATACGTACCGAAAAACTCACTAATCATATTACTAATATTGCTCTTTCAACTTAATAGAAACCTTTATAGAATCAAGATTTCCAGTATTTCATGGTATTAATAATTCTCATCACACACTTTTAGGTTCTTTGGAAACCACAGGAAATACAGTGGAATCTCGATCGATCGTTTTCTTATCCATCGTTTTTCCGTATGTGTCGTTCATTTTATCCAGTCCCAACGATCCTATTGCTTTGTTATGTGTCCGCATCTATCGTTCATTTCAGTCGGTCCCTTGAAAAACGATAGATGGAGATTCCACTGTATTTGAAAACTACACCACCAACAGAACTTAACCATATATTGAAAAATGGATCCCTATAATCAAAAGAATTTCCTTTTACTTCACACTTAGGTTTTAGTAAAAACTTTCTTGTCCCAATTTTTCAAAGCTCAGAATCTTCAGCTATTAATTATCGAAAGAAATGTATGCCTCTTTGATATTCATTTACTTTAAATTCCATTTCCGAAAGACAGATCTCAACTCCTTCCTGGTTTCAAGCACATCAGCGTTCGAAATTTTACATAAATGTTATGATTTTATAATTTTTTTTTAACAAAAATGAAAAGTTGTTTTAATATACCCATCTTTCCCACCGTACTTATTAGTACATTTCCTCTTATTAAAAATAATCTATGACCAAGCAAAGCTACAAAGATTTCCTACAGTACAGCAGTACTTGGCTCCGATATCAGAACAACAGCTATTTTTAGAATATCAATTGTTGAAAACTAACAACTTAATACGGGATTCCGCCACAATATTTCTCTTGTATTATAGGATCCTCGGACTTCCGCAAAACTGCCGAAATCGAGGCATCTAAAAATTAGCTTCAAAGGCCTCATTTGCTATCAAGAAATTAATTATCTATATATATAAAACAGTTCCATAACTGACTCACTGACATACAACGCACAGACCAAACCGCTGGACCTAAAGGGCTGAAATTTTGCATGGCGATTCTTCTTATGGTGTAGGGGTGCATTAAGAGAGATTTTTGAAAAATTCTTCTTAGATTTTTTAAAATTAAATTTTTAAGGTGTTTTAGTAACTTTTTTTAAGTTTGCAATTAAAATAATAATTTGAGGATTATAAATTTTATATCACGAGAAAGATCATAAAAATTCCTTTAAAATGAAATCTTTTTCGAATCTTTACCTCCATTTTCTAATTTATGGTGAATTTTTAAAGATTAATTTTTAGAATTTAATTTATTAAATTCTGATCACGTGATTTCTTTTTCTGGTACTTAAAATAAATTTATCGTCACGTGCATAACAACTAAATAGACAAAAAAATATTTTTTTTCTTGCTAATGCGGCAGACGATTGGACATTATCCAACAAAAATATTAATATACAATAAAAGATATTATGTTCCTCAAACTGTCAAAATTTATTTTTGTTTGGCATTAATTGAATACATTGACCGTTGTATTTAATTTGAATGTACTCTGTAAAATGAAATCTTTTTCGAACCTTTACCTCCATTTTCTGATTTTTGGTGAATTTTTAAAGATTAATTTTTTGAAATTAATTTATTAAATGCCGATCACGTGATTTCTTTTTCTGGTACTTTAAAAAAATTTATCGTCACGTGCATAGCAACTAAATAGACAAAAAATATTCTTTTCCTTTCTAATGCAGCAGACGATTGGATATTATCCAAAAAAATATTCCTTAAGATTTTTTTCTAAATATATATATATATATATATATATATATATATATATATATATAAATATTTACATCAATTGTATACATTGATCGTCGTATTTATTATAAATATATATATTTATTTTTTTGGCATTAATTGCATAAATTAACCGTTGTATTTAATTTGAATGTACTCCGTAGCGAAGCGCGGGTTTTCAGCTAGTTTAAACATAAGGCTCAAGGTAACATTTTCTGACGCACTTTTCACGGCGTATTATTTATACGGAGGGGAAAAGTCAGTCCCCTAGTCAACTGTGATGAGTCTGAGAATGGAAGGCAAGACTCACCTGGTCTGTCGAGCAGCTGGACAGCCGTGGCCGGAAAGTACCCGCTGTGGGATGTGTAGTTTGGGTGGAAGACAATGCCCCGCCAGCGACCGTCGGCACTCTGCTCCAAGACCTGCAGAAAAAAAAAGGTGGAAAAGAATCAATAAAACGCATCCAAGATGACTCGAAATTCAAAGACACTCGTTCGTGAGAGAATACCGCTTTCGGGGAAACGGTATATAAAGAAATACTGATGAAGCTCTAAATTTCTAATAAATGACAATTCAACGAGGTCATGACAAATTCCACATCAGAATGAATATATATATATATATATATATACAGTCGAACCTCCATATATCGAAGTAGCAAAATGCCAAAAAAAAAATTCGATATATAGAATTGATCTTAGTTTTATCATAATTCTCCTAAAACATTAAAATTAAAGCTAATTTTCGTATACAAAACTTCATTTCCAATTTATATGCAAATCGCATTAAATGAAAGTTAATAACTAAAAAATGAATTAACATGAAAGATTTATTGAGTACTATATACCTTAAAAAAAAACAATAATCCAGACAGTGGTTACAGTGATCACAGTTACATTCTTTTTTAAAAAAACTACGAATATCTTGCTGAACAGTTAGTTTTGCGGAAAGTTAAAAAAAATGTTCGTATTTATTCAGTCCACTGAAAACTTCACCAGGAACATTTTTCGCGAATTGAAGTCCACGACGTAATGTTCCAAATGCCAAAAATCGGGAGATTTTATTCTTAAGTGGAATAAAATCTCCCAATTTGTCTTGAAAAAAATTTCGATATATAGAGATTTTTTCGATATATAGAAACAATTTTTCTATGTAATAAACATGGAGATTTGTTAAGAATTCGATATATAGAAAATTTCGATATATGGAAGTTCGATATATGGAGGTTCGACTGTATGTATGTGTATATATATATATATATATATATATATATATATATATATATATATATATATATATATATATATATATATATATACAGTCGGACCTCTATTTAACGAAGTCGCTAAATCCCGAAAAAAGTTCGTTATATGGAAAATTCATCAAGTAGAGATTTACCTTTTAAAATACTTTAAACTACACAAGACAGATTTTAAATTCATAAACACTAAATATTATTTATAAAAGTAATTACTCACACCTTTATTTTGTAAATTAATGTCTATTTGTTTTATATATCTTACCCATCAAACAGAAATCTGCAAGGAAAACAAGAATAAAACAAAACGTCCGGGAATACACTGTATTTTCGATTTTAAAAAATTATATTAAAATTAACGAATTTTAATGACATTATCGCATTTATTATAACAAGTAATTTTAAGCTTACATTACCACGTGCGTCTTTAAATTTAATTATTGGTAAAGTTTGTTAATTTTGTCCGAGTTTTTTGTTTGAAAAAGTGCATTATCTCATAATACGTCTCGCATCTTTGCAGTGCACCAAAACCCCTTCAGGCGTATTTTCTTCAAACTGTAATCCGCGTCGGAATGTGTTAAAAGAAAGTTAATGTGTTAAATGTGTTAAAAGAAATAATTAGTTTGAAATGTTCAGAACTATTTTGAGAAATATGGAGAGTAAAATATTGAATCACAAGAAAAAAGTTCGTTAAATAGAGAAAGCACTTCGCTATTTGGAGGTTATTTTACGAAGAAATTCGCAAAACGTTCTTCGTTCCAAGGAAAAGTTCGCAAAATAGAGGATCGTTAAATAGAGGTCCGACTGTATATACATCATGAATTTCAAAACGACAAAACTTTGACCTTTAAATTTAAAGACTGTGGAAATTTCATTCGACGAGGAAAGCACAATAATTGCTCATTTAATATTAGGATGATGCAGCTCTACCTCTGTTTATAGGGCTATATTTAGGCTTACTTTCATTTTTGTCCTCGCAAAAACTTATTTCAACAACGATCGACCCCAACTATCGTCTAGATATTATATTAAGACCGATAGAGAAAGTAAACAATAGAAGAATAGTTAAGCCATCCATCATCCGTTTGTCGGAGACATCATATTTAAACTATTATGACGTGTGAACAATGACGTAGATTTTTTTTTTTTAAACCAGTAGTTTGAGAGCATCCTCTTCTGAATCGGCACGAAAGTGAACAGGTAATAGATAGGGATGCGACATCGATGTCGATGTTTTCAAAACATCGATTTATTGAAGCCGATGTTTTTTTTAACATCGATGTTTTGTTCTCGATGTTTTACGTTGTCTCGATGTTTTTTTTTAATGAAAAAGCACCGTAATAAAAAAAAATTACCACGTATCATAATTTTCACACTCAGTATCGATGTTTAAACCATCGATGTTTAAAAACATCGATGGTTTTTGGGCGATGTTTTATTAGCATCGATGTTTTAATATTGAATATCGATGTTTCAAAACATCGATGTTTTGTTATCGATGTCGCATCACTAGTAATAGAACCCCGACTCTATCAATCATTTTCTCAAATAAAACACACTTTCCTCGACATATTTAATCTGTATGGGATAAATAATAATAAAAAAATCAAACAATGGTAATACTACAAAACAAAGTACAGCCACAGGTATGTATAATGGAACAGCTCTGCAAAAATATGATTACGTCCGGGATTCCAACCTGAGTCTATGAAATCGAAAGCTGATACGCAACCAAGTTCGCCAAAAGAGGTCTTCAGATAGAGGCGATTAATTTATTCAGCGATGCAGAATAGGTCGCTGTACGGTAATGCCAATTTAATGTGATAACTGATGGGCCAATTTACTATCTTAAAGATATATCTCCTGCTTATCATTTTTTAGAAGTTCTAACAATTTTTACACACAATGTTTCTTATATTAATTTTCAATGAAAATATGCAAATGACACCAAACGAAATCAGAAAATTGACACACAACAATTCCCTGTTAAGAAACAAAGAAGATAAAAAAAATTAAGTTTTGGCAGGATACTGAAAATCCCAGAACACGTAAACTCAATACGCTATAATTAATAAAAAAAAAGGGTTCATAAATGAAATAGATCAATTTTTTTCCTTGGCTACACTCCATTATGACCGGAAAACTGTATGATGAAATTTGGCACAGTGAAATATTTTTAAAATGAGCAGTTTTATCTAATCAAATATAAATAAAGCACATGTGAAAAAGATGATAAAATCCATTCTTCTTCAAAATACAATTATTTAGAAATTTACGAACGTCTTTCGTCAGAAATAATATAAATCACATCAAACGAAATTACGTCATGAGATTAACTCGCACACTAATAATGTAAAAAAAAAAAAAAAAACTAAGAAACAGTTAAGAAGTCTAAAACAGTTCTCTTATTATTTCTTAAACAAGAAGATAAATGTTTAATTTTTTTATTATAAATGTATATTATAATACATTTAACGGTAACTCTGAGCTGAAAAGTTGCGAAGTAATTATGTCGATCGTGCATACAAAGGAAATTTCAAAGAGAAATATTTTTAAAATGTAAAAAAAAAATAGAAGTCTGAGAAAAAAAATGACTTGGCATGGTATTGAAAATCCCAAAACACGGGAACTTAATACACTAATTGAAAAAAGAAATTACTCATAAAAGAAATAATCAATTTTTTCTTGGCTTCACTCCATTAAGGCCGGAAAACCGAATGCTTATTCCTGGCAGAGTGAAATTATTTGAAAACACGTCAAACAAATTTATGTTATCAAATATAAACGGAACAAACACATGCGATAAAAAAGAACTAAAAAAAAATTTGAATTTTACGAACATCGTCGAGTCAGAAAAAGACGATTTCATGTTAGTCACGATTATAGAAGAATTTTCACGAGTCCAAAAGTAAATATTATTTACTTCAGAGATCCTAAAAATAATGGGATTCAGGTAGCAAGTTTACTCTCTACGAAATTTAATCCACTAACTAGTTTCAGTGGCATCTATAACTAATAAAGGGACAAGTGGAAGTCGAGAGATCACGTGACCGTAACTCATCCGGGCGGGCACCGATCCTCGAAAAAAAAATGGCCGACAAATATACAGGAAACGGTGCAATTTTTTTTCTCATGAAAGTACATAAATGTTACATATTTGGAAAGAGCTTCGAAAACTGATAATTTTTTCTGCGTACACTTATTCTGTTAATTCAATAGTTTTAGAGATATTTTCATTTTAAAATCACCCACTGCTGAGAAACCAATCATCTGGTGCAGTGGTGCTGCCATCTGTCGGCAGCGACGGGAATGAAAATTGAAAGGAATTTATTCACTTGAATTTAATACATTTGTAGGCTTTTTTTTTTCTTTTGTGGGGCCCGAAGTACATAAATATGTTACACGGATGGCTTGAGCGTAGCTAGGCGAAGCCCGGCTACTAATACACAAATTATACTCAACACATCATTTTCAAATGTTGAAAATCATAATAATGCGCAGAAACAAATTAATGTTTAAGTGGCCTCGTGCTTAGTGAGTACCTAAAGCCAGATTTAAAAATGTCACTGTGCATGCGCAGAAAGCAAATTTTTAACTGTAAATTATCGCTAATTAAACAGCGCAAAATAAACAATTTCCATCAGGTTTTATCTTATATTTCACTAACATAATTATCATAAAAATAAAAATGGCAGAGAGAGATCTAGAGATACTCCTCGGCATTGAAACATGTCACTGAGCATGCGAAGAAACATTGAAGTTTCTAAAGCCAGATTGAAACATGCCACTCAGCATGCACAGAAATCAAATTTTAATTGTAATATTATAGATCATTAATAAAAATTGCAGTTACAAAAACGAAATTTCACAAATCTACAGATTACAATCTTTCGTTTAAGACCAAAATGAAGTAAATTGATACAGTAGTTTTCTCTCACGGACTGCCCAAAAAGTCGGGTTAGCAACTTAAATATATAGATTTTATATCAAAAGTACCCCTATATAAGTACCCCTAAATAAGTTACCCCTATTAATGCGTTTGGGTGTAGGTCGTCAATTCATTATCATCTTTCTAACTTAAAATACATTCGGCAGCACCAGTATTAATGTAACTCATACGTTATCTTGAAATGGGGACTTCCATGTAAAATTCATCTCATTATATGCACAGTGGATTTCATTTGAATAAACTTCATCTACATACGCCAGTGGCAACGGTAAGATCGAATTTATAAAAATACGTTTATAGTAATAATCCGACATTTAAAATTTTTAACAAACTAAATTAAAATTTCGATAAAATAAAAGAATGAAAGTGTCACTAAGTACTTAAATTATTGCAGTGGAGCAGTGATATTAATCTCAGCCTTGACAGACCTATACATATAACAACAAATTTATGCGCGTGTGCTGGCATATCTAACAACGAACGAGTAAATTAGCGGAATAATGCATTTTACTATGATATTATAATGATAACAATAAGTTAATAGAATCATGCAATAGACCACACATTTCACGACTCTATTAACACATTATCATTGTGTTAATAGGATCATGATTAATACAATGATAAGTTAACTATTCCAATAACAATGGTAAGTTAAATAGAATCGTGTATTTTACTAAGATATTACACATGGAATTCCGTCTAGTTCTATTTAAATTGTAATTGTGGTCGGTCTACCAAACGAGTGTCGTTTTATATAAGTCCGTGCTAAAATAATGAAAACGACGTTTCTGGGAAAGAGTTTTTATCTGCTTTTCTACATAATCTCCCTTAAATTCGATACATTGGGTCCAACAATTTTCAACATTTTTTTTATCCATTACAAAAAGTAGGGTTTGGTTCACTCATCACTTCGGTATTTAAGGAGATAAGGGACTTTCATTCTCGTACTTCTTTAATTTTCAATATTTTACTCTATATACCCCATGAGTATAATTTATATTCTTTCCTGCTACATTGAAGATACTGAGAATTCACAAATAAGTATTTTGTGGAGGAATAAGACCTGTTTATCAAAAAATTCTTCAAAAATGCTAGAATTTTTCAAAAGGCCCCAAGCGTATTCATTGGATAATAATAATAATTATTATTCTCATTCTGTAAGTATAATTAAAAATTGAAAATAAAAAAATTCGAGGTTGAAGGACCCTTGTCCCCTTAAACAATGCAGTAGGACATGCATAGTACTCTGTGGTTATTATTTTTCCGAATTTTCGAATAGGAAATAATGATTATGCCATTGACGTCCCTAAAAACAGTGGCGATAACCTTTCCCGTTTGATGGAACCGTTTTCACCTTCTTGGGCGCAGTTTCACCTGCTTCGACCCACGGTTTTCTGTGTCTTTCTGGCTGGTAGTGATGTTTTCATGTTTCATAAACTGTTATGAAACGACGAAAACGTCCATCTGAACTTCTTTAAAAATAGCTCCGAACTGAGCTTCGAGATGTTCACTCGTTCGTTAACAAACGCGGCACTCACCTTTGACGTTCAAATGTTCATAAAAAAATATAATGTACTCGCTCTGATGTGAATATTTCCATATTCATGAATTAGGGCCTGTTCACATAGGAGTCCGTTGCGTTGACGAAAATAAACCAATCACATGCCTCCAAACGATTAATGAAATTTTTAACGCCTATGATTGGTTTATTTTCGCCTCAACGTCATCTTTTCCTTAACGCAACGCAACAGACTCCTATGGGCCTGTTCACATAGGAGTCCGTTGCGTTGCGTTAAGGAAAAGATGACGTTGAGACGAAAATAAACCAATCATAGGCGTTAAAAATTTCATTGCTAATCGTTTGGAGGCATATGATTGGTTTACTTTCGTCTCAACGTCATATTTTCCTTAACGCAACGCAATGGACTCTTATGTGAACAGGCCCTTAATCTAAGGAACGTCATTAAATTAAATCATTTAAATAAATTTTATATCAATGTATCAGGTCATACGCCGTGGTTTGAATGACAGCTGTAACTCTGTTTATATACTTGAGACGTTTTACGTCATACTTTTACTGGAACACACGTGTCAAAAGCTACGATAGCTTTTTCTTCTTATTTTACGCGTCGATCGTAAACACTCTAGTTATGAAATATTTACGATTATAATTTATATCTTACACCCTGTTTATCTGACACTGATAACGATCCCTCAAGGGAAATCACTAAAAGAAGAAAAAAAATCTATGAATAAACATGTTTATACACACAAACATAACACTCAAGAGTAGGCTTCTAAATTAAAGTGAGTGACGTAAATATCTGTAACGAGCATTTTCAAGACCACAAGTACACGCCGAATCTAAATCACGTGAAAGCGGCAGAAATGACACACACTTATGTTTACCAAACATGTAACGAGCACACATCGCTAGGGAAGATATTGAATTCCTCGTATACCAAAAAATCCCATTAATTCAGCTGGTAAGGGTTAATGAATAACTGATATAACTGAACACCTCCTCGAAAGCAGAAACAAGACCACACGTGGCATTGAGTAACATGACTTATGAATAAAGAAATGACAAAATAAATACGGGGGGAAAGATTTATAAAAAAATATAAAAAATTGAACAGGACACTTAATCACATCCAAACACTGCATCACAAAAACTCAACAACATCCTACGCTTAAAACGCCTCGCAAAACCAAGGATGGTTGGAAAGTGCACGAAATTCTTCAGGCAGCAATGTCAAGTACCAGGGGTCTGAAAAAAAAAAAAAAAAGTCGGTGCCCAAACAATGGATCTAAAAATGCCGAGGCGGGGGGGGGGGGAGAGACAGAGAAAAAAAAAAGAATTACTCGTACGTATACCGTATGAGAAAAGGCTCCGTGGGAATTCTCTCGCTCTTTTGGAAGGAAAAATCTCGCATATGGGAGGGCATTCTTGTCCAGAAGTGCCAGGGGATCGCTTACAAAAGTGAGAGGAATTCCGAATTAGGCTCAAAGGAGACAGGGGTGGTGGGGTGGATGTGGAGAAGACGATGTTGACACGATTGGGCTGTCGGATCTGAGAGACAGCAACATCGGAGTGGCACGCTACGAAGACGCTGAGATAGAGTGAGTGAGTGAAGATCAAATATATGTGATGAACTGCCCATCACTCGAGCCGATTTATGAACGAACTAGCTGAAAACCCGCACTTCGCTACGGAGTACATTCAAATTAAATTCAACGGTCAATGTATGCAATTAATGCCAAAAAAAAATAAATATATATATTTATAATAAATACGACGATCAATGTATACAATTGATTGTATATATATTTACATTTATAAAAAGAATGTAAGGTATATTTATTTTTTTTTTTTGGATAATATCCAATCGTCTGCTGCATTAGAAAGAAAAAAAATAATTTTTTTGGTCTATTTAGTTGTTACGCACGTGAGGATAAATTTATTTAAAGTACCAGAAATAGAAATCACGTGATCGGCATTTAATAAATTAAATTCTAAAAATGAATCTTTAAAAATTCACCAAAAATCAGGAAATGGAGGTAAAGATCCGAAAAAAAAATTCATTTTGAAGGAATTTTTATGCAAAAATATGTTAAATTTCCACTTTATTTCAAAAATTTTGCTTATCAAATGCAAGTAATCGAGAATTTGCAAATTTGTGCTAGCGTGTATGCATACATATATAAAAATTAAAAGGGAAAAGTCTAACCGATTTGAAATGGTTTCTCTTATAATTTTTAATTTTTTGTTTTAATGTAGCACAGTGATATAGATTGTAATGTCTCTTCAGAAACGCTTATTTTGTTTCATCTACTCATGTAATGGCTACTGAAGACGATAAATGAATGAATTTAAATTATCCTTTTTGAGCGCTCATCTACAGTGTTAAGCCAGGCGGTTAATGACTGCTACATACATACACATTCATACATGTACAGGGTGTCCATAATTAAAGTCCCACTTTCAAAATGCTGCAAAAAAAAAAAAAAAAGGAACCACTGGTCAGAATGACTTAAAATTTGAACAGAATATACTGGAAGTAGGGGGAAACGATTTGGCATAATAATAAAAAGTTCCAAAATGTATCAATAGATGGCGCTGTAAGCGGTTGGAAACTTTTTTTTTTATTATGCCAAATCGTTTCCTCCTTTTTCCAGTATATTCAGTTCAAATTTGAAGTCATTCTGACAAGTGGTTCTTTTTTTGCAGCCTTTTGAAAGTGGGACTTTAATTATGGACACCCTATATATTTGCGTGTGTGCGAGATTGAACCCAGGAAAAAGTACCTAAGTCGGAAAAATCGATTTGTGACCAATAAATGAATTCATAATCAAATGGAAGATGTTACAGGGGGAAAATCTCATGAATCCCCGATGAATCGTTAATCCATGAATCAGAGTATACTATATAACACTTATCTAATCATCAGAAGCACACTACAACATTGTAAAAATCAATCCTCATGACTTAAAAACTGAAGAATTCACTGAAGCCCGGCGAAACTGAAACCGAGGGACAACACTAAATTAACTAAGCAGAGCTATGTAAACAGAGAAGATTAACAGAATAGGGAATAAAATAACACAGAATGATTAAAATAAGCAAGTAGTTTCAACGATGTTTTGGAGAAAGAAGCGTTAGTAATCGAATTCGGGTGTGTATTTTATCTAGAGGATTACAGAGTGCAGAGCAAGGATCAATTTCCTAATGGATATACAAAAGCTAAGCAAAGTGATTAGGGAGATTTAAGGTTCTTGCAGTAATAATGTTTATCTTGGCGAAGCTTCCAGTTGCAAGTACCAACAGTGGAAAAATAAATGCAGCTTAGTCGCAATAAACTCAAATAACAACTTGTTTATTTAACCCAGAAATAACTCGGAAAAAGTTTCAAATATTAATAAGTAGTGGCAACTTACGTTAAGATTTCATTCCCTCGATTAATGTCATTCCATCATCCATTAACAGTTAAACTTATTGGAATATATTTAAGCTATTTTTGGGGGTTTATTTTAATCAAAGTTTAAATTTCCGTTAACCTAGTTATGAGCCTCGGTTTAACAGATTGTGAATGGACTCCAGCAAAAATATTCACAAAAGAAGACCTAAGGTCTGCTTCATTAATCCCTTAAAAATTGCCGATAACAGTTTTTATACGATATTAAACCGAAAACTCCTATAAAACGTCCGTTTTTTGTCTTTCTCTATTTTATCAAATAACATTTTACAAATCAAATGAAACTAGGACACACACATAACGCGTTTCGTTTGTTCAAAAATTAGCTTATTTCAAAATTGAACTGAAACAAAAAATTCAGCTGGAGAAAATTAAATTAATTATTCCCGTTTATACGTGATATTAACAATTTAAGGATTAGAATGACAGTCGAACCTCTATATATCGAACTAGCAAATTGCCGGAAAAATATTCGATATATCGAAATTTCGATATATAGAATTGATGTTAGTTTTATCATAATTCTCCTAAAACATTACAATTAAAGCTAATTTTCGTATACGAAACTCCATTTCTAATTTATATGCGAATCACATTAAATGAAAGTCAATAACTAAAAAGTGAATTAATATGAAAGATTTATTGAGTACTACATATCTTTAAAAAAAAAAACAATAATCCAGACAGTGGTTACAATGATCACAGTTACATTCTTTTTTTAAAAAAAACTATGAATGTCTTGCTGAACCGCCAGTTTTGCAGAAAGTTCATCAAAGAAATGTTGGCATTTATTCAGTCCACTAAAAACTTCATCAGGGACATTTTCCGCGAATTAAAGTCCACGACGTATTGTTTCAAACGCCGAAAATTCGGAGATTTTATTCTAAAGTGAAATAAAATCTCCCAATATGTCTTGAAAAAAAAATTTCGATTTATAGAGATTTTTTCGATATATAGAAACAGTTTTTCTATGTAATGAACATGGAGATTTGCCAAGAGTTCGATATATAGAAAATTTCGATCCGATTCTCGAAAGGGGGGGGGGGGGGGGCGAGGTGTCAAAAGAGATTAACGAACCGCGTGCTACAACTTGAGAGATCGAATGCAGATCGTCACATGTCGAAATGCAGTCTGTGCCAACTGAGATTTTTATTCAGACACGTATGGATAACGTACATAAAAAAAACACCATTTACCACGAATTCGTTGCTGCACGGAAAAATTCGTCTCGCTCCCCTTTGAGAGCGTATGCTGACATACCTCGTCGGTCTGTGAACGCAATGTTGTCAGTTATGGTCACCGATAACTTTCGATGCTTATTCCTTTGGCCTTCGTAAATTCGTAGACAACGGTCGCCAGAATTCACGTATACTTGCAAATACGTTTAGCGTGAAATATAATATACGTCAAACTAAGAATTGTTAAACAGGAAGCTTTAGGTATTTATATCAGCTCGTTGTATCTATAAACCGATGTACTGAAATGGTTTTGTAAAAAATTGGATCATTTTCCGTAAGGTAAATTCTTAGAATCAAGAACCATTTACAGGCATTATTAACTTTTAAATTGCAGGTAGTTTGGTACATTTAGTTTGGAGTGCGATTCTTCAAGTTTAAAACAGATATCCAGCCGGACATTCAAATGAGCAAAAGGAATTTCTCACGAAACGAAAATTTCTTTAAAAAATATTTCAGATACCTCTCATGCACCTTTTCACAAAAATGCACCTTTTCATGTCATACGAATATTCAAACTGCTCCGGGCGCATTTCTAATTATCGTATTGCTTTGAAATTTAAGTTTTATATACTTAACTGTATATCAAATAAATCTTAATGAAAATAATTATGCTTCGTGGCTCAGAATTTTTAAATTTTGTACTCGAAAAGACGATATATAGGCGTTTTGCGTAATAAAAAGGGTGTTTTCACTATTATTATTTTTTCTCTTTATATTTTTATTGAATACTTAAAGTAAGCAATAAGTTTCATTGTTAGTTGTATAAGGTATCCTGTAAATAAAAATTACCGTACTATATGCATAAGAAATGCGCATGGAACATTTTTAATGAGGCCAATTTTTGATATCATTAATAATTCATAATTCATAAATTATTAATATTTCATCTTTAAATTTTAACCACATTTACATATCTATGGTACTAATCACATATTCAAATTTCAAGCAAATCCATTCAAAACAAAAAAAAAGTCAGGTTTGAAGGTCCACTGTCCCCTTAAAACTGCAGAAGAGATGACGATACACTTCCTATTATAGCAACAGCAAACAGAAGTATTCGAGAAAAAGGTGGAGTCAGGATGCCAAATCTTCCCGGAGACTTCACGTAACGTAGCTTCCAATTTAAAAAAGAAAAAAAAATATTTAATTGGGATTAAAACGATGATCCTAAGTACGAAATATGAAGAGTAACGCTGTGACACATTTACTAATGTCATGCAAAATAAAATAAAAATGTGTCTATGACTATTCCGAATAAAGGTATAATCAGATAACAAAAGAAAATAGGGTCACGGAATAATCTAAATTATTAAGTCAAGGAAATGTCGAATTTAACTCGATACCACAATATAGATGCATTTATCTAAAGTTGAATGCCATTTTAATATACTGGAAGTTTTAACAGCTAATTAGACTATTTTGAGATCACTAAATATATATATAAATATATATTCCTACTTGGAATCGATAAGAAAAAAAAATCAATTTATTGATCACATAAACTAAAAAGCTAAGTATATATTTCCAAACGAGTGTTTACCAAACGAACTGATGGAATACTTCTATAATATGTGACCCATATTAAGCAAGTATTTATAGAGGGGGAAAAAACTTGTTAAAATTTTTTCAAAAGCCACTCTTAATTAATCTTTAAAAATGAAGGCCAGGAGTACTTGACTGCAGTTCATTAAAATTAATCTAATAAAGGAGAGTCCGCATTTAGAAAACCACCTCACAAAATGCCTTTTCATGCGAGGGAAACATTTTTGTTACTTCATTTGATTACTTTTTCGGCATCTTTTGAGCTTTTCAAGATTCTATGGAATATTAAAGTGCATCTCTATACTTCATAAGAAGTTAAAGAGAACAACAGTCTAGACAAGAAGACGCGGGAAAATGGCCACAGTCGAAGGATTTTCGGAAGTATGATATTAGCGTTCGACACAGTCGTGGGTAGATCTGAAGAGGCTCTTTTCCCTCAATGTCCGGAGCATATTTTAATTTTAAAATGTCTTGCGTCACAATTAACAATCCAAATTCTCGATATCAAGGGCGTGGAATACATCAAGAAAAATATTTCTAACAGGAAATACGGAGATAAATATTTTGGATAGAGAATAATACGACATATATGATACCAAAATAATATAATACACTGAAGTGCCACTGAATTAGGGATAGCAAAGCCTATGCAAATTGTGTAGCTCTGCGCATCATGTATGCGCAAGTGAGGGCGCTGTGGTAACTGCATATATAGCGCGTACTGTGGTTGTTCTGAATTAGTTGTTGGAATTGCCAGTATGGGTAAACTGCCTGATTTAGACGCCTTCGATCGCGGACAAATCGTAGGTGCGCGACGCATGGGCCATTCAATTTCAAAAACCAGTTTCAAAATTTAAGATTTAAAATTCTTTAAAATTTAAATTTTTTTAAAATTTTAAATTAAAAATTCTTTTTTTAAAATTTTCAATTTTTTTAACGCTAAGATAAATTTAACCTTTACAGTTTCAAAACTAAACAAAATAAAACCCTTTTTTATTGTGAAACAACTTTACAAAATTAAAATGGCACAGTTGATTTTTTTAAATAAAATTATTGTCACTATACCGCTCTATTCATTTTATTCAATGAAAAAGAAATAAGACAACGCTATGAAAAATGTATTGACATAAATGCAGATATTGCAGTTTTATAAGGTTTTCACGGTGGTACAATTTTTATCTATTCATTTTAAAACTATTCGAAATATTTACTAATTTATAAACAAAATAATTAAAAACTAAAAATTAATAGCATGCAGAAAAAAATTCCTCTGAAGTCTTGGAAAAATAAGTATTTGAACATATAACCATTTTGCTTTCTAAAATACTTTTTTTTTTAAATGAGCACAATGTAATGGTTTAAAGACAATTACTTCTAGATTTCCAGACTGTATAATGAAAAAGTGCTTTTCGAATTCCCTCCGATGTTTCTTTGCGATAATTCATCACTTTTTATACGCAAGACAAACAAGAACTATCTTTCAGAAAGAAGTTTTGGACAGAATGCCTAAATTGCTGCCACAACAATGAAGAATAAAAAAGAAAAAGAACATTTCTTTTCTAACAGTTAAAATTACAGAACGTAACATGACATTCGCTGCTCAAACTAACGGTGGGATATCTGAAGCTTGCTCGTAACCCGAATTTTAGCTCGTAACTCGAAGCAAAAAATCTGCCGAGAGAATGCTCGTATCTCGAAAAACTCGTAAGTCGAGGAACCACTGTATATATACAAATATATTGCCATTAATAAAAATATAAAAATGTGGTATCACACATAAAAGAATGGGTATAAACACCCATTATAACTAATAATTTCATATTTTGCGCCTGTTATACCCCCCCCCCCCTCATAGACACATAATTACACTTTTCGTGATTACCCAACCTAAGGGCCCAAGGTCCAGCTTAAGGCCCTTCCTGAGCTGCGGATCGGTAGGGGGAAAAAAACGTAAAAAGTGAAATTTATGGGCTGAAAAATCTAGAATAACAAGAACACTCTTTGATATTCAGCAATGGAGCAGCAATGCATATTTCCACGCTCAGATCTCTGCTATCGAGCCGCGCATTAATTTAATATACGCTAAGTATAAGGAACCGGCCGATAAAGAACGCGTTATTAGGCTATTCTTAAGCGTGTACCACAGATAACTATCGCAACGAAGTAGCCGGTCATTAGCTAAAACGTGACGGGCACAGATATGCTCACTTAAAAGCGCGCTCAATGTAGGAGCAGCGTGTAAAAAAAAAAATAAAGAAAAACCACGTAAACAACTGTCCGTGAAACGATAAGATTCTTTAGCAGGCGCGCAACTCAGATGAAGCGCGAATGCTAATCGAACCAACGCACAACCAATTAGACAATACAAAGCGGTACCGCTTTCACACGAAACTGGGTTATTAAGAATGATACATTGTAAAAAATGGAACTGTAGGACATCGGTGATGACAATCCGAATAACGCAGAGTGCAGTTAGGACGATAACGCAGCGGTGTGTAACACAATGATGACATGCGGAACACTTACTAAATAGATTGCTTTTCGAAAGATAAAATCGTCTGCCCATTTGAGACAGACCATGGGGCGTTTTCTTCGGTTGCACCACTCATTAGGTCCAATCTGTTCGCGGAAAAAGAATTTCTTACCGGATAAAAATGTGTAATGATCCTGAGCTCACATAGCATCTAAGTTTAGGCTTTTAAGTTCATATGTTTTCGTTGATCGTCAGTGTAAAAAATAATAAACGGACTTAGTGGTGAAAAAGAGCGGAAGGGGTCCATAAAACAGATGGTCTTGGACAGGTCCATAAAAAAGATGGTTCGAATCTCGGGCTAACTAGGGAAAGGAATATTTATAAAAATAAGGAAGAGCGGCAAATTGGTCGAAATAAGTGTTCCCGAACGAATATTGTAATAACGTCACAAACAGCATAACAGTGTTGTAAATAAAAAAAATCTTCCAGGTAAACCTATTTTCAACAAAAACAATCGTATATATTTATTCTGGATAAAACTAAGCTCATCTTTACATATTTTAAAAGGACTTTCAACGAGTTTCTTCTCGACAAAGCGGTAACCCTTGACTGCGATTATCCGAAAAAGACTTACTCATTACCGATGCCCTTTTCGAAATTTAAGCCAACAAGGCTTATACTATCCAAAGTAATATTACAGGTAAAGAAACGAGAAAAAGGTCGTGGGTTAAAATTTAAATGATACTACTTCCAAGAATAAAATGGTTGTGTACTATATAATGAAGTCAAGAAATTTTTCATTCTTGGAAAAAATTTTCCTGATTTGGAAAAAAATTGCAAAGATATATTTAGTATTGAAGAAATGTTATCTCTTTAAAATTAATATACGATAGGATGAAAGGAATATTTTCATATTTTTAAGACATAAAACGATCTGAATCTATGGTTTCGATCCTTATTAAACCAAATGGCAGAAAATAAGTTTCGTATATATATATATATTTTATCCGTTTACTTATCGTGATTAAGACATAAAATAAATTCTCTTAACGTTCAACATCATCGAAAAAGGTCAAGCACCAGTTCTTTAGAAAAATAGAAAAGAGTCATACACAAAGAATTCAATGAATTTATATGTGCAACGCAAAAAAAGTCGATTAAAAGTTTTTCCTCTGCGGACACAAAAAGCAATTATCTACCGGAATCCCAATTTACCGAAAACGAAAAAGGAATTAATTTAGAAAAAAAAGTCTGAGCTAGCCAACAATATATATATATATATATATATATATATATATATATATAATATACAGTGGACGCTCGTTAATTCGAACTCAGTTAATTCGAACTTTCGGTTAATTCGAACTAATCCAAAGGCCCCAAAAATCTTGTATTGGAGTTAATGTTAAAAATATCTCATTAATTCGAACTAAATTTTTATCACTTCGGTTAATTCGAACTAAAAATTTGACAAAAAAATTTTTTTTCCCTCGTTTAATGGAGAAAATACACACTGTATTTATTATTTTGTGTGTCACAATTTCTTTTCTGTGTAAAGAGGCATATGCCTGCATTCCTAGACTATTGCATGTCCGCTAAACGTTAGTAGCTATTGTCCTTCTTATTAGTGCTAAATAGAAAAATTAATTTTCCTTTATTTGGATCGATTTTCTTAGAATTTCAGAAAAACTAGTCTTTACTATAGATTCTAGGGAGCTGCGTCAGTTATAACTGCAGTGCAGACAAGTTAAGGGGGTCCAGTTTTTCTTCCTCATTGTGTGGTGTGAACGTGTAAAAATTCAGGATGTCTACACGCGGAAAGTACAAAACCCTAACTTTTGAGACAAAGGTAGAAGAAAGTAGAGAATGGCGAATGTAAAACAAAGTTAGCTGACTATAGAATTTTAAAAAATGCCTTGTCAACTAATTTGAAAAAGAAGGAGTCAATTTTAGATTCATGGGAAAAATCAAAATTTGCTAGAGGAAGGAAATGTATGGGAAATGCGTCCCAAGAAGTTATAGAAAAAGCTCTACTGCTATGGTTCCACGATGTTAGATCTTGAAATTTTCCGATAAATGGACCCCGAGTGCTGACGAAGGCTGATGAATTGGCAATTCGAATGGGTATTGAAGATTTTAAATGCAGTGATGGATGGCTTTCTCGATTTAAGTCAAGACACAATATTTCTTATCAAACTGTATGTGGCCAAAGCTCTGATGTAAACGAAGACGTATGCACTAATTTCGGTAGGAAACTGCCAGGGCTTTTCTCTACTTACCTGCCGAAATATATTTTTAATGCGGCCATAATGGACAAAGCCATAATGGACTCTATTAAAACTCTGAAAGCATTTATTCAGATGGAACCTTCCTCTGAAAATGAATTGAAATGTTTACTTCAAATCGAGAAGATGGCTGAACAATGTAGGCATCATAAACAGAACCAAACATCCATTTTACAGTTTTTCCCCAAAGTGTAATTCATATTTTTAATAAAGTTTACTTTATACTGCATATCTTCTGCTTCATTTTATGATTAAGGTAAGTCTGTATTGCTTTTTAATATGTTTAACTTTATATAACATAGTATAATATATTTTCTGGGGTTATACATACTAGGAGAGTTTCTTCTTCAGTGATACACATTTAAAGTTATATATTTTCTCTTAACATCGGATAATTCGAACTTTTTTCGGAGAACCTTTGAGTTCCAATTAACGAGCGTCCACTGTATATATATATATATATATATATATATATATATATATATATATATATATATATATATATATATATATATAAGTTGTATGAACAATAAAAATACCAGACAATATAAAGAAGCAAATAAACGTGATTTGGCCGTTACGAGATTTATAACAAGCAAAAAGAGACACATTTACAAAACTTTCGTGCCGCGAATTATATTCGAACAAAGTCACACTCCACCTACATGCTCTTGTAAACACAACATGTGGGTGGGGTAAGCTTTTGATTACCTATTTAACATAGATAGATCGATAATAACGGAACATTTTAAATCGTCAAAAAGCGAAACAATAGCACACATAATGGGATGATTGTTTGAGGGAGGGTCGGGCTCGTTTCGCGTTGCGTTCTATTATCGAAAACGCTGGTTGCCATTAAATTATACAAATAAAATGTAATTTAATTTTATTAATTGGTTCGTAAAAATATATACAATGGATATGAATAGAATGTTATTAACCCAGTAAGAAATTGCTCAAACACATTTTCATGCTTCAAATTGATATATATATATATACATATATTTATTAAGTGTTTGAAAGAGTCAAGGGCACCAACAACAACTTAAATTGCTTTCATCCGGGTCTTAACAGCTTGTTTCGCTTCATCCCTAGCTCCGAATTATAACTGACCCTTGACGAAACTCCCACACTGGCATGACCGCAGATGTTGACGGAAATGGTGTGAGAAACAATTCGTGGGCAGGCGATTAATAAATGAAAAATTAACTGCCTTGTTTAAAATATGAGTCAGTTACTCGCCGATTAGCTTATGTAAGTCACCATTTTTATGTAAACTATAAACAGTTTCTCGCAGGTCTGTTCTGGATGATAGTCTAGAACAGCGGTTTCCCAACCGGTGGGTCGCGACTCGATCCTAAAACTATTAAAATGGTCTGTGTACTTTTATAATTGTAGTTTTTATCTTCACCTAGGAACACTTGTTAGCGAGTATGGTTGGTTGGTTGGTTGGTTGGGGTTTTATGACGCAAGATCCATAATAGGATATAAAGCGCCAAACACAAGACTACAGCCAAAAGAGAGTACAAAAAGAGTCGCCAAGCTCGAACCAACGGTAAAAAAACAGATTTATAACCAACACTAATAAATATAAAAACGAGTAACCGTGAAAAAATGAATAAAAGGGATGATAAAAATTATGTATAAACATGTTAGAATGATGATATATACGAGGTAATATAGAATGATATGTAAAGTGATAAAAAAAGGTGATATATAAGGTGGTATAACCAATGATAGATAAAATTGATAAAAAGATTATAAACAGGAAAAGATATATTTGTAAAACGCAATAAAAGTTTAACTATAAAATCAATGGCTAAAGCACAGACTGTGTATAAAACCAGTAAAAAAATAAGAAGGCAAACAGAGCAGGATGGGAGGGGGGGGGGCTCCCCCGTTAGCGAGTATGAAACCACTCGTTGCATATATTTCAAACGTGTATCTATTGTTAAGTAAATAACTGTTTTTCTACAAAGTGCTTATATTTTGTCGACCATTTTCAAATCCGAACACAAATTGTTTATCAATAATCAATCTGTATCTTCAAAGGGTATCTGTATTTTCATTGGGGGGGGGGGGGGGTGTTGAATTATTTTTTATATAAAGAAAAACGTTTTTGCACCACTTGTCTAGAAGAACTGATTAATTATAATTTGTTGCTTGCTAAAGTACTGGATATGACGTTTCGACTAGTTTTACTCAGTGGCGGGATTCAGCCGGTTCTCACCGGTTCCGGTACCTAATGTAGGTATCGGTTCTACAGAACCGGTGTGAACCGGCCGAAGCCCAACAGTGATTACGACATAGAACCTGTTGTTAATTTATTTGAATCCCACCACTGGTTTTACTCATATTCGATACAAGCTAAAAGGACCTTATAACAATTAGATGGAATGGAGAGATGTGAAGTTATTTAAACATAAGTGATCGAGAAGTTGCACTGATTTTGTATTACCAGTCTCTCGTTCTGACGTCCCGTCGATCGAAATATCTCCAAACCCCTCGTAATATCTATCGTCCTTATTCCTACGGGAATTTTTAGATTTGGTATGCACCCACGAAGGTCAGCTGATAAAACCGCTTGCTTTCCTGTTTTTATTTTATGCGATTCCAATTTAATGTTGTATATCATTCGTGTCTTACGGTATTTGCTGTGCAAAGGGCTTTAATTTCTTCCAATTTCCATGAACAATCTATTTATATAAAACAGTTCCGTAACTGACTCACTGACATACAACGCACAGACCAAACCGCTGGACCTAGAGGGCTGAAATTTGGCATGGCGATTCTTCTTATGGTGTAGGGGTGCACTAAGAAAGATTTTTGAAAAATTCTCCTTAGATTTTTTTAAAATTAAATTTTTAAGCTGTTTTAAGTAACTTTTTTTTTAAGTTTGCATTTAAAATAATAATTTGAGGGTTATAAATTTTATATCACGAGAAAGATCATAAAAATTCCTTTCAAATGAAATCTTTTTCGAACCTTTACCTCGATTTTCTGATTTTTGGTGAATTTTTAAATATTAATTTTTAGAATTTAATTTATTAAATGCCGATCACGTGATTTCTTTTTCTGGTACTTTAAATAAATTTATCGTCACGTGCATAACAACTAAATAGACAAAAAAATTTTTTTTCTTTCTAATGCGGCAGGCGATTGGATATTATAAAAAAAATATATCCCTTACGATTTTTTTAATATATATATATATATATATTAATTACATCAATTGTATACATTGATCGTCGCATTTATTATAAATAAATATATATATATATTTTTTTTTGCATTAATTGCATACATTGATCGTTGTATTTAATTAGAATGTACTCCGCAGCGAAGCGCGGGTTTTCAGCCAGTTAAAACTTATGCACTGAAGAAAACAAAAGCGGAGAGTAAGGAAACAGATAAATTATCTACAGCGAGAAATGAGATAAAACCCCACATCTGAACTATTTCACAAAACAATTTCTAAGTCAACTCTGCATAAATTTCTTTACCGATTATATATTCCTCTCCGATTAATCTTTACTGAGTAAACAAATCGGGTCAACCCTTTTTTTTCTCTCTGTCTCTCTGAGCCGAAATACAATAGCCAACAACTCTTATCAGCTGTCGGCCAGTAGATGTATAACAATCGCTCATGATCCATCAAATATAGCGTACAAGAAATATCTAACGCTCCATTAGAACGCACAGAAGTTTACGAAGTTCTTCCATGCGTCCCTCTCCGGTTGAAAGTTATATTTTTTTATACAAGTTTCTCTTACGTAAATGCAAACACGGTAATGCACCTGCTTTAAAGAATTTAATATGCATGGAGTAGGAAAACCTTGAAAATTATTTTTGAAAGGCGACAGGAAATCGATAGAAAATCTTGAAAATGCTACTGGGTCTCTTAGTTCACTACGTTTGAAAGGAAAGATTTAAGTTGTGAATCAAGAAGTACACAAACAACTAAAACAAAAATTAATAAAAAATAATGTGAGCTTATAACTAAAAACTTGATACAAAAAGTAATCTATACATATAAAACAGTTCCGTAACTGACTCACTGACTGACATACAACGCACAGACCAAACCGCTGGACCTAAAGGGCTGAAATTTGGCATGGCGATTCTTCTTATAGTGTAGGGGTGCACTAAGAGAGATTTTTCAAAAATTCTTCTTAGATTTTTTTAAAATTAAATTTTTAAGCTGTTTTAGTAACTTTTTTTAAGTTTGCATTTAAAATAATAATAATTTGAGGGTTATAAATTTTATATCACGAGAAAGATCCTAAAAATTCCTTTAAAATGAAATCTTTTTCGAACCTTTACCTCCATTTCCTGATTTTTGGTGAATTTTTAAAAGATTCATTTTTAGAATTTAATTTATTAAATGCCGATCGCGTGATTTCTTTTTCTGGTACTTTAAATAAATTTATCGTCACGTGCATAACAACTAAATAGACAAAAAAATATTTTTTTTCTTGCTAATACGGTAGACGATTTTACATTATTTTGTCTATAAAAATATCCCTTACGATTTTTTTATAAATATATATATTTTTTTCTACATCAATTGTATATATTGATCGTCGTATTTATTTTATATATATATATATATATATATATATATATATTGGTGGTTCCCCGGAGTACTTCTTTAATATAAATTAATACGTATTAAAAGGAACTATGACTTTGTATTCTGTTTCACCGGTAGAAGTTTCGCATCTTAGAGAACTCCCATCCTCAGAGAGAACTAACCACGACTATTTGTGCTTTAACCCTTCAGCGGGCGGGCCTAATTTTTGGTACACCAGCAGGCGCGCGTTGAATAAAGTGCAACAACTCTTTCAACCTTGATTATTCCTTTTGTAATAAACTTTCTTCTTTCAAATTGAAAATATTAATTCTGCGTTTTATGGCAAGCTATAAAATGTTGATAATATTCAGATATATTTATAATTAAAAGGCCAAAGAATGCAGATAAAATCGGCCTTATTTCAAAACTGTCCGGTTTCATGCATCTAAGGACGATTTGCGAATGGATTCCTATTATGTCCAAAAACCTAAAAAACAGTGAGTTTGTCCATCTTCGTGATATGCGGAATACCGTGTAATAGCTGCACATTTGATGTACTACATGAACTCATAATTTTGTCGCATTGCAATCCAGTATAATCGCTGGTTTAACCACGGTTAAACCACGACTAACAATGAATGGACAGGAATACAAGGGTCATAAAATCAGACCTGCATTAGAAAGGGCGTAGCTATAAATAGAAATTGCTCAGAACATTCAAACCTTACTTGTAAAAACAAACCATTCAAAATTACGAAAATGTTGCACTTTATACACGGGCGCGCCCGCTCAAGGGTTAATCTACCCGGCTGAATTCCAGTGGGAAAAAAAATAATGAAAAAGTATTTCCTAGTTTTAAACTTGGCTCATTTTTCGAAATTAAAATACAGTGATTTCCGCTTATAAGAATCACGTTTGTTATTACTGTTTTTGATTCTTATAAGCGGTTGATTCTTATAACCGAAATTTAGGTTTTTGGGCAGGAACACACACCTATATATACATATATTAGATAATTTACCATAAAATACTCTTTAATTTACATTAACTATCTTTTATTAAAATTATTTTTTATAGTTTTAAAAATAAAACTTAATTTTTAGACCTATAAGTAGATACACATGATTATAGTAAGAGAAGAAAAAAATACAATATTTGTTACAAGTTACAACATACCTGCTTAACAGTTTTAACATTTTAACTACAGGAAGGGAGCAAGAAAAAGTTTTCTACGGTAGTTTGACGTAATGAAGTTTTCAGGAGGCTGTTTATACCTCTTTCAATACCAATAGTCTCAGACGAAGATTCATCTTCTAGCTTACGTTTCACGGTTTGATAACGTGCTGAATCTACTAATGTCACGTTTGCGTAAGTGATAGTGGACACTTTGCCGAAGATTTGTGTGTTTCAGGGTCCAGGAAGCCGCAACCAGGATGTGGAGGGTGGGAAAAAAGAGTCTCTATTTTTGTTTGTCAGTGGAGAAAAGTGAAATCGGACCCGGATGGGTAAAGATGCCCCCGGATCAAGCTAATAGGACAGTGTTGTGCTAAAGCGTTTAAGGGGAAACAATTATGTTATGTCTAACGAAGAAAGAGATGAATTTTATGACTATATTCCATCCCATCTTATCAATCTTTCTTTAAAAAAAAAGAAAAAACTTCGTGCTTTTTGAGGGTTTAAATGGCTTTTTTGGAAAAATGAAAGGAAAGCGAAGAGTGTAAACTGATTCTTAAAACCGGTGGATTGATTCTTTAAAGCGAACATTTTAACATGGAAATAATACATTTGTTTTTGCGATATTGATTCTTATAAACGGTTGATTCTTATAACCAGTGATCACTATAAGCGGTGGTTACTGTACCTAAAAAATCCTATAACAGAGCTTAATAGTGGACAAAAAAATAATGCATTTTAAGGACGTAAATGAAATATACCTACATTACAAGCACATTTCCAGGATAACCGGTTGATTTTGTTTGTCAATTTTTTTTTCCTCCCTCGGCGATAACTGACCGTTACGATTATTTACCATTCACCTCCACGCGAAACAGCCATCCACGACTGCCGATAAAGACCGCGCCGGCAGCGAAATCCGAGTTAGTTGTTATCTGAACTACTATGAGAGATGCACCCGGCTCCCGAGATTCGGCACCCACACAAACCCACACAAGCCGAGGGCACTTGCTACCGTTGACATTTTAGAGATATCGCTTACCTCGCCTACATGTCAAAGACAGCGGCTGCAGATCAAAAGACACGCAGCTGCGCTCGCAGAAGGTATGATTAGCGGAAATTTTGAAGTTGTACTCTTTTATACATTTTCTGTCCTTGCACGAACCCTGACAAATGTAATGCGACAATAGTATGCCTTTTTAGCCTCCGACGTTGTATGTACGCACTAGCTGAAAACCCGCGCTTCGCTACGGAGTACATTCAAATTAAATACAACGGTCAACGTACGCAATTTATGCCAAAAAATAAATATATATATTTATAATAAATGCGACGATCAATGTATACAATTGATGTAATATATATATATATATATATATTTATAAAAAAATCGTAAGGGATATGCATTTTTTTTTTGGATAATGTCCAATCGTCTGCTGCATTAGAAAGAGAAAAAAATATTTTTTTGTCTATTTAGTTGTTACGCACGTGACGATAAATTTATTGAAAGTACCAGAGAAAGAAATCACGTGATCGGCATTTAATAAATTAAATTCTAAAAATGAATCTTTAAAAATTCACCAAAAATCAGGAAAGGGAGGTAAAAATTCGAAAAAAATTTCATTTTGAAGGAATTTTTATGATCTTTCTCGGGATATAAATTTTATAACCCTCAATGTATTATTTTAAATGCAAACGTAAAAAAAGTTTAAAAAACAGTTTAAAAATTTAATTTAAAAAAATCTAAGAAGAATTTTTGAAAAATCTTTCTTAGTGCACCCCTACACTATTAGAAGAATCGCCATGCAAAATTTCAGCCCATTAGGTCCAGCGGTTTGGTCTGTGCGTTGTATGTCAGTCAGTCAGTCAGTGAATGAATGAGTCAGTTGCGGAACTGTTTTATATATATAGATTAAGGTGACAATGGACCTTCAGACTGACATAAATATATCCCCCAAAACGATTTTTTTTTCTTTCAGAAAATGATTCTGCAACTCATCAGCTTTAAATTTAAAAAAAAAGTGTGTTGATCCGATCATTATTAAACGAATTATAAGTATTTTTTTCAAACGTAAACAATGGAAATGGTAGTCAAATTAAAACTTTAAATGCCATTTTCTCAAAACAAGTTTTCATGTCGTTTCGGTCAGTTCAAAATGTTCCATGCGACATAATTTTTATTGAACTTTCATAAAATTTCCTAAAGTGATTATTTATATACGTTAGAATAAAACTTAGAAATCAATTCATTATACTATTTTAAAACAACTTAAAATTTTGACAATGATAAAATTTTGCATAAAATTACCTATTTTGATCGATTTCTTTTCTAGTTTTTATAAATATGACTGAAAATCAAATATTGCTACTAACTTTTATTATAACTATATAAAGTTAGCTTAAGGGAGAAAATTAGATATCTGAGACAAAAAATGAATGCGCATGGAGCATTTTTAAAGAGTAATTTACAAACTGATTTTAATTAATATCTAAATTAATTACATTCTGATTTTATTTTTAAATTTAGAATTTCCATCTCTGAACAACACTGTATAAGTATACAAAATTTCATAGCAATTGGTTAATAAATAAAAAAAAGTTTTTCATGGTCCATTGTCGCCTTAACTTAAGGATGAGTGAACTGGTAAGAAAGAAACAGCATGCGTGGATGTGAACTTAAATTTACATAATTCGCCATTATAAGAGTCTCGTGGCAAGGCGTAGCATAGCTACGAGAAGGCGACTGAGGTACTTGCTTCCACGAAATTATTTTCTCACCTCAATTAAGGACGCTTTGAAATGTATTCATGTAGATATAGAAATACTGGTCAGAAAGACAGGGAGAGGGTTTTAACCGAGTAAAATAATGGGTCGCAGAGCATGTATTTCTAACGTTTTCAAGCGTAGCCATGGAATGCAATTGTTAGAAGTTTTCATACCTTTCATCTGATCTCTTCCACGTGATACAAGCGTTGAATACACAGAGGACAACGCTATTCCACACGCAGAGTAAGGGCCTGTTCACATAGGAGTCCGGAGGCATAAGCGTTAAAGTATTGAAATATATTTAACCAATGACAAACCTCCAAACGATTAGCAACGAAATGTTTAACGCCTATGATTGGTTTATTTCCGTCTCAGCGCCATCTTTCCTTTTACGCTTCCACTATCGGACTCCTATGTCAGGGGTGGCCAACCCGCGGCACGCGTGCTACAGTGTGGCACGGCGGCGTTTTAACAGTGGCACGCGGAGACTTATTGAAAAATTAAGAAATTTGAAACAATAATAATTTGTCAAAATCTGTAAAAACCCTACTCATACGCTACTGAAAATAACAGCGCAGGAAAGCGGCACTGCTTGACACCAGTACAACGATGCGCTAAGACAGCGGGGTCATGGGAAATTTGCACCAACAAGCAATTTTCCAAATTTACACGACTTGGCTGTCAGGTATTGTTGTAGCTTTGGATCAACATATGTTTGTGAACAAATGTTTTCTATTATGAACATAATAAAATCAAAATATCGATCAAGATTAATTGATATGCACCTAAAACACCTAATTTTGCTAGCATCTTCAATAACTAAACCTAATATAGATGACGTGGTAACAAAACTACAAATTCAAAAAGTCACATTAATTAAGTACTGACTGTTTAATAATTTTTTAGAATTAAACGTTTCAAGTTAATCATTTTATTTTATACATAACCTAACTGACTGAACCTTTAAAAATGTTTATTAACAATAAAACCTAAGTTTGTATTTTTGTTTTATTTATTATATTATCTTTTAAATCTCCACTACTCAAATAAATAATAATAAAAAAAGCTATTTGTGAAAAAAATCCCATAATCAGCCTATAAATAACATTTTTTCACCTTTTTATATTTTTGGTATGTTGGAAAAGTTGGAAGTGGCACGCATAATATTTTTTTTTTCAGATAGTGGCACACTTCCCGAAAAGGTTGGCCACCCCTGTCCTATGTGAACAGGCTCTTACTCTTTAGGTAAATTATAGTCCACAACATGGAAAACAGAAACGGCATACAAAATAATTATGCCAGCAGATGAAGATAAATGCAAAAGACAATCTTTCACGTTCAGGCGAAGCCACTGAAAGAAATATTAGGACGCATCTCTTGGCGCGAACGCAATTCCAAATTTACACGATTGCGGTTGAATGTGCATTTCGTACTTTTTTTTAAGCATTGACTAAGTCAACCCATCTAGTCGTACCTTGACTGAGCGAAAACAGCATTCAGCTCTCCACCATGCACAGTGGGTCACCATTGCACGCAAGTGCGGTACATATGCACGAAAATAAAGCACTTACCGTTATTTGTTGGCCCTCCTTGAGCGGAAGACAGTGGGGGTCGGACGGATCGTCAAAGTCCCGGATGGCACGGGCTTGTACGGCGTTGATGATTTCTGGAACGAAAAAAAAAAGTAAGTCAATCAACCAAATCAGTCTCACCACAGAGTAAGGGCCTGTTCACATAGAAGTCCGTTGCGTTGAGTTAAGGAAAAGATGACGTTGAGACGAAAATAAACCAATCATAGGCGTTAAAAATTTCATTGCTAATCGTTTGGAGGCATATGATTGGTTTGTTTTCGTCTCAACGTCATCTTTTCCTTAACGCAAAGCAACGGACTCCTATCTGAACAGGCCCTAAGAAAGAAGATATCAAACGTGATAAAAGTTCACAGCATTGAGAAGCAGTTTAAAGAAACCAATATAAAATAGACACATTAGACATAAATATTATAAAAGCAATAAATAACGATATACTCGATGAAAAAAAGCAATAAAACTATAAGTTTATTCATCTCTACCTCTGGTTCCTAAAGTGTGAAAGAGAACGTTCATTTTTTTTATAACTTTTGAATCAGAAAAAAAAATCATTGTTAGCGTCTTTCAAGGAACAGAAACTAACAAGCAGCTCTACTTTTATCAAATGCTTTCCACAACCATTTGATTTCTTTTATAAGCTTTTAATTAAAGTTCAAAATAAGGCACATTGATCTCGAAAATAACGCTTAAGAATTGGTGCATTTTATCTAAACTCCATTTCAGATCCTAACCTCAAAAATGTTTAACGCTGATACCACCTAAAGATATTACTAATGAAAACATATAGCAAAGCTAATCTATATATATAAAACAGTTCCGTAACTGACTCACTGACTGACATACAACTCACATACCAAACCACTGGACCTAAAGGGCTGAAATTTTGCATGGCTATTCTTCTTATAGTGTAGGGGTGCACTAAGAGAGATTTTTCAAAAATTCTTCTTAGATTTTTTAAAATTAAATTTTTAAGCTGTTTTAGTAACCTTTTTTTAAGTTTGCATTTAAAATAATAATTTGAGGGTTAGAAAATTTATATCACGAGAAAGATCATAAAAATTCCTTTAAAATGAAATCTTTTTCGAATCTTTACCTCTATTTTCTGATTTTTGGTGAATTTTTAAACATTAATTTTTAGAATTTAATTTATTAAATGCCGATCACGTGATTTATTTTTATGGTACTTCAAATAAATTTATCGTCACGTGCATAACAACGAAATAGACAAAAAAATATTTTTTTTCTTGCTAATGCGGCAGACGATTGGACATTATTTTGTCTATAAAAATATCCCTTACGATTATTTTGTAAATATATATATATTTTTCTACATCAATTGTATACATTGATCGTCGTATTTATTATATATATATGTATATATATATATATATATATATATATATATTGCGCATTAATTGCATACATTGACCGTTGTATTTAATTTGAATGTACTCCGTAGCGAAGCGCAGGTTTCCAGCTAGTACTATTATACTTTTTATTGATACCACGATTGATACTATTTATTTCATAATAAACCACAGTTCTATTAACCAGCTATAGTTCAGTTTAACAGATTTTGTCAGCCATACTAGATACTGGCTGCAATACAATGTCTGGAGTATTTGACTCGATGCTACTCGCATTTACATGAGTGAATCTGAACAACCAACCCTCTCAACAGCAAATTACAGCCCTCGTTTCCATTAGCATCTGTAATATGTTACAGAGCATTGAAATAGTGCATCTTGGCGATTCAAGATACACAGGTATCGGGAATTTGATTATCTGATCAGTTCCTTCCTGTATTTGTTAAAGCGGCATAATCCTTAATCGCCGATTTCGCAACCTACGAAATTTCCCCCGATTTAAATAATTTATTCAGAGTATGTAAATACTCTGACTTTCTTCTCTTTTTGTCAAATTATTAAACTGGGAGTCGTATTAAAGAAATTGTCACAAAAAAAACTTCAAAGTGTGACGGAAAAATTCACGAAAAATTAAACCATTTTTGTAAGGAATGTTTGCCAGAAATAAGGAGTTTCAAGTGCTCTTATTATGGTCTCCATCTGAGCATCTAAGACTTGGTGTATTTTTCTTTCAGTATATTTCTAATCACTGATTAGCATATGCAAATTTTTTACTGATTAGATTTCACTGATTAGATTAGCAAATTAAAAAAAAAAAAATCCATATAAAGATACAAGTAAATAAAGCAAGCGTTGTTTTTATAGTTTTCAATTTTTCAGAATTTATTTTTAATATTTTATTACTTTCAAATTAAGAAAATTCCATTTAAAGTCTACTTTTTGAATTAAGTTAAATTTTTAAATTAAATTCATAAATATACTTTTGGTAGTTTGAGATATAAAAAAAAACACTCGAGAGAAATTTCCCATAGATTTACAAGGGAATAGAAAATATGCGAAGTTAACTGAAATGTACTGTCTTGAGATGTTTACACTGATTATTTTTATTCGTTTTTCCCATAGCTTTACAAAGGAATAGAAAATGTGCGAAGTTAAGTGAAATGAACTGTCTTAAGATGTTTACACTAATATATTTTTATTCGTTTTTCCCATAGCTTTACAAGGGAAAAGAAAATGTGCAAAGTTAACTGAAATGTACTGTCTGAAGATGTTTTCACTGATATTTTTATTCGCCATGAAAACTCTGCACTATAAGTACTTAGAAAACGAAAAAAAAGGGAGGGCCTATAATTCAATACTTAATGATCTTTTACGATATGAGAAACTAAAACAATTGATTAAAAACATGGCACGATAGATAGTTCAATGGCTAAAAAATTGGCAGGGGTATAGAGCATGGTAGGTGCGACTTTTGTTTTGGCAACACTTTATTTTAGTAAGACAGAAGTCTTTGTATATCAGATTTCACATTTTGGGGATAAATTTTAAAGCAATTTTTTTCCGATCTTATCTGCATAAAACGTACTTTCTTCACTTCTGCATAAAATTAAGAAAAAAGCTGAATTTATAAAAATAGTCATATCTAAAAAAAATCGAGAACTGAAAAATGTATCATAATTTACCAACCTTAAATGAAAATTGTATTTTGAAATTGATAAATTTAATAAGCTATTAAATTGATTTAATTTTTTGCATTGAATTTTTTTTAAACTTTATAAATCATATCTTCATTTTTCTAAAATTCGGCAAAATATTTCTATCTATTATCTAAAATTTAGTAAACCGAAATAATAACTCTTATATTTAAGAAGTACAAAATATAGGAATGGATTAAAAAAAATCGAAATACTGAAAATTAAAAAAAATTACAAATCTAAAATTCTCATTTGTTTTAATGACGAAAAAAAGAATGAAATCTAAGAGTGACTTTTATACCAGCCACAAATGGGAAAACAATGCTTAAAAAATACATGTAAAATGTTATTTTTTTAATCAAATATTCCTTCCCCAAAAATAATAGAAATAAAAAAACCCAGCAAGAAATATAGTACAAATAGATGTTTAAGCATATGTTTTCGTGGAAGCTCGAAAAGTATAAACTAACAGGTTGAACGGAGAAAATGTGTTCCACATTTTTGCTATGAATTTTATGGCCCTGTTGAAACTTGACTGTATCCTGTTGTTTAACATCCTTATGCATTTAGAAACAAAGCGCTGACAAAAATAGCTTCTTGTACAGTCGACGAATGGTTTGTTTAAAATATGACTATATTCGAGCTGAACAGCGAAGTAAAAAACAATGATCAGTAAAGTTTATTTAGTAACAAACCTAATGCTATGAAAATTTAAATACAGTTCAATCGTGAATACATTCAATGTTTATTGATCAATAAAGCGAATGAATGAAAGGGGAAATTACTTTTAAAGTGTATTAAGAACTATATTTTAAAGAGTAGAATATTCGGGGAAAAAAAATTTTGCGTATATTTTTACAGGGTGGAAAACATTTCTAAATCTGTGCTTCCAAAAATAGTTTTTAAAAAGAGCAGTATATATAAAAAATGTGAGAAGAAAAAAAAAAGTCCTGACTGACAGAATTTCCATGGATGCAGGCATATGCAACTTCTGATGAATACTTTGATTCAATAAGTTACGGGCAGAATATTTGAAATGGAAGTTAGGAATATTGAAACTATGCTAAACGATGAACTTGTTAGACGTGTTGAAATGATGTTGCCATTCTCATACTTTCTTAACTGAGAATGCTAATCCTATTTTAACATATTAAAACATAAATCCTCAGCAAAATTTACTGAAAAATCAATCCTAAGAGTAATAGCACATTTAAGGTAGGGGCGAGGTTTAAGAAAAAATGTCAAACATGAATTTTAAAGGCCAAGGGAGTGCATTACACGCGGTCATCACATAAATAGGCAACTAAGATTAAATGATGGTGCAACGTCAATTTGCAATATTCATTCTTTTTACTTTGCAGAAGAAAAATAAGCACAATTATATGATAGTTATATTTGGGATGAGTAATATTTGGCTTAATGAAACAAGGTCAGAGAAGAAAAAAATCACTTTAATTAATGACTCATGTCGAATTTAAGAGCAATATTCCTCAGCCTTGGAAGGAAATACCATGTTCGAGCGGAGCACGGACATATATAAAACTAAAAAAACATAGCAAATGCGTATCAAACTACAGCAAAGTTCTCAGACAGTAATATGCGGCACATACGGGTAATTAGGAACCTATTAGTACTCGATAAGTCATTAGGAAAAAATAAATTCCGGAAAATTTGTGGTTAACGAGATCTACTGTCTGGTGGTTTACCTTCATATAACAGTCTAAATAGCAGTAACAACGTATTCACTTAATTCGCAGAAACCCTTGCCGATTATAGTACGTCTACTAAAAATTTACACACATAAAACAAGGAAAGAGGGGGGAAGTGGTTGAAATTTGAGATCCGAATTTTCCAAACGCAAGGTGTTGATCTGGTCTTTAATTTTACATACGATGTCCACTTCAAAGCGGTACACTGCTGCGCATTTAACAGAAAGTCTGTGCCGAGTCATTACATTATGTCAATAAAAGTGTCGTATGAGTCTCTGTGGGACTCAGTCTGGCTGTGCCTACAAAATGTACTTTTTAAGATTAAATTCAACCCTGAAAATATGATTGTACCATGAATGGCGTGCAAGAACGCTGTTACACAAATCCATCAGGAAATTATGAACAGTTTCTTTTGTTTTTAAGTCATAGCAGACAGTGCCCTACAGAGTTTATCGTTGTATGCCTCGCCAGAATGGAGACGAAGTTGAACAAGAGGCGATATTGAAGCGGACTGGAATTTGATCCACTTACGCTTAAGGTCTGGGGCTTTCCTACAAAAAGTTACCCTGAAAAGTGAGCAGATACCGAATTCTTTAGACCAGCCATATTCATTTTAAGTTCCTAGCACTCATGCATACCTCATTTGAGGATGCAATTTCGCTTGCACTTAAGCCTCACTTCTAAAACAACACCCAACTCCCCCACGTTAGAAACGGCAATTAAAATTTACAAGAACTTTTTCTTCCGAAAATAGCGGAACGCAGCAATTACCACTTCTTCGAGAGCAAACTCAAGGTCGTCTGGACATAGGTTTACGCACAGAGCATCAATTACATATAGAGACGAATTACTAGATAAGCCAAAGGCTGTATGTAATTCGGCAACACTCCAGACATCCAAAATTTTCGTATTACACAACTAGTAGGAGAGTAAGTAACGCGAACAACATTAGTCTAGCTTTCACCGAGGCCTGTAATAAGCCTCATAACGTAACAGGATTTTGTTTTCGACTTTTTCCATCTATTATCGCCCACGGCTGGTGGATTCCAGTTAGAGAGAAAACCGCAAGGTTGTTGGGAATATGGGAAAACTCGTTTCGGAATACTGTGTTA
>OU015491.1:11954611-11992111 GCA_907164885.2 Dolomedes plantarius
AATTTGAACAAGATATATATAGAGAGAGTGTGGACTAATAGTAGGAATTGAAAAAAAAAAGAAATTAACTGTAAGATTGGCAACTGTAAACACAACTCTTTTTTCTTTTCATGTTTCAACTTTTCTTTGAATTTTTTTTAAACCTACATGAAATTTTAGTTAACAAAATATTTCGGTTTTACTATAAGTATAGGCAATTTATATCGCCGTAAGAATTATGGGTACTCAGATTTGATACAGTTATTATTACAGTTTCCTGGAATTGGCTTATTTAGTACGCTGCTTTTGTATTGGACTGATTTCTTAAATAGCTTTTAGAATAAACTGAACTAAAAAGTTAATAACATATTAATATTTGAACTTTAAATGGCATTTGGCAGATTTACCAGTACTACACGATTCAAATTATCACAGCCTGTTATACTTTGACTTTGGGTACTACTTGCTAATTTACGGGTGGAGGGGGAGGGATGCCATTTCTTCTTGAGTTCAGTTCATTTTATTCTGTGAGCTGGACAAATTTATTAAGGAAAATACAAAAGCGCGATATTAAAAACCTATTAAATGACGTACCAAAGCAATGCATCTTGTTGTACGAGATAATTTTTCGTCACTGCGAATCTAATATTTTTATTCACGTAGCAGCAATATATATATATATATATATATATATATATATATATATATATATATATATATATATATATATATATATACAGGGTTCCCACCTATATCCGTTACACATCCCTTAACTTCTAAACGGTGACAGCTTAGACCATAAAGTTGGTGTCTAAGTATAGTAAAAAGGCTATGCGCTACTCGATGAGACAACTTACAACGCCATCTATCGGCAAATTTTGCAATTAGCGTTTTTATCTCAAAAACGGTACGAGGTGCGGGAAAAAAAGTCAATTTGCAAAGTTGTTCAACATTATCGATTTAGTAAGAAAAGACACCACATTAATACTCCAAACAGAATGTAAAAAATGAACATTTCTTTGGTCTTGATTTTCGACACTATGGCGTGGTGAAACGCGAGAAATCCAGTCCAGAGTGCAAATGTGTATAGTGGCTAATGGAGAGCATTTTCAGCAACATGAATAAATGATCCTGAAGATAGGAAAGTGTCTCAGTTTCTTTCTTCGACTCCTTATGACATGACAATTTTCGAAATCGTGACCAAACAAATGTTTATTTCCTACATTCTGTTTTAAGTATTAATGTGCGTAAGGTGTCATTTCTTACTAAATCGATGATGCTGAACAACTTTGTAATTGACTTTTTTCCCGTATCTCGTACCGTTTTTGAGATAAAAACACCCATTCCAAAATTTGCCGATAGATGGCGTTGTAAGTTGTCTCATCGAGTAGTGCATAGCTTTTTTACTATACCTAGACACCAACTATATGTCCTAAGCTGTCACCGTTTAGAAGTTAAGGGGGGTGGGGGTGACAGATAGGGGTTGGAACCCTGTATATATATTAAACTCGTATAAATCTGTTCACAAATTCAAACAGGGGAATTTTTTTCATATGCTGTAAATTTCCAGCCAAGTAACTTCTATCAAGTGTTAGGAAAAAATGTTAGGCGAGTTAGGAAAAAAAAAATCAGAGTAAAGAATCTTTTTTCAGGCCCTTTAAATTTGCAAATGTCCCTTAATACCTACGATACATATAACGAAACACTCTAATTTATGCATCGGGCGTTCATATACACCAGAACCTAACAAGCTCTCTAACTGTCAAAAACTTCAACAACCTATCAGAGTTTGAACTACTCCCCTGAACTCCGCAAAACAATTCCAATTCCGCTAATTGCTCGAGGTCATTGTCCCAAATTGAAACCCGAACACCGAAGTTCTGAAGTTTATAAACACAAGAGAGCAGCCGTTCCTGAGATCGATGAGGGCATCTTTCCCCAATTTGGACGCGGGGGGGGGGGGGAGTTCTTTCCTTAATTTTTTCCCCCTCGCCTCCGATTCCAGTAGAATGAGGTAGTAGAGCAGGAGCACAGAGGCTAAATGGAGGTCTGGAAATGAAGTGCCGTAGTTAGCGTAATGGAGTTAGTAAATTTCGCTATTAGAGGGAATAATAAATGCAAGGAAAACCAGGGCTCACGTATTATGCAGATTATTCGCTGCTTTAATAGCCTTTCATTTCATTAAATATTTATTATTTTTCGTCTACCAGTAACACACGAGACCCTGGTTCTCCATAAAATAACTTCCGACTTTTATAATAATAATAATAAAAATTGAAAATGATCCTTTGAAACACTGATCCAAATAATCAGACTCAAAACCTATTTTTAACGGAAATTCCCTAAAAGCTGTAACAGGAACAGAGGCGTAGCGAGCATAACTGGCGCCCGGGGCACGATATCTTTGTGGCCCCCCCCCCCCCCATGAAAAACATATAGTAATATAATATGTAGACCCTATATTGGCGCCCTCGATAGACATATAATAACATAATATATAGACTTTATATTGGCACTCCCCCCCGAAAAGCATATAGTAACATAATATATAGACCTTATGTTGGTGCCCTACCCTAAAAACACATAGTAATATAATATATAGACCTTATTTTGGCGCTCCCCACAAAATAATATAGTAATATAATATATATACCTTATATTGGCGCCCTCCCCAAAAAACATATAGTAATATAATATATAGACCTTATATTTAGGCCCTCCCCTGAAAAACATATAGTAATATAATACATAGACCTTATATTGGCATCCACCTCGAAAACATATAGTAATATATATGGATCTTACATTGGCGCCCCTCTGCGAGAGGCTCCCGGGGCATGATAGACCCCCTTGCCCCCCCCCCCTTTGCTACGCCACTGAACAGGAAAAAACACATTTGAGAGTAAAACAAAAAATCAATTACTTCCAAGCACAGCACCTAAATGTGTCCTAACCTTTCAATATATCTAAAATGCATTTATAACAAACGAAAACGAGCCCTTGGAATATTGGGCCAAATATCCAGCCTTACAATAAAGCTGAGATTTAATTAAATTTCTACGGCCTGTGACAGGAATTAATTGGATCGAGGGTTTAAAAAATGCTTTACAATTAGTTCCACCACACATCAGAAAATTTTTTTTCTTCCTTTAAATGAGAAAGGTGAGTGTAAATGCCAAACTTTTATGTAAAGAATTCCTAGTTAATTTGGGAGATTAAAAAATAAGGAGTTTTTCAGGACAAAGAAAAATGAACTCGGAGCTTCTTAAAATCCACAATATAAATTAAGAATGGCAACTACTTTTGAACTTGCAATAATTGCGATTTTATCTGCCAGAGGACCATTAGGAGACAATTAACAATGGCATTTGGGAAATATCTATAAAGACAATACCACATACGCCTGATGAACTATATATTAGTCACAAAGTAGTTGCCCCCTTTTATTTTTATTGTGGATATTAAGGGACTGAATGTTCCTTTTTTACGCATAGAGACGATTACATTGGAACCTCTCTATTGACACAAAAGTCATGAGGCAGCAATGATGCATCACTTATGTGTCCACTAGCTGAAACCCGCGCTTCGCTACGGAGTACATTCAAATTAAATACAACGGTCAATGTATGCAATTAATGCCAAAAAAAAAATAAATATATATATTCATAATAAATGCGACGATCGATGTATGCAATTGATGTAAAAAATATATATATATTTATAAAAAAATTGTAAGGGATATTTATTTTTTTTTTTGGATAATATCCAATCGTATGCTGCATTAGAAAGAAAAAAAAATATTTTTTTGTCTATTTAGTTGTTATGCACGTGACGATAAATTTATTGAAAGTACCAGAAAAAGAAATCACGTGATCGGCATTTAATAAATTAAATTCTAAAAATTAATCTTTAAAAATTCACCAAAAATCAGGAAATGGAGGTAAAAAATCAAAAAAAATTTCATTTTGAAGGAATTTTTATGATCTTTCTCGTGATATAAATTTTATAACCCTCAATGTATTATTTTAAATGCAAACGTAAAAAAAGTTTAAAAAGCAGCTTAAAAATTTAATTTAAAAAAATCTAAGAAGAATTTTTGAAAAATCTTTCTTAGTGCACCCCTACACTATTAGAAGAATCGCCATGCAAAATTTCAGCCCTTTAGGTCCAGCGGTTTGGTCTTTGCGTTGTATGTCAGTCAGTCAGTGAATGAATGAATGAATGAGTCAGTTACGGAACTGTTTTATATATATAGATAACGATAGTTGATGGAAGCAAGATTTTGATAACCAGAAACTCATTTTCAAAACTAAGTAGAAATTTTACATCAAAACATAACTAAGCATTAACACCGGTTCACAGATACTAGGGGTTTCTCACAGATACTAGGGGTTTTTCTGACAGGTCTTTTATTTTATGACCGGTAGAGGGCGCGGTGGTCTAGCACACCGTTAAAGGGTCCTATTTCACGGTGCATTTCACTACAGCACAAATTTTTAAATTTTGTTATGGTTGCAGTACAGTACTTCGGGTGAACTTGCCCTGCTTTTCAATAGCATTCTAGAAGATTAAAAGGATTGTAAGAAAATGCTTTTTAACCTTAATAAATGAAATATTAATAGAAATAATAGCACGCATGATTTTAAAACTCCAAATGATTTCCATCCAAATACTTTACAAAAATAATAATGGACGTTTATAGAAACGGGTGAATGATAGTGTATCACCACTGCAGTATTAAACCGTGACATTTATTTTAAGCTTAATTTATAAAAATAATTACAAGACAAAAAGAACTTTTTATATACCATGTTTTTAAATTTTCTGTTGAATCATATAAACTTGACAATTCTATGTATTAATAAATACTTTAAAAAAAATTTTTGATGAATTATCCCATCAACTTGAAAGAAAATGAAGTTAATTAGAAGTTAACTTGCGTTTAACTTTTCGTTCCCGTTCTGGCCGACAGATGGCTGCAACAGTCTACAAAACAAAGTTAACTGAAAATAACTGAAAATTAATTTAATTCTGCTTAAAGATGGCTAAAAGTATTTAAAATAATGCATTGTCATCGTGTTCTGAGCTATTCTAAAAGTTTCAAATGTCTAGCTAGTCGGGAAGTTAGTTAAAAATCGATTGCAAGATTTGTACTAGACAAACACACAAACACACACAAGAAAGCAAGTTAATAAAAACATGGTAATAAATAAATAAATATTAGCTATGAATGCTATCACATCACAATAATAGGATAAAATCACGGAATATTTTCATGCCATACCTATCAAATATTCAAATTCAGAAACGTCAAATACTATCCGTGATAGAAACATCTCTCCAATTTGCTGGCTGCATTTTCTTATACTCATGATGCGAAACGAAATAAAAGCAACGAGTTCCTCTTCGTTCTCTTTCATTCTCCCTCCCCCCCCCCCCCCTCCCTATAAATTTCCAGAAAAATGTGAATCACGTTGCTGGGAAGTTTAGGTTTCCGCGGGCCCTTGTTTGATATGCGTAGGTTGCCACGGAGGATTTTCTACGAAAGTAGCATCGCAGAAATAGATTGAAAGTTTGAATTTCATTCTGAAGTTTTTAGCGCAGGTGCTTGCAGTCATGTTTCGAGGAGAAATACGAAATGAGAAATTACAAACGGTTTGTTATCGATAAAAAAGCATGAAAATTTTTTTTTTTAACTTTGTGTATTTTATACATTGGTATTTATATGGTAGTTTACTACCTACACATTATTTTACTTTTTTCGACGCACAGATTTAGTTATTATAACGTGTAAAAAAAAAAAATATTTACCAAAAGTTCTGGAAGCTTTTTTTAAACGTTGGATAGGAGATCAAAAACACAATAAACACAATTTAGAAAACTAATTCATGATAATAAAAAAAAAGAGACAGAGAGACGTCTGCAGCAATTTCCTTATGCGCAACCTTATGTGCATATGGATTAATGAGCAGCAAATAAGTTCTGTAAGATTCTGATTATGTGAAAACCCTAAAGACGAAATATAAAAGCGGAAAATTGAATTCAAACTCTTACGCGAACAAGCAATTTAACGAGTTTTTATCAAAGTATCATACATAAGTCATAAATGATAATCACACTGTGATACCTAAACTTGCGAATGGAAATTTTACATATTTAGTAAGCCTTATTTACAGTAAAAGTTGAACAGACACGAAATTTCCCATCTCTACGTTGTATAGTGATTAGGGAGACAAGCTACCAAACGCACGGGACCCACATCGATTCCCGGCCAAGGCATGGATGTAGTTGAACTTCACACTCGACTACTGCTCACTCACTGGGTGCTCTTATAATGAAATAGCCTGTGGCGTCACGACAAGTAGTAAGGCTATTCTCTCTGAGGCATTTTGAAGGAATTTCACAACTATTGATCCATACCAAGAAAGACAGAGTTCTAATTAACAAACGAAGGCCAAATTTTTAAAACAAAAATTCAACAATTTATTAACAAAAAAAATTAAACATTAGACATTTTCGACATATTCACTTAATTTACGTGCAGATTTACAGTGCGCGCTCCAGGGCCCATTCCGGCCCAAGAAAACAGGAGCCTCACAAAAACACAACCGCTCGGGTCGATCTTCTACGCCGCTCTTTCGAAAAAAAAAACAAAACTCCAAGCCTCTCCTCTCGGCTGACAATTCGGGGTCCGTCTTCTTGGAATGTCTGGATTTTCAGAAGGGTGGAGGGGCCGGCAGCTTATCGGCTGACAGCTCTACTGAGACGCCGAACTTTACTACATTGCAGAAAAGTAAAGATGACAGCTTTAGTGGCTGCATCTGTAAGGAAAACGGTTTTTAATCCCCCCACGTGTTCCGAACTGTTGGAACCGAACAACACATTCCTTGAAAAACACGCAGCTGTGTTTCGAGCCCTTGTGGGGTCTCGGGAAAAAATAAGACCCTATTTCCAGTACGCTACAAGCCAATAAGCCTCGTGATTTATACGACCCATTGCCCTAAGGATAAGTTCCCGTCACATATATTTCAAAAGATTTTACGGCTGAAAGTCAGTGGGTCACTAAGTCTTTCCTAGTAGCATAATAGAACCTGTATCATCATCATTTCCCTTTAAGCGAAATTTTTAATTGCTGTAGGGGAAAAAAAAATCCGTGCCTCGAGTAAAGTACGCTAAACGCATTGTTCACGCTGAATTTCTTTTTTTAAAAAAAAGGAGATCTCGCGGCGGAACTGAACTCCGGGCTCCCTTTCTGCGGTTACTTTTCCCCCCATTTCCTCCTCGAAATGAGGGTCACGTCGCACTCCAGTTCGAGTTTCGAATCTTCCTTGGTATGCAGAGACAGTCTTAAGTGGTTCTCCGTGAAGTTCGGACTCGCATCGTGAGGCAGAATTTGAAATCCACGGTTATTGCCTTATAAATGCTGACGGAGCAACGAAAAAAAAAAAAAAAAATCTGAGTAGTACTAAAGTTCGAGTCGCGAATACTGGATACATCTTTAATGACTTCTCTCGTCTATATCTATTTTTGTCCGATCGAGCGGTCATTTCGTTACCTCCAGTCCAAAATAAAGAGAAATAAACATTATTTCAATTCGCCTGCCGGACCCTTGCGCTCTGCTGTTTACAGCTGTAATTCAACTAGGCTGCAAACATAGACCTAGACTATAGTGACTTCTGCCAGGACGCCGGGGTTGATTCCTTCAAACTGGATTAGTAAACGTCCCTCAAACGGATTAGTAGCATTTCAACGTCATACATATTTCCATCTGTTCATTTACGATGTCTCACTTTGCCACGATCGTTTACTGTCAGTAGGAATGAAATCTACGAGGTCCATATTACATATATATATATATACAGTGGAATCTCGATCGATCGTTTTCCCGTATGTATCGTTTATTTCACCCAGTCCCGATGATCATATTGCTTTGTTATGTTCCCGCATCTACCGTTTTCCCGCATTTATCGTTCAGTTTAGTCGGTCCCTTGAAAAACGATAGATCGAGATTCCACTGTATATATATATATATATATATATGTGTGTGTGATAATATTACTAACTACTTATAATCGCCCATTCTGTACTTCATCTCTGTCCTGGTAACCCGTCCTTCTCGTCTTGGCGTAAACGCTTCGCCTTCCCACATACCTCGGCCAATTCTGCCAACCTCTCTGACCCAATTCTACTTTGGCGCTCTTTGCGAGAGACGCTGGACTGGCTCGAAGCGAGTAAGATGTGTTGCTTTACTGTTTAATAAATTAGTTTGTTCCTGAAGCTGACTTTATTATTTCCCGGCCACGATGTATGCTCCTATTTCATGAGATGTCCACTCCGGACACTTCATATATATATATATATATATATATATATATATATATATATATATATATATATATATATAATATATATATATATATATATATATATATATATATATATAAACGGTGTCTGAGTGAGTTTATTGTATAGATCATACTCATCGGAAACAATTCATTGGTTTTTAGACAGTTTTGACACCGCTGATGAAGAGATGCTGTCTAAAACCTGTTTCATACTTTTCTTTTCATGTTATTTGTTCCTGGCTGGAAGTAGCTTTAGGGCTATTACTGGTTTTCTCTTTCATCTATTTATTATATATATATATATATATATATATATGAGAGAGAGATAGAGAGAGAAAGAGAGAAGTATGTGTGTGTGCGTATCACGTAATACAAAGCCGGGAATAGTGTATACATGTCTATAGTTCGCCCGAGTATACGGCGACCACTGACAAAAAAAAGTGCGTATGAGCTAAACAGAACGAGTCCACGAGAAAATGCGTGGTTCGTTTGTGGCGTTACGGGATATTTACAAGTTATAAACTGAAGGCGAAATTACAAGTTATAAACTAAAGGCATCTAATCGCTTTCTACTTTATTAAGTCCTAATGAATTAATACAAGTCTCCTTTCCCGAGCCTACTCATTCCTGGCTCATCCGAAATCTGTCTTTCAAAATACCGCCGCTCCACATTTTAATACAGACCCGAAAGTATTCTGGGGTATAAAAAAAAAGGGGGGGAGGGGAGCGAACAATCCGAATTCATATTAATCTCTCTCGGCCGCTCGTTTATAAATCAGGACTGACTCTGCTTTATGCACTATCTCAGACCGGATGTCATTTCTCTCCCCAAAAATTGCTGAGTTAGCACAGAATATGCCTAGACTTTGCTCCATTCCTTTTGAATATTTCATTCACTCGATGGAGGGGGGGGGGGGAAGAGTTCTAGCGGTGCACCGACAGTTAATATCTCGCAAATATATTTATTGCGACACATTTTTGAAAAAAATATATTACTCCCTTCTCGGATTTCTTTCTGTCTCACGCTCTTTTCAGCCGATCCTATCCATTAAAAAACTAGGCACATAAGTCTGTCTTCTTAAAAACTTCTCCATCAGTGGTGCATTTTTGCGAGGCAGGGTGAATCAAAAAACGCTCTCTCTCTCTTCTACCCGATTCTCCAAACAACTCTCGGTGTATAGCGTGTGAAGTCCTCTGACGCGCTGAGAGATGCCGTCGGACAAAGCGCCCGAGTCTAATTCATTTAAAAATTGAGCGCTTGAGTGCGATGGACGAATGCATATTTCTTTATGCTTTTTTCCTCAAATCTAAATAAAACTAGAAGGTAACCCGTCATTTCGACGTCATAATACTAATAATGACGTCATAATGGAAAAAGTATATGGAAGTTAAAAAATATCCCGAATTATCTAACAATATTGCATTTAATCCACACCTTGTAAAAGCAAACCCTTTCGTTATTTTTTATTTATTTAGTTTTTTCATGGGATTGGAGTAGTAGACTGGCAACGAGTTTTTTACAGCTCACTACGCGATATGAATACTTGAGCTACTCGATTCATTCGCATTCAAGTTTGTTTACTTTCAGAATTCATCGCAAAAGTAAACAGATTTTTAAAAACTGTTAAATATACAGCTAAAAGCATCCAATTTTTTTTAGTTCTGAATGTTTTATAGAAAAATAGGCTGAACAAACGTGATTTGATGGAGAAGATATTAGTTCTTAGGTAAGAAAAAATTCTGATCCACATCTGAAATTAAGCCTAACCGGCCGTTTGTTTCCTGAGGGCTTCAATTGGAAAGATGAGTACAGACCGGGAGTGTTATACAGAGACAGCGGCTATTATATATATAATAACTTTGTAAATCTCAACTCTGTAAATATTGCAAGATTTTTTTCTTTAACTGTAAAAATATTATGATGTCTTATACTTCGAGAGATGTTTTGTGAATGTACGAATTTACCAAATAATCATTTTGAGGGCACGGTGGCCCAGTTGTCAAAGGCAGCGAGCCAGTGATCTGAACGTCCCTGGTTCGATGCCTGTCGCTGACAAATCCACCGCCGTGTACACTAATGGCGGCCGGTGCACGAAAAATCTGTCGTGGCGGCAATGTCCTCCGAGTTCTCAATGATTTGATTTGATTTGATTTGGTTTGGAGCGCTACGGTTAATTTTTTCTACACGAGGGCTAAATAGACCGGGACCTACAGTTTAAATTTACCTCTGCAGGTGCGGGGTCAAGTGCACCGGTTTCGTCACTTGACTCGGTTCTAAATTACGGGACCGGCTTGTAGGGGGTAGTGCTGGCCACCTATAAGATGCCTCTTTAAATGAATGGCCAACAGTCTCGCGGTGTACATACAGGCGAATGTCTAGCGACAAGTGCCTCAGCGTTCGGGAAAAAAATTAACATTTTTGCTTTATAAAAATGCAAATAATATTTTAAAATTTAAATTATACGCGGAATAAATCTGGTAAAGTGTGTTTTAAAGGCTCCTAAATTTCTTTGCTGGACGAAATTTATAAAAAGAATCCTGTCGCAAGGTGCATAAAAGTTCAGGCTATCTGAAAATACCATTTTTATTACCATGTTTTTTATTATCTTGTTTTCTTGTGTGTTTGTGTGTGTGTGTGTTTGTCAAGTACAAATCTCGCAATCGATTTTTAACTAACTTCCCGACTAGCTAGACATTTGAAATTTAAGAATAGCTCAGGACACGATGACAATGTATTTTTTTAATACTTTTAGCCATCTTTAAGCAGAATTAAATTAATTTTTAGTTATTTTTAGTCAATTATGCTTTCTAGACTGGTGCCGCCATCTATCGACCGGGACGGGAACGAAAAGCTAAACGCAAGTTAACTTCCAATTAACTTCAAGTTGATGGGATAATTCATCAAAAAAATTTTTAAAAAGTATTTATTAATACATAGAATTGTCAAGTGTATATGATTCGACAGAAAATTTAAAAACATGGTATATAAAAAGTTCGTTTTATCTTGTAATTATTTGAATATCAGCATTTTTGTAGTAGAAACATTTTCACCACAGGTTTCCAGTGAGGCGAGCGAATCCAATAGGGTTAGTAGACAGCAACCTTAAAAAATCTCTACCTCAAACGGTTAACCGAGAAATGGCTGCGAAAACAGTGAGACGGGAAGTCAAAAGAGACTGTAATTGATTTTTGTGAAAGAATATAACTAACTCACTATGTGAAATGAAAAGAATTTTTCGAGTGGAATAATAGGGGCGAAAGAAGAGGAAAATTCTAGCAAAGTAGAAAACGGGCGGAAAACAGACGAAAAAAAAAAATCCATCTTAATAAGTTTCAAGAAACTCCAGACGAAATATTTAATATGAATGGAATTCAAAGTTAATAATTACAGGAACCATATTATTGAATGCTTACGCCTCTTTCTAAGAATCTTGACTTCTAACGTTAAAAGTAGTTTCGAGGGAGATTTCTGACGACAAAGCTATTTTAGAAAATTAAAATTAAACCTATATCTGGTAAATAATATATTCACAAAGAAAAAAAAAACTTTTTTTTCTTCTTCTGTTCAATTAAGTTTTCAAGTTCTTCTTTTCAGAAGCTGATAACGATTTTCAGAAACAGGTCGAACAAAAACTAAAAATTTGGAGTATATTTTTAAACTTTATATATTTTATTACAGTTCGGTTTAATTTTCATTGCGTATCGTCTTACTTTAGTTCTGTACGATTCCCGACTAAACTCTAGATATTTAGTTCTTTCCCCCCCCAAATTAATATAATCAAGAATACATAAAAATTGGTTGATCTTTTAACCATAATTATATATATAATAGCCGTTGTCTCTGTATAACACTTCCGGGCTGTACTCATCTTTCAATTGAAGCCCTCAGTAAAGAAAATGCCGGTTAGGCTTAATTTCAATTTAGATGTGGATCAGAATTTTTTCTTACCTAAAAACTAATATCTTCTCCATCAATCACGTTTGTTCAGCTTATTGTTCTATAAAAATCCAGAACTAAAAAAATCCGGATGCTTTTAGCGGTATATTTAACAGTTTTTAAAAATCTGTTACTTTGCGATGGATTCTGAAAGTAAACAAACTTGAATGTGAATGAATCAAGTAGCTCAAGTATTCGTATCGCGTAGTGAGCTGTAAAAAACTGGATGGCAGTCTACTACTCCAATCGCATGAAAAAACTAAATAAATAAATAATAATGAAAGGGTTTTCTTTTACAAGGTGTGGATTAAATGCAATATTGTTCGATAATTCGGGATATTTTTTAACTTTCATGTACTTTTTCCATTATGACGTCATTATTAGTATTATGACGTCAAATTGACGGATTACCTTCTAGTCGGTAATAATATCGGCCTACAATTAGGAATATTATAATTGGAACTATCTATCAATAAGTATTTGGACACCTGTGATAGAAAAGAAAAACAAAATTTATTCATGTTCAATAGTTGGTAGAGCTTCCACGAGAGGCAATTACAGCCTCAACCTTCCGGGGCATGCTTACCACAAGTCCTTGTATGACGGCTAGTGGTATTTTCTTCCACTCGGCTTGGAGAAGACATGCAAGTTTCTTCACCGATTTTCGACGGTTGTTGCACCTCTTAATTCAACGATCCAACTCGTCACAGAGGTTCTCGATAGGGTTCAGGTCTGGGCTCTGGGAAGGCCAGTGCATTCGGTTAACACCATTGTCACCATACCAATCCATGGTGGACCTCGCAACATGACAGCTGGCGTTTGTCGTCCTGAAGTAACATGGGTCCAACCCGTAAAACGTCCACACACAGGCAAGCCCACTGTCATCCAATTAGTGCAGTAGGCGTCGGCGTTGAGCTCACCATGAATTGTGACCCAAGGGTCCCAGTCCATACAGGAGAAGAAACCACCCCCAGACCATAATTCAACCTCCGACCAAACTTTACTGCGGGCACAATGCATTCTAGCAGGAGGAGTTCTACAGGCAGGACGCCAGACCCTGCTATCCGAACGGTAGAGGGTAAACCTTGATTCGTCGTTCCGGAGAAACCCGTTTCCACTGATATACGGTCCACCTCTCGACGTGATTGCACCACATTAACCGAGCAGCGCCGTTGGACTTGTGATCAAAGGCTTATGGGCTGCAGCACGACCATGAAAACCAATCAGATATACTTCCTTATGGTATTCATGGAAACAACACTCCCGGATGCCCTGTTGAAACTCCTGGAGTATGTGGGCCATCGGTTGGGTACGGTTCTTCCGAATTTCTCTGGACAGCACCCGTCGGTCTCTATCTCCAGTTCGTGGGTCTGCGAATCGATAACATTCCAACAATCACCGCTCACCTTCCACTTCTGAATCACATAGGCCACTGTCGATTTTGGTTAATTCAAGCTCGCCAGATATGTTCCTTAAGGATCGGCCATTCTGTGATACACGACGATTACACCCTTTCTCCAAATCAGATAACTCTGCACTTCGTGGCATCTTGCATGCGACTCATGCCAATGTTGTCTTCCTACACGGTATTTAACGGCGGACGGGCGTGACGTATATCAGGACGCATATATCGTCATTTGCATGGGCGAGTTCAAAACTTTATTGGTAGATAGTGTCTATACGTACAGAATTTTTTTTTTAAATTTTCCCCACCATTTCCGAATATACGCACTAAACTGTAACCGGAAAACCACTTACGGCGGTGCACCAGTAGAATTTAAAGTATGATTAAAAATGCTGATCCAGTCTGATAAATGAGAAGCAAATACATACAGTTCTTGGATTCTGTTTTCCACATTTGAAAATATATTTTTAAATGCAATACGCCAGATATTTCCCAAACTTTTTTATAAAAAACAATTTTAATTGTAGCAATAGATGAAAATAATTTAATGACCTTTAAAAATACAGTTAAGTTGCAACGATTTTTTTTTTCCCGGGGGGGGGGGGTGTGTTAGGTGGTGCGTCAGCTGACCTCTTAATTCCCATGGAAATCTATGGGAAATTTTTCTCACCAGATATTAGCAAACGCATATTTTTGAATTCTACTTTTGAAAACTTATCTTTAAAGGCAATGCGTATATAATTCAAAAATCTTTATTTTAATTTGAAAAAATAATTTTTCCATTTTGTAGAGATAAATATGAATAATTTCCTGCACTGCAAAAAATTAACTTCTGGAACATTTTAAAACAAAGCTCTTTTCTCCCTTCATACGAAATAAAAAAAATGCATTTGCTAATCTGCGGTTAGAAACATGCCGGGAGGTATTATTCCCCGTACCTTAAAAGGGTGATTGAAGATCTGCGATAGCAACTCGTGTACCACCTTGATATTTCACCTAAATTAGAGTACGCTAGGAAAACAATATTGTTTTCTTTTTCTCTTCTGTGTATCTTTTTGACTTCGTTTCGACAACTCACCTGCGCAGCCCGGATTACACTGTCAACCGAACATGCCATGATTCACTAACAAACCACATTTATTAACTAGATTCCTTTCCCCTCGCAGAAACACGTGCTGAAGCCGAGACGCATCCCTCCATGCCCAACCACAAAGGCAACATTCCGCCAAGGTCCCCCACTCACGACGTAGGCGCTCGCTATCGTCTGTCCAAGCCTACGTTTGGGGACATAGGGGCACAGCGCCGGTGCGCCTACACGTCTGCGATGACGCCCACAGTTTCGGGGATATGGACCCATACCAGTCCATCGGCAGCCAAGGGAGGGAAAAGTCTACAAAAAGACTTGCATTCGCTGTCATTATGTGGAGACACTCTCGCACAGCAGATCAAAAGAGTGGGCAAAGGATTTGGCGAGGGTGTGGCGACCAAAGTTGTTGCCGGCAGTTCAGTTTAATGACACTGCGGCGATTTCGAGAAAAATGCGAGAAAACAACAAGATTCGCTGTTAGGGACGCCATTAAGGAAGAGCACTTTATTATCGATATACATATCCCCCCCCCCCCCAAGAGCGGAAGGCACCTACCCTGTGGGCATTCGCCATGCACCAGCCAGAGAGTATTGTCGGCTACTTCATTAGGCTTCATTGGTTTGAGCACCATATAGGGGAATCAACGTTGCTTTCTCAGAGGGGACAGAACATAACATCTACGCCTTGGGCATGTTCGAAACCGAGCCTATCCTGTGGAAGCTCGCGAAGCTAACCACCTAAATTCCGATGAAAAGTACAGTGGAGTCCCGATAATCCGAACTTCGGTAATCCGAAAGTCCGCTTAATCCGAAACCAAAAGTCAAAATAACTAAGGTTACAATAAAACCACAGTGATACTAAGTAATATAAAGTATACTTCTGAAAATTACAAGAAAATTCAAAGTTAGACAATGGTACTGAACTACATTGGTTTGAAAAAAACTTAAATTTTTTTTGTCGAATACCTCTCTCTTGAAGCCAAATTACGCCAACGCGTCAGAAAAATGGTGTTCGCTCTGGTCGCGGCGGAGTGTAGCGCTATATCAAAAACAGCCGAATATAGAAAAATCTACAAACACTCACATGCACATTTATTCTAGCGCTTCGAACAAATAAATTCAAGTTCCTCCTCAATAATTTTCTTCAATGTCCGTAAATCACAGTGGCGCCGGAAAGGGGGGGGGGGCAAGGGAGGGCACTTGCCCCCCCCCTAGAAAAATTGAATTTTTTGTTTCTACCTAGCTAGCGCTCGTAAAATATTAGAATTTTCATTTAAAATCATAAAGCCTAACAAAACTGAATACTAAATTGCAACCTCACACTCGTTAACGCAAGCGCGATAAACGTCATTCCATATAAGTAGGAGCGATTAATCGCCAATTTCAGGTACGCAAGCGCGTTTAAACGTCAATTCCAGACGTTTGCTTTTGCGATTCGAAAGCAACCCTACACGATGTTTTTCATCGCGAAAGGGAATCTTGAATCCGATGCATTTGAAACGCGTACACGTTTACGTGTGATATGGCATAATATAACATAAAATAGCATAAAAGTTTATTTTTTATAACCGTATATATGTATTCTTAATAATAAAGGTGTAAAAGTTTTAATCTATTTTACTTCGCCCCCCCCCTCTATATTTGACTCTTCCGGCGCCACTGGTAAATCATCTATCCTTCTGGCAGCATATCTCAAGGACAATACCCATATATACCTCACCAGAAGTTAACAGCCTGCATTTCACAATAAACTTACCTTATAGTAACGTCTTTGGGTCGCTTTCACTAGATCTAAAATTTACTGGCTGTTATGGCTTTGAAATAAAGACCATGCAAATGCATTTTGGTGTGCAGCACAGAAAAATATTGCAGCTCCCTGTGTTAGAAACTTAAATGTTATCCCTTTGTCATGAAAAAGAGCAAACAGATGTCATTTCTAAAAAATCTCGACCAACACTTGGCCAATTTTAGGGGGTAATACTTGATTGCGTTTTAACGCATCTAAGATTTCAGTAAAATGTTATTCATCATACAAGAAGAAATAACAAAACCGAAAAGAAAGATTACACGGCTGCTAATATACACTATACGGTCAGAAAAGTACTTACCTTTGAGCAAGTGTTTCATTTCTCTTTCGGCATGGCACGTGGTAAACGATCGGACGATGTCGAGAGCTGTCTGGTCGTACGAGTTCGGTTTATTTACATCCACCCCACTCTGTAACAAACGATTGTCGTTAGAGAAAATCGCGATTACACAGTATAGCGAATTTGCATTTAACAATGAAGTTATAGACTAATACAAACATTACATAAACATTTCATGTGAATAATGAAATGACGGTTCAGATTTTCAAGCACACAGATTAAAACACATTTATTGATCGGCCTACCGAAAACCATCAAAAGCAAAGAATATTTAAGCAAGGGTCATGTTGCAAGCCTATGTTTAGTGACTCCCTTCGATTTGACTCGGAAATATTCAATACCAACAGGCAACTGTGAAGGAAAAAACTTTCGTGTAATATTAGCTATAATCTTAAAAATATTTCCTTTATAAACATGCGATAGGCTAAATTATAGATTCTATGACATAACTGGTTAATAATTACAAGACAAAAAGAACTTTTTATATACCATGTTTTTAAATTTTCTGTTGAATCATATAAACTTGATAATTCTATGTATTAATAAATACTTTAAAATTTTTTGATGAATTATCTTAAAAGAAAATGAAGTTAATTGGAAGTTAACTTGCATTTAACTTTCCGTTCCGGTCGATAGATGGCTGCACCAGTCTACAAAACAAAATTAACTGAAAATAACTGAAAATTAATTTAATTCTGCCAAAGATGGCTAAAAGTATTTAAAAAATGCGTTGTCATCGTGTTCTGAGCTATTCTAAAAGTTTCAAATGTCTAGCTAGTCGGGAAGTTTGTTAAAAATCGATTGCAAGATTTGTACCAGACAAACACAAGAAAGCAAGTTAATAAAAACATGGTAATAATAAAAATAGGTATTGAATGATTCAAAATCGTCAAGAAAAGACAATACTGCATATATTTGAACATATTATCTATACTTCAGAAATATAAGCAGCTAATACGTTGAAATGCAGCGCTGATATTCTACATAGCCGTGTACAATGACGAGAAACATAAAATAAAACGAAAACCAAATAATTGATCTTCTTCAGCCAAGCTGTAATTAGTACAAATTTAAAAAAAAAAAAAAAAGGTTTCTCTAGAGATATTTTTAAATCGCATTAGTCGATAATTCTTTAAAATGACTTGATTAGGTAATTATGTCAAGGGAAAATAAACGAAAATCAATTCTCTCTACAATTATGCAATGTGAGGCATGTAGTTTATTTCTCCCTCTAAAGGAACGCGAGGGTAATCCTTAAGCCAAAAGAATCCATTATCACGAAAGTTAACTGGTAAGTTTGAGTATACAAAGATTTCTTTTAAAAAAGAAGTCCACACGTTAGATATAGCTTTGGTGCAACCAGGATATTGGTTTGAAGAAGAATGGGGAATTCATACAAATCCAAAATGCTGCAAATAAGAGAAATGTCAGTGCCTTATTGTAGACGTACACAGACTTTTTTTCTTTTCCGGGGGTAAGGGGCTCAAAACCCCTAATCACACTGTACAAAAGAAGAAAAAGAAAAAGAAGAAGGAGAAAAAAGAATAGAAGGAGTCAGTTTCACCAGCTGCTCTTTGTTTACCGCCCTGGTTCTAAATATAACTGTTCCTATATAATCAAAGTTTTTCTCAGCGAAAATTATCGGGTAAAGATTTATAAAAGTACAAAAGACTAACGGTGAGAGTAGTAGATGTACTATATACCTTATATATATATCATATGTCCAAACTTCAAAATATATTAGGAGCTATAATTCCATTTCTATTACGGACGGGTGAATGGTTAAAATAGTATTGTTTATTAAAGTCAAAAATGTATTAAACTTTTTTTTTTCTATTTGATAGAATTTGTGAATTTTTCCTGCATCAGACAATGGGAAGGGAAATGTATGGTCGAGGCAACACCTTGAAATTTACTGAAGTTGGCAAAGAAAACTAATAAAAAATATAGTATGTAAACTCCTAAATGGCTATGAAGGAACAAACTGAAACACCCTATTAGTTAGGATAAACAGGTGGAATAAGAATACATTTAATTCTTCCGGGAAAACCGAATTTCATGTATGGTTATATAGTGCTGCCATCTAGAGGAAAAAAAAGAATCCAAAAGGTCCTACTGAAATATTGTGTGCCAGAAACAGTTGGAAAATATAGAACAATAAAATATATGCATGACATAATACTAAGCAATGAACACGTAAAATGCAAAAAATAAACAAGCCATAATGTACAAAAATACAGGAAATTCTAAATTAATACAACTAGCTGTAAAGAGAAAACAAAACATAATTCATTACAACAAAAATATTGCGTAAAAGGAGAAAAATCGCAAAAAAAATAAATGCAAGAAATTTCGTCGCATAAAAATCATATTACTTATATTAATGAAATATGCGTGAAAATACGTACTATGACAGTTGAAGGAAAAAGTATCTATACTTTTTTTTAGATATATAATTCTGTAGTTTTTATACAAGTTATATCTCACCGTAATGCAAAATATGTGTAAATTACTCATAAATTATGATGTTTATACACATTTTAATATAAAAAAAAATATGAAAAACTGAATGCGAGATGAAATTCCTGGTTACGTCTTGAATGGTAAGTATTATAATGGCCACTCAGTTCATGCATTCAAATTGGACAGAATAATAGATTCAGAACTGAATTTCCGTCTTTTCTTTTATCTAAATTTATGATTTTTCAGATATTCTTCCTTCCTTAAAAATCTATATATTCTCTACCTTAACCCATATTCTATCGAAAGGGTTCGACAATCTAAATTATGTTTCATTATTTAGCAGATAGATGGTGCCACTGCTTGTTTTTCTTCCTACCACAAACATTGTATTATTTTTAATTTTTCATTTTAATGTTTCCTTCGAAATACACGTGTCCATTTTCCATATTCTATCCTCATCAAATGAAGATAATACTTTAAGATCATATAGGTATAGATTTAATTATTCTGAAAAATTCACAATTGAGAAAAATATAACTAAACAAATCTATGTTTAGAGTTGTACTTTTCGAATAAAGAATTTATTATTATTTTTAAATGCTGAATCAATTGCCCATGACGACTTTGCTCCTCAAACATTGTTTCATCCCTTCAAGTCACGAGAGAAAAAAACTCGGTTACAAAAAATTTTTCCCTACAATTTTCTTTTGATCAGAAGCATTAATTTCAATATCTGGGTACAAACACGACTAACCAAACCAAAATAATAACGAAACTTTTGCAATGAACTCTTATGATCCACAGAATGAAATCTTCTTCCCTTTCGTTAAAAAAAATTATGTCCTGTTTAACGCATTATATAAAACAGCATGAACTGTATGAATATTTGTGAGAAGATGAGACATTTAACAAATTGGGACCTTACATTTTATCGATATATTATAGCAAATGATCAGTGGGATCGCAGGACCAATTTTCAGTAACACCGGAAACAGATTAAAAAACCTACACATTTTAGCCATAATATTAAATAACATCAACACACGTATCATAGATCAGAATACATAAGAGGTCAAGATATCTTTTACGGTGTTAAAGTAATGAGCAATAATTTTTATCAAGTACAACCTAAGGGACGGTTCCCGGTTGATCTCTCCTTTTTCTAACTATTTGCAAAAAGATAATTAGGCTGAAGTACTAAGTCGGGACCATTTTGGCGAGATTTTGGTAAAAGTTAGCTCCGGAACGCCAATTTTGGCGTGGGAAATTTTCCTCCCGGACGGAGTGAGCACTCCCGTTCAATGATTGGTAGATTTTTTTTCTACCCTTTTTTCCTTCAATGTTACGCAAAGAAGCTTTATACCATAAGCATGCAGGGTGCTTTATATCGGCCATTTTGACATCTTTTCTACGTTTGAAAAAAAACCAGAACAAGCTTGCGATGTGGAAAAGTAATGTATTAATTACGATATCAAAAACCCTTCCATTTATCACTATTACTTTTGCTATAAAGGATGAGAAAAACCCTTGATTTTGAATACCAAATTCAGTCGAAAAAATTTAGCCTTTTGTTAGCATTTGTAGAAGGAGATGGTTGATAGCTATGTCAAGACCGACCATTGTAGTAGGCGGCACTGACCATTCCGCTCCTCATTCCTAGCAACAACCCGAGCTTAATAAATAACGCCATTTAATGTTTCCTATTTAAAATCTCTGGACGGATAACTTTTATACGAATAATACAAAAATGGCATTTCACGCCGTAAAAAGGTATGAAAGGCAACTCCAATATTATTTGTGTTTTCCAGTTACCCGTACAATAATTAGCACTAATAATTGGACATTAAATGTACTTTATTAATATATTTCTTCCCTAGAAATTTTTTTACAGTAAACTAGGGGCTTCGTCCCAGGCTCGCTCCTCTGTTATGGCTAATAGCGAGATACATAGGGGTGATTCTCGGGCAATGTAACAGATTCCATCCATTTACTGTTGTCACCCTTAATGCGAAGGGCGTTTCATCACTGTTGAATTATCAGATTTAAAATTCAATTAAAAATCGAAAATTGAAGATATAGACTTGAAATGAGGTTTATATGAATAAGAAAGCTTTCAGCTTCCAGATGATGTAAATTTTTTCTTTGTAAGATAAAAACTCGGGGAGCATCGATATTACATCCACATAGGGCACGATATTTCTTGAAAAACTGTGTTTCATTTTTTGATGAAAATATTAGTACGTTTTAAAATATTTTAAAACAAATGAGGTCTAGTTATAAAGAGAAACGTCGGTAGTCTTAGATTGTAAAAAGATCAAAATTCTACGATCATTTTTTGGCGAGTTATCGTAATCTGAAGATGAAAAAGTCAATATTTTCCCACAAAACATAAAAAAAAAACTTAAAGTCCGGCGAAGATGAGACATGTCTTACTTTGGTCCCCCCATTTTTCTGCATCCATTGGTATCGCTCTCGACCCCCATACCCCCAGCGGTTTCGGAGGAGATAGCGTGACAAGCTTTTTACAGCGGCAGTTACTTTTTTTTAGAATAATAGAGAGATGCTAAATTTTTCTTGAGTTTAAGACAGAGTAAAATGTCATTATAGGACGCTAATAAGAATATAACTTCAAGTTATCGTAAATTTTTCTCTCATACATTAAATAACTATATGAAAAATAGGGGATATTCACAGATATTTTTCATTCCCCCCCCCCCCCTCGGAATTCCATCTCTATAAACTCATGCTGCAACTAAAATGAATAATGAAGCACTTTAACGCAGCATAAACGAATAATGAGTTAAAGTGCTGTTGTTTTTTTTCTATACCAGCCGCTACATTTTTTTGACGCACGACACAGTTTGGGGCAAAAACGGGCGCCGCAAACAATTAAGGTAAAAAGAACGAAATTATTACCTCGATGAGCATGCGTACGACTTCCAATTTACCATGCATGGCGGCTTCATGAAGGGCGGTGCCTCGTAAGGTGGACCTGTTGATGTCAATGCCAGCGTTCAATAGCAGCCTGCAAAGAAGAAAAGAAATCACAAATTAACTAATGATGCAGAGTACGACTATTCATTAGCAGCATTACCCAAAGAGCATTGTGATTCAGCGAGCAATAAACAAGGGATTAAGATCTATTGTAGTCACTTTAATTTCGATACAACACAATGCAATATTCCAAGGACGTATTGTTCATGTCTATTTTATTAGAAAAAAAGGGGTTAACTGAACTGTGTTAAAACGTTAAATTGCGAAATAATTGATCGTTGATTCAGTATTAAGATACCTACGGCAATATATATATTTTTTAGACTTATTCTTTCCACGATTAATATGCTGAACATATTAATTTCTTAGCCCTAACTACTTCCTCACAAGTTATCGATTAAAATAGGAACAAGTAATATAAGAAAAATTTTTTTAAGGCCCTGTTCACATAGGAGTCCGTTGCGTAGCGTTAAGGAAAAGATGACGTTGAGACGAAAATAAACCAATCATAGGCCTCCAAACGATTAGCAATGAAATTTTTAACGCCTATGATTGGTTTATTTTCGTCTCAACGTCATCTTTTCCTTAACGCAACGCAACGGACTCCTATGTGAACAGGCCCTAAGTCAATTCCTACTTAGGTCAACAAAGAAAAATTTTATTTTAGTTCCTTTTTGGCGGGGAATTGCACTGATATTGGCTCGATTCTGTGAACACCATTATTGCCGTGAAATTTTTTTCTCCTATATAAAACTAAAATTAATTAATTAAATTTAACTAATGAATTAATATTTGAAAAAAAAAACTGTATTAATATCAAGTGTCATGATCCACTACAAGTTTAAAAAAAATGTATTTGAACTTGAGTGGACGAATAAAAAAGTATTTTATTAGCGATTGAAAATTTGAACAAGATATATAAAGGGAGAGTGTGAACTAATAGTAGGAATTGAGAAAAGAAAAGAAAACCGCTATAAGAAATGAAAAATGAACAATGCCGTAAAACACCATTAGGGCCTGTTCACATAGGAGTCCGTTGACGTAGAGACGTAAATAAACCAATCATAGGCGTTAAAAATTTCATTGCTAATCGTTTGGAGGCCTATGATTGGTTTATTTTCGTCTCAACGTCATCTTTTCCTAAACGCAACGGACTCCTATGTGAACAGGCCCTTAAAGTGTCAGTCGCAACTGTAACTAAAGACATATTTAACCCTTTTAAACAACGGCATAACGGCACGAGTCTTTAAGAAACAGCCAGAAACTATCATCAATTAAGAAAATTATTTTTTTTTAATGTTGAATATATGTGTATATTCAAATTTCAGACCATGCCTGTTTTAATTCATCAGGCTAGTTGGGTTCGCTTTATTGGACATGATATGATGACTCTTTCCATTAAAGTACTATAAAAATTTAAACAGTAGTGATGAATCATATATTGCGTGCGAATCCAGCCATTACAGAATGACCAAAATGATGACGCAGAGCCGTTACTCTCGGGGGTACTGCGATCGTTTATCATTTGAAATGAGTTGTTGAATTCGCCGAATAAAAAATGATTCGTTGACGTGTTTTGTAGCAATACCCCTGGTAAATGGTTTTCCCTGCTCTGACATCTGATCGACAGTGAAACGCAGTTGGCGAAAAGATCCGAGACAGCCAAGTTATTTGAAACATTATTATTATTATTACTAGAAGGTGACCCGTCATTTTGACGTCATAATACAAATAATGACGTCATAATGGAAAAAGTATATGAAAGTTAAAAAATATCCCGAATTATCTAACAATGTTGCATTTAATTCACACCTTGTAAAAGCAAACCCTTTCATTATTGTTTATTTTTTTAGTTTTTCATGCGATTGGAGTAGTAGACTGCCATCCGACCCGTCATTTTGACGTCATAATGGAAAAAGTATATGAAAGTTAAAAAATATCTCGAATTATCTAACAATATTGCATTTAATCCACACCTTGTAAAAGCAAACCCTTTCATTATTTTTTATTTATTTAGTTTTTCATGCGATTGGAGTAGTAGACTGCCATCCAGTTTTTCACAGCTCACTACGCGATATGAATACTTGAGCTACTTGATTCATTCACATTCAAGTTTGTGTACTTTCAGAATTCATCGCAAAAGTAAACAGATTTTTAAAAACTGTTAAATATACAGCTAAAAGCATCCAATTTTTTTTAGTTCTGAATGTTTTATAGAAAAATAGGCTGAACAAGCGTGATTTGATGGAGAAGATATTAGTTTTTAGGTAAGGAAAAATTCTGATCCACATCTGAAATTGAAATTAAGCCTAACCGGCTGTTTGTTTACCGAGGGCTTTAATTGAAAGATGAGTACAGCCCGGAAGTGTTATACAGAGACAACGGCTATTATATATATATAATTGTTATTACTAAATTTCCCATCGGAAGATTTTATGCTTGGAAATAAGGATTTCTAAAATGCCCGATAAAATTAAAACCGATTCCTACCCAAATTTGAAGATAATCGTTCCAGACTTTTATCCTTTATCCAAACATAGAAATTAAGAGCTCTGGCCATTTTGCTATGTATAAGAATAATGACAACAACCCCGATGGTATTAAATACCTTTTAGATTTCTACAAAGGAAAAAAATGTGAAATTAAGTTATCAACAGTGTCAACACAAGTCTTTTAAATTTTCTATTCTAGGATGTCATGACGGGGCTATATTTAGACAAAACCTCAGGTGTTTACCCAACTATTTTGTTTTTCTTTTTTTAAAGTAAGATAAGCAGAGGCAATATGAGCGTCAAATGACAGAAATTATACGGGGAAAGAAAAGATGAATGCTATAGCTAATTTTGTTACTGACGGCGGAAGCACTGCCAAGGGATCGGTTAATAATGTTAATTAAGTTAATAATCTCAATAGTCACCTCGAATTACGACTGTCAAAATTTTCCCCTAGAATAATAATACTCGACGCAGGGCCCGATTTAAAAAATTCTTGACTATAGGAACAACTCGGGATGGTGGACCCCCTAACACCGATGTGGGCGTAACATTTCCAAAATTGACACACACAAAAAAAAATCATGAATCATTGTCTAAGTACCATTTTACCAAGAATTGGCTATTTGAAGCGTAGAAGCCTAGAGCATTATCAAATAACAAAAAGCAACACAACATATTAACTTCGTCATTAAAACACCAACACAATGCAACCAGAAAAACTTATTAATCCCTTATATACACTGTAACATACATATGATGAACCAGGGCCGCCCAGAGACTTTACGGGTCCTGGGGCAAACTTCTGTTGGGGGGCCCCAAGAAAAATAAAAAATGGACAGAGACGAAAACACACATTCAAATTAAGTTACTCATACTTAAAATTTTATTACATGAATGATTAACATAATTATTATATTTCATTGCACTGCTCTCTTGTTATATTTTCTGAGGAAATCTAATAAATAAATTTTTATAAAAAATTTTGGGACCCCTCCGGCAGTTGGGGGCCTGGGGCAAAGTGCCCCAGTTGCCCCCCCCCCCCTCTGGGCGGCCCTGTGATGAACTATATATATATATATATATATAACTATACATATATGATGAACCAATCAATCAAATTTGAAAGGATATATAAAAAAATTGCTATAAAAAAGGTAAAAAAAAATAATTGAATTGGGAATTTTTTCTTTTAAAATAAAATTTTTTTGAAGGCCCTCCACATTCGGGCGCCCTTAGGCCCGGGTCTGCCGGGCCTAATGGAAAATCAGGGCCTGACTCGAAGTACTCTAAATCGCCAGGCATCTTGACAGTTCCAGTTCCAGCACAAGTATGAAAGTCTATTTGGCCCCTGACAATAAGTTAAAAATCTTAAAACCCATGGTCGGTTTCTCCCAAAACCAAAATGTAATCTTAATTATTACTGTACAGATGTCAATCGAGCTATCTGTTTCCCATTCATGGAATTTTATTTCATATATTTTTTTTAATTATGCGGAGTGAATAGGTCACCACGACTGTTAGGATTTAACACATACTCTAAACACGTAGTCCATTAAATATCACCGAAATGGATATATTTTCTGCAAAATACCAGATTCTTCCGAGAGTACGTGTTTCCTGTATAAAGAAAATTCTATTTTAACCTTTTCCTTACGGGGTGGGATAGCATGTATCCCAAGAATGCATATCGAGATTCCACTATATATATATATATATATATGAATATATATATATATATATATATATATATGAATATATATATATATATATATATATATATGAATATATATATATATATATATATATATATATATATATGAATATATATATATATATGAATATATATATAAATATATATATATGAATATATGAATATATATATAAATATATATATATGAATATATATATATATATGAATATATATATATGAATATATAAATATGAATATATGAATATATATATATATATGAATATATATATATATATGAATATATATATATATATGAATATATATATATATATATATATATATATATATATATATATATATATATGAATATATATATATATATATATATGAATATATATATATATGAATATATATATATATATATGAATATATATATATATATGAATATATATATATATATGAATATATATATATATGAATATATATATATATATATATATATATATATATATATATATATGAATATATATATATATATATATGAATATATATATATCTATATATATATATATATATAGATATAATATATATGTGAATATATATATATATATGAATATATATATATATGAATATATATATATATGAATATATATATATATATGAATATATATATATATATGAATATATATATATATGAATATATATATATATATGAATATATATATATATATATGAATATATATATATGAATATATATATATATGAATATATATATATATATGAATATATATATATATATATATATATATATATATATATATATATATATGAATATATATATATATATGAATATATATATATATATGAATATATATATATATATATATATATATATATATATATATGAATATATATATATATATGAATATATATATATATATGAATATATATATATATATGAATATATATATATATGAATATATATATATATATATATATATATATATATATATATATATATATATATATATATATATATATATATATATAGTGGAATCTCGATCTATCGTTTTTGAAAGGACCGACTGAACTGAACGATAAATGCGGCAAAACGATAGATACGGGAACATAACAAAGCAATATGATCGTCGGGGTTGGGTGAAATAAACGACACATACGGGAAAACGATGATTCGGAGAACGATTGACCTAGATTCCACGGTGTGTCTATATAAATATATATATGTGTGTGTGTGTGTACATACATACATACATACATACATATATATATATATATATATATATATATATATATATATATATATATATATATATATATATATATATATATATATTCTTAGGATACATGCTATCCCACCCCGTAAGGAAAAGGTTAAAGCAGTCTCAAGGAAAACTACCAAATAGATAAATTTATATATGTTTTGGATTATTTCTGCATATAAATCATATTTCTCTGCACGCAATAAAAAAAACAACCTCGCGAAAAACACACTGCATTATCCAAAGTGGATCTAGCAACGGTTAGTTAAAATATTACAGCGGGCCAGTGTTTCATACTGATATGCAGCGTCGACCCGACAGACAAATTTATGTAACAAACATGCATGCATGCATGCACCTTTCTCCATCCATTCTGGCGATGAAAATGTTTCAGATCAGACTAAACGTGCATTTTAAATTCAAAACAGGATTTAATAGCGCACATGTAGGGCTCATGTCTCTGCCGGTAAAAGCGGAAGTTTTACAGACGGAACGTGAGCTTTGCACAAATGATGGTGCCCGTCCGTATAATTCGACTCTCCCCTCAGATAAGTAGCCCGATCAGCAGTACGTCAAAAACTCGACAAGATGCCGCTAAACAACTGATTTCTTCTCGATATCAAATCGACAAATACTTTTTCAATTCCTACTATTAGTTCACACTCTCCCTATATATATCTTGTTCAAATTTTCAATCGTTAATAAAAGTACTTTTTATTCATCCACTCAAGTTCAAATAAATTTTTTTTAAACTTGTAGTGGATGACACTCGATGTTAATACAGTTTTTTCAAATATTAATTCATTAATTAAATTTAATTAATCGATTTTAGTTTTAGACCCAGAGCGTCTCTTGCTCTTCACTAGTAATTTCCCTGTTGTTACTATGTAAACGGTAGCACTGCGGTAGCGCGGGCTCCTCCCGTCTTGTAGGTTGCGGGATCGAATCCCCGACCTAACAAACTTTTTCTCTCTCTTCCCCCCCCCCCCCTCCTAATCTCGCACAGTAGGCAAGGTTCTGGCAGGCAATCCTTTTTTTCGATTCCTACTATTAGTTCACACTCAAATTTTTCTTTGTTGACCTAAGTAGGAATTGACTTTAAAACATTTTGTTTTTATATTACTTGTTATAAATTAAGCTACTTTAATTTACATTAGTTTATAAGGGTAATGGCTAGTTTCGGGCAAAAAGGGGTCGGTTATCACCAGATCATAGCATTAGATGCACTGGACTGATCACAAATGTAATGACACAAATTCTCCAGACATTGAACATCTAATAAGCAAATTGTCTGCGTACACTTGAAGGTGGCAAATGAGACGTGGATGGTTAGAATAAGCCTTTAGCATAAAACACTGATACCCTAATTGGCTTTCCAAAATGACGTCAAAATGATCATGTTCTTTAGTTCCAAACATCGAACTATGTTGCTACAACCATCACACAGCAAAAGTACAATTTTGACGTTTCTTTGTGGCACAGCATGATTATCAGAAGAATCAGCATGGATACAGTTGAACCCCCGTTATAGCGAAACCCGTATATAACGAACTCACGGATATAACGAAGGCAAATTTTGGTCCCGCCGTCTTCCTATTGTACGAAATTTAATTAGCATTGTGCCAGTATAATGCAATCGATTTTAGTCGATTTAATTCATTAATGATCATTTTAAATAGATTTTATCATTTTTTAAATACATCATTATTGAATGCACATTGTAACTAATTAATGAGTTATACATTTTGTGAACTCTAGCATTTGTCTTAACGGTTCGGATACAAATAACCACCGGATATAGCGAACAAGACATTTGGTCCCTTGAAGTTCGTTATAACGGGGTTCGACTGCATATTAAGAAAACGACACGAATATCAACTTAAATGACACAACTCACTGCCTTAGCAGAATGACAGTAATTTATCTGAATGGCAAAAATAACAAAATAACAATAATATAAATAACAAATATTTAAAAATTCACCAAAAATCAGAAAACGAAGGTACAGATTCGAAAAAGATTTCATTTTAAAGGAAATTTTATGATCTTTCTCGAGATATTAATTTTATAAAGCTCAGTTTATTATATTGAATGCAAACTTTAAAGAATGTTACAAACACAGCTTAAAAATTTAATTTAAAAAAATCTAAGAAGAATTTTTGAAAAATCTTTCCTTGTGCACCCCTACACTGTAAGAAGAATGGCCATGCAAAATGTCAGCCCTTTAGGTCCTGCGGTTCATGTCTGTGCGTTATCTGTCAGTCAGTCTCACGGAACTGTTTTATATATAGAGACTAGCTGAAAACCCGCACTTCGCTACGGAGTACATTCAAATTAAATGCCACGGTCTATGTATGCAATTAATGCCAAAAAAATAAATATATATACATATTTATAATAAATGCGACGATCAATATATACAATTGATGTAGAAAAAAATATATATATTCATAAAAAAATCGTAAGAGATATTTTTATAGACAAAATAATGTCCAATCGTCTGCCGCATGAGCAAGAAGAAAAATATTTTTTTGTCTATTTAGTTGTCATACACGGGACGATAAATTTATTGAAAGTACCGGAAAAAGAAATCAAGTGATCGGCATTTAATAAATTAAATTCTAAAAATGAATCTTTAAAAATTCACCAAAAATCAGAAAATCGAGGTAAAGATTCGAAAAAGATCTCATTTTAAAGGAATTTTTATGGTTTCTCTCGTGATATAAATTTTATAACCCCCCAGAGTATTATTTTAAATGCAAACTTCAAAAAAGTTACTAAAACAGCTTAAAAATTTAATTTTTAAAAAATCTAAGAAGAATTTTTCAAAAATCTCTCTTAGTGCACCCCTACACTATAAGAAGAATCGCCCTGCAACATTTCAGCCCTTTATGTCCAGCGGTTTGGTCTGTGCGTTGTATGTCAGTCAGTGAGTCAGTTACGGAACTGTTTTATATATATAGATTTTTAGCTCTCAGTATCAAAGCTTCTATGCTTCAAAGCTTCATATGGCAGAAGAGCCGCTAGTATATTTGCCATTTCGCAGCGTCTATAACTCATGTCTCATACTCATTGCTCGCCCCCTCCCCTTAATATTTTTTGTGAAGTATTTTTTACCCTGTTCTTATTTGTCCTCCACGAACACCTTGTGAATAATTTCACTTTTTATGTCTTTCTAAATAATAATGCGAGACTCTTGATATATTAAGCCTTCCCGTCAAAGACACCTCTAAAGCGATTTCATTCGATACGCGGAATTAAGACTCAAATGTTGAAAGTGTCTTTGTCTCTCGCTCCTACCCACTACATGTTTCCAATAATTATATCGATCTACGGCGGGCAGGACGATGGGAGGCGGGGGGTAGGGTGCGAAGGAGCTAAGGGGCACAGCAAACCGCGAACTGTTTGGCGAAAGGTACAGCAAATTGAAATAAATCGGCTGAGGATTCAGACAGTTCTCGCGCTGAGAGGTGGCGGTCTAATGGGCGGATAAAGAGAGCGGGAAAAAAAAAAGGAACAGTGAATAAAATGATTCTATTTTGGTAGCAGCGATAGATCCCCAAGGGTGACGGTTCAAAGATGGATGTCGGCGCAATTGTAGGTTTTATTTATGCTGCCGAAGGCAATTACTCAGTTCGAAGTACGTGGAGGAAATACCTCTTGATCTTTTATTTGTCAGCATTGTTTAGGGAAAATTTAATTCAACAAAAACCAACAGACGAGTCAGGCATTCATTAACCCCTTGAGCAGGCGCGCCCGTGGTATAAAGTGCAACATTTTCGCAATTTTGAATGGTTTGTTTTTACAAGTAAGGTGTGAATGTTCTAAGCAATTTCTTATTTATAGCTACACCCTTTCTAATGCAGGTCTGATTTGCTGACACTTGTATTCCTTTCCATTCATTGTTAGTCGCGATTTAACCGTGGTAAACCAGCGATTATACTGGATTGCAATACGACAAAATTATGAGTTGATGTAGTAAATCAAATGTGCAGCTATTACACGGTATTCCGCATATCACGAAGATGGCAATTTATCTTTTCGAGTTAGAGCGAAACCGTGTTGTAAGATGCCGTGCTGTAGGAGGGCTACCTGTGTGTGTGTGTGTATATTATATATACAGTGATTTCCGCTTATAAGAATCACGTTTGTTATTGCTGGTTTTGATTCTTATAAGCGGTTGATTCTTATAGCCGAAATTTAGGTTTTTGGACAGGAACACACACACACCTATATATATACATATATTAGATAATTTACGTTAACTATCTTTTATTAAAATTATTTTTTATAATTTTAAAAATACATCTTAATTTCTATACCTATAAGTAGATACACATGATTATAGTAAGTGAAGAAAAAAAATCCAATATTTGTTACAACATACCTGCTTAACAGTTTTAACATTTCAACTACAGGAAGGGAGCAAGAAAAAGTTTTCTATGGTAGTTTGACGTAACGAAGTTTTCAGGAGGCTGTGTGAATACTCTTTCAATACTAATAGTCTCAGACGAAGATTCACCCTCTAGCTTACGTTTCACGGTTTAATAACGCGTTGAATCTACTAGTGTCACGTTTGCCTAAGTGATAGTGGACACTTCGCCGAAGATTTATGTGTTTCAGGGTCCAAGAAGCCGCAACCAGGATGTGGGAGATGGGGAAAAAAGAGTCCCCATTTTTCTTTGTTAGTGGAGAAAAGTGAAATCGGACCCGGACGGGTAAAGATGCCCCCGGGTCAAGCTAATTAGACAGTGTTGTGCTAAAGCGTTTAAGGGGAAACTATTATGTTATGTCTAACAAAGAAAGGAATGAATTTTACGATTATATTCCATCCCATCTTATCACTCTTTCTTTAAAAAGAAATAAAGAAAGAACTTCGTGCCTTTTGAGGGTTTAAGTGGCTTTTTTGAAAAAATAAAAGGAAAGCGAAGAGTGTAAACTGATTCTTAAAACCGGTGGATTGATTCTTTAAAGCGGAAATTTTAACATGGAAATAATTCATTTGTTTTTGTTTTTGCGATATTGATTCTTATAAACGGTTGATTCTTATAACCACTGATCACTATAAGCGGTGGTTACTGTATATATATATATATATATATATATATATATATATATATATATATATATATATGAGAGCACGGGTATTCTAAGAGTAATTACACATCAGAGGTAACATATTTTAAAGGGCACAAGTATAGGATTTGTTAAGGTTAAACATGCGGTCAACGAATTAACGCAGAGAGGAGTTTTCCATGCAATGTACAACGCAATATAAACTGCCTCCAAATTGCACTCATAAAGTAAATTAGGTCTAAGAGAGCAGAGGACGTTCATTCTTCGATAAGAAGCAGAGACTAGAGGGGGCAGCTACGTCTCAGCAAACCCGTTTTATCTTGAATTTTCTGAGAAGCCTCTCGAGGGACCAAGCCGCCTTTTAAATAGGGTCAGAGGGAGAGAGAGAAATGAGCGCGAAATTAAATAGCACCACGGCCGAAGGGAGGAAGTGACCATCCACTGACCATAATCGAAACATGCAGATTGAAAGTAATAAGTATATTTATCGCCTATAGAGAACCACAAAAATAAAGTTGCCGGCGAAAATCGTACTTTGTTCAGACCAATGTCGTGAGGATAATTAGATAACTGATAAAATAAAAGGTATGACAGAAAGGACACCAAAAAGGTTTTTTTCTTAAAGACATTTGTAAGACAGTAAAAAACTGCGGACACTTAAAAGCAGTGATTCTCAACTATTTTATTTCTAGGCCACCCTTTGGTTGATGATCAGACCCTTCACGCCCCCCCCCTCCGTCCTAGAGACAAAAAGTGTAAGAAACATCGGTAAAATATGTACGGTGGAACCTCGCATAACGAGCATAATTCGTTCTGGAGTCTTACTCGTAATGCGAAACACTCGTTGAGCGAAACAATTTTTCCCATATAAATTAATGTAAAATACGATAATGCGTTCCATGCGAAAAAATACTCAAATTTTTTTTAGATGTAACGTTTATTATTTAAAGAAAATTACTTATACATAAATTCTTAAGGAGCAAAATCATCCATATGTAGTTTATTATTTACGAATTTATGACAAATTTAATTTTTTTACGACAAGGCTATCTAGCGACATTTAATTTTCTCGACGCTTCAAAATTTGCTGAAAATGTGTTAGCGCAGTGTCATTGAATAAATTTATAGCGCGCATAGCCACCGTCTTATCATGGTGATGCTTTGCAACTTACGATGCAACAGTTTCCCATGCTTTCATCATTTCTTTTATTGCGCCTGAAGATTGCATCTTTGCCGTTTCTTCGTCCTTCTCCACTGACAAACTCTCCTCTACAACCGCTTGCCGTGAAAGACACCGCAATTCTATTGGCTGTCCGGTGGTCAGCTCTTGGTTGTGCTCTTCCACGAGCTCCTCAATACCATTGTTATCCTCCAGTCCTATGATATTTGCTTCTCGAACTATCCATGACTACCCTTAAATACTTATTTTTCGGCCGTTGATGATCCTGGTCACGTGAAGAGGGGACTTCCTTCCACGTCACTCGTTATGCGAAATGTTGCTCGTTAAGCGAGCCATTTTTTTTTACGATTTATTTTGCTCGTTATGCGAAACACTCGTTATGCAAGGTGCTCGTTAAGCGAGGTTCCACTGTATATTCTACGCATATTTTATCTAACCATCTGTACCCGCCTTGACTATCCCTCAAGCCTCCCCCGGGGGAGAGCGCCCCCCCCCCCAAATTTAGACCCACTGCTTTAAACAAACCACCGCGAAAGTTTGGAAGTTACAGAAAATTATAGGTTTTCCCCATCGCTATAATATTGGCAACTATCTGGAAACGATGACTCTCTATGTCCGTGTAAGTAGACAAACTGAAGTTAGTGTGCTGCGTCTGAAAACTGAAATGGTGCATATGCATTCATGCAGAGTTCTCTGCATGGAGACCCCCCCCTCACTCCTGTCATCACATTAGTCACGGTAACCCTACACGCCGTGTCCCCCACCCCCATTGACAACATTTGACCCCCGGGATCTTTGATGCTCTGTAGCGGGACCGAAAGAGGAGGCGATCCACGCATATACAGAGTACGCAGTGAACATAAACCACTGCCCAAGGCAGGGCAGAGCAGAGTACATGAATGCAAACGCAGCATAAGCAGACAAACTGAAGTTAGTGTGCTGCGTCTGAAAACTGAAAGAATCCAAGAAACTGAAATTCGCAAAATTTGCCGGGCATCCGAACAGCACACAATGCCTGCTCCCCGACACAGCAAACAAAAGGCCCGACAGCTAGCTCCCGCATCAAACGCGACAGCTACGTAATTCCTTACAACCTCGAAACGGATTTCCCTACATCCCAAAATGCTCCCACAATCTCCGCGTCCTTCCTACAATTACATTCACAAATGCCCCGCTCTCCTCCTTCCCTCACCCCCTACGTGTTCCAAATAATTATCGATCTTCGGCGAAGAGGGGGGGGGGGGGACTCGGGAAACCGCGAGCTGTTCTTCGGCGAAAGGTATCCCAAATTGAAATAAATCGGACTCGGACGCGTACAGGCAGTCTAATGGGATGGAGGGGGGGGGGGGGGGATTGGCGGAGTAAATAGAATGATGCTACTTCGGAAGCTCGCCAATATTCTCTCTGGCGTAATGGCTAAAGACTTGGATGATGAAGAGAGCGTAAATAAGGTGCCCAGGAATTATTGATGTCGGTCAAATGATGGGCCGCGGGCACATTTCAGAAGCTTTTGCTAGTGCAGGAAAATGTCCCTATGTCCAGTTAGTATCTTATTTCGGTAAATCGGAAGAAGCTGGGGTGGTTGGCGACTTTTTGGCGATTTTTTTTTAAAGTCGCCAAATTTGCGTTTCTGAGTCCGCGATTTTTTTCCCCCGCTTATATTTTGTTGTTTTGCTGTTTTTAAAAGTTTATTAGGGTAAATTCCCAATACGTGGTGCCATCGCCAATTTTATGAAAAGTTGGCGCCAAAATACCGTTTGGAGACCTGTTAGGCTTAAACTGCGAAATGTAAACAAATGTGGCGACTAAGAAAGAACAAATAAATTGAAATACAAATTTACTGCTGGCTTTATGAAACTCGTAGGCGCACACGGGATCTTCGCTTCGCTCAGATACCCTTGCTTCACTCCGCTACGCTTCGTTACGCATCCGTCCAAAAATATTACAGAAAAACCCCAGTTGCTGGCTTCGCTACGTACCGCTGGCTGTAGTACAGTAAAAAAAGCTTCCGCTGGCTGTAGAGGTCAGTAGAACAAAGCTTATCCCACGAAAAATCAAATAATCCGATACGAATGTAAGAAACAATGGACTAGTGCGTAAATAAATAAGTAAATAATCGCCAAGTTGGCGGCAGCCCCAACTTCTTCCGATTAACCCTTATATTTCCTCATAGAATACCAGTGAAAATTAATTCGCTGCATATTTAATCCCGGATATCAACATTTGGATCTATTTTGGGTATAACACAGTCTACAAGGTATCTATTTGTTGGTAAATAATGATCTCCCGACTGTCTGTATCAATTTACATCACAGACGGACGCGGGAAGCCGGAAAACGTGAACAATTCAAAAGTAGGACTGTTTAACCGTAAAAAAAAGGGAAGCATACAGAAGTTTTGAATGAAATTTTACTTAGAGATGAAACAATATAAAGACAACACTTCAAAACTAGGCAATAAAATTTAAATTATTATTCTCGGTTATAAAGTTTTTATAATCCTTTGTTTACAAATTATCTTTTCGTTTAATGTTTAAATTTTGTTTAAGTTTCCCTGCATGCCAATGGCACAGATAATCCGCCAAACGGATAATCCACACACGCATAATCGGGAGTAAAGAATATTTGGTAGCATTACGCCTGGCAAAATGTTTACTCTGCTTTTACAGTGAGTACGCCGTGAAAACAATATCGGTAAGAACGTAGCCTATTCGTGTTAAAAAAAAATACTTATGAAATGCGACGAAGAAAACGTTCTGCAGGCACACAGAGGTCGATGGGTCAAATGAAATAAAGTATATTTAATCAGGAAGTTGCTCAATAGCCGCTTTTAATACTTTAATGAACATTTAAATTAGACGTTTAATCTATGATGGTTAATGATCAATGGTATGAATACAGATATTGGCATGTTTAATAATAACTATTATGAAGCATTTAAAACACAGTGCATGAAATATATTGTCGATATATTAATTTTAGCGTGCCCACAAGTAAAACACGCTAAAATAAAAAAAATAAAATAAAAACATGAATGGCATCTAATTTCGAACATACTTAAAAAAAACTTTAAAAAAACTCAAGTTATTAACTACGAATCAAGGTGACTTTGGTTAAATTCATCATTGTTCTTATTATTTCAAAATTCCATTTGTGTTTCAAAATTCCAAGAGAATTTTTAAAAATTCAAAATATTCAGTATGGATAGTTCATTTATAGCAGAAAAAAAATCCTTTGAATTTCCGGGTGTTACTTTCGAACGAAACTCAGCATGTCTGAGAAAAGGCATTTGACGTGGAATAACACGGCATTCTTACTAGTGACGTAATTTAGTCTGGTTACTTTAACGATTAGTAACAGATTGACCGACACGGCTTACGCGCTACTACTCATATAAAGCGTAACATCTTTAGCACTATTACTC
>OU015491.1:11997111-12002111 GCA_907164885.2 Dolomedes plantarius
TCACTACATTCAAGTCTCAGTATAAAAGAACACCGAGTTCCAATGCCAATGTCAGGTATATTTATAGACTTCCAAAGCGCCCCCTATCGGTCGGCCAGCTAGAAATCTCTAGAACCTTTTAGAAAGGTCTAGAAGTTTGGCGACCATTTGGCACCATATCACCAAATTTTGCGAAATATCGCTAAATTTGGCGACCAAATTAAGTCACCAAATCCATCGTCAATTTGGCGATCACTCTCATATTTGGCGAGATTACCATAGACTCGTACAATTCGTAACAATATCATGATAACTCAGAGTGTGAAAGCTCTCCATGAGTTCTGATTCAAGACATTCTTGCAAGTTGTAATACGTCCCATACATAAGTACAGTTTATGCATCTACAATCCTATTTGAGGTTTACAGTTTATATCAGAATCAGGGGGTACTTAAACAGCACAGTAAAGTGAAAAAGAAAAAAAAAACATGCGTTTCTCGACGTCACAAAGTATAAAAATCTGTAATAACATTAAAGGATTTACTACTCATCCAAAAGAGTACTAATTATGAAGATCCAAAATATAGATGGAAATATTAAACATCTGAAAACCTAGTTATTTAACATCTACCTAGTATATTACTAAACCTAGCAATACCTAGAATATTATTTACCTTTCTCTCTGATTGCATCCCCGACTGGCTTTTCTGCCGTTCAGTAGCTCCCTAAATTTTTACATACACTCAAATCTTCCTTTTCCTATGACTGGAGTTTGGCGCCAGAATGGGGACCCGGTATCGTTTGTCACCATTTCAGTCACATTTATCGCCAAAAATTGCCTAGCATGCGACCAAAACGTCGCCAGATTTTCGTTACTTTGAAAAGCCTCCATAAGACAACTAAGATATACACTTTCAAATGATAACGCCGACGATATATTAAGAATTTGTATAGAGGGTTGAATCCATTAAATTTTTTTTTTCTCTTATTCTTCCTCCTCTTTTACTTTTCGGTCTGGAAGATCTCCAAAATGGGCGTCTGCGCAACGATACCGTAAAAAATGATTTATAAAATGAAATTTCTATTCTGTTAGGGAGTTTTTCTTGATCGCTATGAGATATTTCTCGGTAATTTAATTTAGTGCAAGTTGAAGTTTTTTTAACCTCTAATTTGAGACAAATTTTAAGCCGCACCATTAACATTCTTCCGACGGAGCAAAACGATCACTAAAATTTGCAGCCAAACCTGGCGTGAACTTGGGAAAGTAAATTATATTTTTCGTTCTCATTATCCCACGGCCTAACAACTTTAATAGTTTCGCCTATGAGAGTAGAATCTAAAGACGTTTAAACTATACTAACTATAAATAAAGCCTTGATCTTGGGATTACAATTAACCTATTAACAGTTGAAGTTAAACGGGGAAACAACTTGTAATTTAAAATAAAACCACGAATTCTAACACTTCTTAACGAAAATTTATTCAGCAGTTCTTTATGGATTTGAACTTGGAGGTTTGATCAAACTAAGGTTGGAAATCGTTTTAAAAACTACACGTCAGATTTTATGCATCAGGTCCAACACCATTTACGACATTCATAAATATACTGCTGCCTCCCGAACGATTTTTTTTCTTTGCTTTAAGCTTATTAACTCCCCCCCCCCCCTCCACGAATGAGCAGAAATGGTATGAGGCAATTGCAACGGTTTGCAAGATTTGCAGCCGGAAAGAAAACAAACAAAAACCGAATAGCAACTAAAAAAATAAATTATCTTGTTGACCGAGCGGATTATTCACCTTGTGTTCCCGTGATCGCTTCTATATTTCCTTTGCAATTTATTCTTTTCGATTCGAAAAATTCGATTAATTATTTTCGATTCGAAGAATTCGATTAATTCTTTTCGAGATCGAAAAGAAATGGAATGAGGCTGTTTCAAAAGGATTGTATGAACTGGGACATTGAATAAACTTTAAATAAAAAACCAGTTAGCAACTAAAATATAAAATCTCTTCTGTTTTCCGTGCGACAGCTTGCCCTTCCAGCTAAGTGACCGTTCCTAGATTTGCCTGTAATTACCTATTTACTTCTCGCGATCGAGAAGGAATTATACGGGGATGATGTAAAAACTACGAGACTGTTGCGATAGGAAAGCTGATTTTAGGCAAAAACTGGACAGTAACTAAAAAAAACTAAATCATAATAACTGAGTTGCGACTGGAGAGAGAACTTAAAACTTGTTAGCGGCTTGAAAATAATATAAATACCTCAAATTCTGCAAAGAGCTTCTACTAGCGTATTTAGTTTGGTTTGGTTTGGAGCGCTACGGTTTTTACTACACGAGAGGTCATTAGACCGGGACCTACAGCTTAAAGCCGATACCGAACGGCTACAAACATCCATGCCAACAGTGGGGCTCGAACCCATGTAAGAACTTTGCTTTAAATAAAAGACTGCCAGCCATTTTGTATCTTATGATTTGCAATTCTTGACTAAATACAGACTATTAAATATATATATATATATATATATATATATATATATATATATATATATATATATATATATATATATATATATATATATATATATAAAGATTAAATTCGTGGGTTCACGGCATCGACGAGGATGGTCAGACTTGAGTTACCGCTACGTTCATTCAAGTCTATCTAGGCCCATCAGTATATAGGCCTTGTCTCCGACTCCAGCGTCACTCCGAATAACTTAATCTCTGAATCACCGACTTCCTTAAACTCGCGATCGGCGACTTTCAATACCTTCGCCGAACGTTCTCGAAAGGTCTGGAAGACGCCGCCTTTTTTTATTCAATTACGTTCCCAGACGACTAGGCGCCTCCGGTCGGCAACTTTCCTTTTGTAGCTGAAGAAATGTTCCGCGAGCGGTCGGTAGCACTTTCGGTGTTTATGTCGCCAAGACTGTCCGTCTCCAGCCGTCTAAACCAATTATGTGCACGAACAGCACTTTGGTTGGTCTTCCCGGAATTTCCACGCACAAAATATTCGGTATTGTACGGGAGTTGTTACATCACAGACTCGGGTACCGAATGTCAGCGCCATACTAGCGTACTTAATAAGGCGTTCCACATCCATGTGCTCTGCGGGGGGGAAGCCAGTGATTTATGGGCACTGCGTTCTGCTCCGATCCTGCAATCGAGCGGTCCTGGGACAGAGCATCAAAGGCGGGGCCGGGTGTCACGCGGGTCAAATGGTGTGAAGCGGAGTCGGGGGACAGCAGATCAAAGAAACACGAGGGACCTTGGGGGGGGGGGTTCTAAAAGGGGGGTTCTTGGGTTTTTTTTTTTGGGAAATTATCCAAAAAAAAATACCGTGACTAATGTGATGACAGGAGTCGGGGGGTACTTCATACAGAATTCTCTGCATGAATGTGGATGCACCATAAGAGTACACTCGGTTTTCAAAACCAACTGCACTATTTAAGTGAAAGTAAATTCCAAAGACTGTAAAGAACAGCTTCTAGATTCCATATCTCTCCTTTCCCCACACACAAACCGTGAACGCCAAATCCCACACGACACATTGAAAATTACTGTAATACAAAAAACATACACTATCTAATAAAAAACTGCCCCCAAATACGAGCAGAATGAGACCTAGATTCCCAACGAATTATCATTTATCGCCCTTTTATGGAAAACCCAAAGGATGAAATAATTTCTCGCTGCTCGCAAATCAAACAATTAGAAATCGGAAAAATAATAATTAAAGCGGGGGGGGGGGAAATTTCGCTCGGCACTGGAAGGACTTCCGGCAGAAATAATTGGGATTTAATTATCTTATGAATATTCATAATGTCTTGTCCCTCTTAGTCAGTAATTTTGCGTCTCTAATTTCTGCGTGTCATTTTGACGGCAAATTAACAGGGGAGGAGAAGAGGATGACTTGTAAGAAATGGCTCTGGTGGAAAATATGTCACATAATGCCACATGTTTAGAATTAAGGGAAATATGGACAGACCATGCATTGAACACAGCAGGTATCCGGTATTTTCCTGATATTAAGAGTGGAGATAGGGCGATTTCACACAATGTCCCTCCTTTACTTCAAATATTTTTTAAACTATCATTTCTGATATTATACCTCTCTGTACTTTCTTTCTGATACTTAGGTAGTGCTTATTTGTGAAGTGGTTATAAGTGGATACGGCTAAAATTTAGTGATAAGTCTAAATATTTTAAAATTATTTTATGATGCATTGTTTATAGGTGTAGTGGATCTATGAAGTTGCTGCCAAATTTTAGAGAATTGTCAAATTGTTTTGAAATAGTTTTGTACTGATGATATAATTTAACCCAGGATTTTAATGTACGGTAGTTCCAGTTCCCGTTTTTTTTAATTTCATCGCTCCTTGCTTTGTTTTGACTTTATGTCATGTTGCAGATGAAGAACGACTTCCGGGAGTGTCGCCTAGGCGAAATACATGTTTAACCGGAGTGTTGGGGATCACAACTTCCCCCGGACATTTATATTCTTCATCTTTCATGTTGTTGAATTGTGCTGGTGTTGTCTGGATTAGTTATGATTAATTAATATATATATATATATATATATATATATATATATGAATTTTTAGACTGCATTTGTAAATAAGACCTAGCTTTCATTATTCAATACACCTTTTTGTATTCTATACCTTTTTTATTCTAATTTATCGCTGAAAATCCACCGCCGTGTTCACTAATGGTGGCCGGGGCACGTAAAATAGGTCGTGGCTACAATGTCCTCCATATTTACCCCTGGAGGTACGGGGTCAAGTGTTCCGGTCTCGTCACTTGACTCGGTTCAAAATTACGGGAGCGACGTTCTTCGAGGTCAAGTCAGCCCTAGTGGTACCTCGCCTTAAAGTGAAGCTGCACACTCCCCTTCTCCATGGACCTAGGATCTGAGGACCTAGGTCCTTTGGACTTGGAGTAGGCTTTTCTTACACCATGGGAATTTGAAACAACAACATTCTAATTTATAAATGAATATCAGTATTAATTTCGTC
>OU015491.1:12007111-12032111 GCA_907164885.2 Dolomedes plantarius
CACGACGGCTAGATAGTAAATAAATGTATACTAATACACAAATTATACTCAACACATCATCGCCAAATGTTGAAAATCATAATAATGCGCAAAAAAACAAATTAATGTGTTTAAGCGACCACGTGCTTAGTGAGCATCTAAAGCCAGGTTTAAAAATGTCACTGAGCATGCGCAGAAAGCAATTTTTTTTTTTTTTTTTTTGAAAATTATCGCTCATTAAACAGCGTGAAACAAACAATTTCCGTGACTTTTAATCTTATATTTCACAAACATAATTATCATAAATATAAGAATGACAGAGAGAGATCTAGAGAGACTCCTCGGAACAAAAACGTGTTTATCATTAAAAACATGTCACTGAGCATGCGCAGAAACAGTGAGTTTCTAAAGACAGGTTTAAACATGCCACTGAGCATGCGCAGGAAGCAATTTTCAATTGTAAATTATCGCTAATGAATAGAAATTGCGGTCACAAAAACCAAATTTGACAAATCTACAGATTTGTCAATCTTTCTTACTTACAATCTTTCGTTTAAGACCAATTGATGCAGTAGTTTTCTCCCACGGACTGCCCAAAAAGTCGGCTTAGCAACTTAAATATATAGATTTATCAGTACATGAATACATCCCAAGATTTATAGCTGCTTACCTGATGACGTCACAATGTCCGTTCCTTGCAGCGAGGTGCAAACAGGTTGTACGGTTGTTATCCGCTGTATCCTGTGGAGTCTCTGACAACAGAGACCGGCAACGACCGTTCGTTTGCTGCTGCAACAGTAACTCAACCACCTGGGGGAATAGAAGCAAGAAAAAATTTTGGGTGAAATTTTACGTTTTGTGAACCTTCGAAGGGAGGAGATCACCTTTGCACCCGCAAAAATGCAATGATTTTACTACCAAGTTTAATGTGTTGTCAAACAGTAATTTGTGATTAGTTCAAACCAATTTTTTTAGGATGAATTGTACAAAGCTTTATCTATTAGAAAACAGAAGCAGAATTGTTGTGAGATAATTAGAAATTATTTTATGTAAAAAAAAATAATGTTTTATAAATAATGAATGCATTGCGCGCAGAATTTTTTTTAAACTATAAGAGATATATATTAAATTATTTATACATATTCTATCGATAGGTTATACTTTTCTCTACACCTAAAATAATTACCATATGTCACATAATTTTTTTTTTCAGGCAAATGTATTGTAATGTACAAAAAATATAAATTTTTTTCACAAAAAATTACTGCAAAAAAATTAGTAATATCTACTCACCTAAATTTAGGTGAAAATTTTGTGTAGATATACATGTAACACAAAATTTTAGCAATTTATGACCATTTGTTTTGAAGAAATAGTGCGCACAAGTTTGAAAATAGCAGTTTTTAGAAAAAGCCATTTAAAGTTTGAAATTTCTATATATTACTATCAGCTTTATACATTTGGCCATAAAATCGGTTCTAATTGCAGTATCGACTTAATTTTTTGTTAAATCCTTACATTCCATTCTTTAAAATTAAATCATAATAAAAAAATTGAATTTTTGGAGGGGTTTAATGTGATCTCCCCCCCTTAACATAGTTATCACGAGAACAGACGAATGATACAAGGAACTGATAAAAGTATTTGTAAAATAAATTAGAAATTCGGCCTACACTTTGTAAAAAGAAGATCTACGTTATTTTATCCTAAGTTCTAAAGGTATACACTGTCATTTATAGAACTATGGTTTTCTACCTTTAAGCAGTGTGTATCTCTCAATTGGTGTTATTAGAACCAGTTTCTCAGGGGGGAGTGAAAAGAAAGTTTTTGCTAACAATTCGACTCGTTCGATTTCTTTTCTATTACTTCCATGGGGGTGGTGGGTAAAAGCGTTCTAACTACGCTCTCGCGTGAATGCGCCACTGCATTTCGTCAAACTCCCGTCTTTTGTCAGAATTCGAAATCGCTTGCCTTCAAGCCATCTTTAGAACCAATGAGTACAATATTTTGACTAAAAGTTATAAACCTACGTTTATATCTGATGTATTTACTTTCGCAAAGCGATGTTTTAGGGATGTATTTACAAGTTCGTCATTTTAAGTTGATATAATTGAATAAATGTTGAATTTGAAGTTGCTATTGCGAATTGTCGCATTTTAATTCCGGTACAAAACAAACCTTCTAAAATTCGATTTCCTTGAACACTCTTCTGTTTTGTATACTTATCGAGGTTATCATGCACAGCTCTCAATACATTGGATATTAACTATTTATATGAAATCTGTTGTAACGAATATACATAAAACAAAGAATTTTTTTAGCATAAAACAGAATATTTATATATTTTAAAGACTTTTGAGTCAATTTACAACGGTTCTTATCCTTAAAAATGCGTCTTTCCGTCTCGTAAAATGACAAATAGTTAAAGCTAAACGCAACACGAAATTTACAGCACGAGCATATAACATGTTCGAGAATATTCGTCTGCAGCACTTTTTTAGGTCTCAAAAGATCGTATTCCAGTGACGCAAACTAATCGATTAATTTGAGTAATGCCTGGTTTAATTTAACATTTTCTCAAACCATGCATTTGTCAGCAGGTATTATTTATTGCACATGCTTTAAACGAATAACTAATATTAAAATTAAAACTTTTGCGACTAATTATTTTTAACTTAAAAAAAAAGTAAATCAAAGACTACCCTTAGAGCATGATTTTACAGTGAAATGGGGAAAAACTGTATCTTTAGTAAAGGATAAAAAAAATAGATCCACAGTACTGGCGACAGTCGATTCGAACGTACCTGATACCGGCCGAACTCGCACGCCAGATCCAGCGCCGATTTATGCTCGTTGTTCCTGATAAGGATATTCGAATGGTACTTCAGTAGCAAACTCGTCTGAAAGAGAAAAGATAATTTTACCACAACTGCTGAAAATACATTTTACCACAATCGTTAAAAAAGACAGAAGGAAAAAAAAAGCTAAAGTATCTTTTAGCAATTTTAAATTTTTTTTATTAGTACCTTGTTTTCTCTGTCCTTTAATAACAATACTGAAAAGGAGTAAACTAATGTCTATAAACTAATACAGTAACCACCGCTTATAGTGATCAGTGGTTATAAGAATCAACCGTTTATAAGAATCAATATCACAAAAACAAAAACAAATGTATTATTTCCATGTTAAAATTTTCGCTTTAAAGAATCAATCCACCGGTTTTAAGAATCAGTTTACACACTTCGCTTTCCTTTCATTTTTCAAAAAAAGCCACTTAAACCCTCCAAAGGTACGAAGTTTTTTCTTTATTCTTTTTAAAAGAAAGAGTGATAAAATGGGATGGAATTCAGTCGTAAAATGCATCCCTTTCTTTGTTAGACATAACATAATAGTTTCCCCTTAAACGCTTTAGCCAAACACTGTCCTATTAGCTTGACCCAGGGGCATCCTACCCGTGCGGATCCGATTTCACTTTTCTCCACTGACAAACAAAGACAGGGACTCTTTTTTACCACCTCTCACATCCTGGTTGCGGCTTCCTGAACCCTGAAACACATAAATCTTCAGGGAAGTGTCCACTATCACTTAGGAAAACGTGACATTATTAGATTCAGCACGTTATCAAACCGTGAAACGTAAGCTAGAAGGTGAATCTTGGCCTGAGACTATTGGTATTGAAAGAGGTATAAACAGCCTCCTGTAAACTTCATTACGTCAAACTACCATAGAAAACTTTTTCTTGCCCCCTTCCTGTAGTGGAAATGTTAAACTGTTAAGCAGGTATGTTGTAACAAATATTGGATTTTCTTTTTCTCTTACTATAATCATGTGTATCTACTTATAGGTATAGAAATAAAATTGTATTTTTAAAATTATAAAAAATAGTTTTAATAAAGGATAATTAACGTAAATTAAAGAGTATTTTATTGTAAATTATCTAATATATGTACATATAGGTGTGTGTGTGGGGGGGCTGTCCAAAAACCTAAATTTCGGCTATAAGAATCAACCGCTTATAAGAATCAAAAACAGTAATAACAAACGTGATTCTTAAAAATCGGAAATCACTGTACTTCTGATCCCATTCTCTAATCTTTTACTTCATTCGCGCTCTTTTCTTAACAAAAACCCCTTAAAAGAGATTGTTTTTATTACAGCGTTGTCCATCGTTCCTTTACGGACATAGTGTTTCATTTTGACCTATGACAGCTTCTACTCGGCAATGCCTACAAAGGGAAACTGGAAACGTTAAATAAACACAACCACTCTCATGGTGCATATACATTGATGCAGAGTTCTCTGCATGTGCCTTGGGGAATCCAGTGATTTATGTTCACTCTGTACTCTGTATATGCGTGGATCGCCTCCTCTGGCGGTCCGGATACATAGCATCAAAGCAAGGGCGGGGGGTCAGCGGGTCAAATGGTGTCGAGCGGGGTCGGGGGAGACACCAGATGAAAGAAACTCGAGGGACCTTGGGGGCGGGAATGGGGGTGGTTCTAAATACCGTGTCTAATGTTACCGTGACTAATGTCATGACAGGAGTCGGGGGTCTGCAGGCAGAGAACTCTGCACCAATGTATATGCACCATAAATAGAAAAGGTGAACCAATTAATCACAACCGATACGATACCGATTATATCACTTGAGAAATCTACCCGAGATATCGCATTTCTCCTCCACACAACTATTACACGGAGAGACTGAAAAAGGATCCCATTCCGAAAAAAAGCTGATAATAACTCACCGAAAGTAAAAACATCCCCGGGCCAAAGTTATTTAAAACGCGTCGTCATAAAAGCAGATCCCCCCCCCCCTTTGCCTCCTCCATTTGAAACTTCTGAACACCGCCCCAAGGGGGAGAAACGCAGTGCTGGTCAAAGTGCCGTCAAAACAGGATACAACATTTTAATGCGAGGGTCGCGGATGATTGTCCGCGAACAGAAATTGCATATCGAATTAATCACCCGCATTAAGTATGCAGCCGGCAACAAATTAATTCCCTGTTACGGCGAAACTGACAGCCAATTAATCGGGGGGAGAAAAGGCTTGTGCCGAGGCAAAAGTTCGATAAACAAAAAGGGGGATCCGGCTCAAATTACAGATTCCGGCCGTGGCACAGCGGCGTCATGAATACGCGCGCGCACAGCCGAGTTGCAAGTCCATTTAGGAAAATCTCCGGAGAGGTTTATTAAAAGGGGGGGGGGGAGGGAAGTCTGCGTGTAATGGGGGAGGAGAGAGAGAGAGTTATTAGCAAATGAAGATGGCTAGTTTTATTTGACGGGGAAATACGCGATTCTAACAAATTTATCAGAGCTTTATTACTTTCCGCTCTAAATCTACAATGAACTGCGGTTAAAATGAACATAAGACAAACCGACTTTCAATTAAGGAAACTATATATATTAGGTGTAGGGGCACACACTGTAAGTAAGTATGAATCTATTTTATATTAATCATTTATTTATGTTTTGGAAGTACAGGGTATCGCGGAGGTACTATCGTTTATATATTTATTACTAGCTGAAAACCCGCGCTTCGCTACGGAGTACATTCAAATTAAATACAACGGTCAATGTATGCAATTAATGCAAAAAAAAAAATAAATACAGTCCGACCACGGAAGCGAGGTCCCTGGAAGCTGTTACGCATGCGCGAGAAAAGCTAGTCTACTTAGAAAATAGGGGAAAACGTCATATTTTCGGATGTGTTTGTTTATGAAATACGGAATGTATTTCAGACTGCTTTTTGTCCGCAATTTTAAAGTTATTTTTAAAACTTTATTTTTGATCGAATATGTGAATAATACTTTCAAAATAATAAAAAGAAAGAAGCAAATCTATTTAAAAGATAGGAGTGTTATAGGAGTGGATATTTTCGGGTGTGTTTGTTTAAGAACTGCGAAAGAATGTTTTCAACCAACTTTCTTTTTCAGAATTTTTCTTTTGATTGAATGTATAAATAAAAACCGAAAAACATATTAAAGTGGGGGTTTGAAAAATTCCATTTTTAAGTGATATATTGTAATAACATAAATATATATATATATATAATGCAATAAAAATAATATATTTGATTCACAGTTTTACAATTTGCAGAAATAATTAGGATATACAACTCAAAATTTTCAATCTTTTGTGATTAGCAATAAAAAATTTAAAATGAATTTAAGATCTTTCTCATAATTTTATAAATAATCGAAGTGTGAATATGAGATACAAATTTATAATTTCAGTCTTCTATGATAATTAAAAATCTAGATTTAAAAAATGCATTTTATTGTAAATTAAAATTAATTTAAAAAATGGTATATTTACATTCACTGTGATATTTATAAGAGCTGCAGAAAAAATACATCAGTGATCGGTAAAAAAAAAAAATTTTTTTGTATCAAAAACTATCAAATAAAATCAATGAAAAATCTAATATTCATCTGATGAAATATCCGAATCACTGTCCGTTTCTGAAATATCTATTTGCAGAGGATCAACCAAATCTGCAATCACACCATCCCTTTTCCAATACATATTTTCTAATGAAACAACATGAGAGCTATTGTTGATACTATTGAATTGTTGGTACTATTTTATGGACAGCATAAAATTCATGAATTGTTCTTCGAATTACATCGGAATCAAAATTATCTAAAGCTACGTTTTCGGTGGTTCTTTTTTTCTGACGTTTCCTCGGAGATTCAAATTTTGGAGTTTCTTCACCCTTTGCTTCTCTGCGTATTCTTTTTACACTGGACATTGATATCTCGGTCATTTCACTAGCTCTCTTTAGGGATTGCGAAAGTGGAACAATAACATTTCCTTCTAGTGCTTCTTTATCACACAATTTAATTACATTGTGTATTATACGTTTACAATCACTACGGAACGGCTTATTCCGAGAAGTTGTGTTGGGTAAAGGATCCATTAATTTTAATATAATAATCAAAATAACAGACGAGGAAAAAGCAAGCAAATGCAGTTAGTAACAAATTCTAAAGAATGTCGAGAAAATACGAGACTTTTCCCCCTCCTTCCTAAGCAGCCTTACCTACAGGGTGAATAGAATCGTCTTGGCACTATGCCAACCGTGGTTCTTCGTTCTGTGGTCGGACAGTATATATATTTATAATAAATGAGACGATCAATATATACAATTGACGTAAAAAAATATTTATATATATATTTATAAAAAAATCATAAGGAATATTTATTTTTTTTGGATAATATCCAATCGTCTGCTGCATTAGAAAGAAAAAAATGTTTTTTTTTTTTTTGTCTATTTAGTTGTTACGCACGTGACGATAAATTTATTGAAAGTACCAGAAAAAGAAATCACGTGATCGGCATTTAATAAATTAAATTCTAAAAATTAATCTTTAAAAATTCACCAAAAATCAGGAAATGGAGGTAAAAATTCGAAAAAAATTTCATTTTGAAGGAATTTTTATGATCTTTCTCGTGATATAAATTTTATAACCCTCAAATGTATTATTTTAAATGCAAACGTAAAAAAAGTTTAAAAAAAAGCTTAAAAATTTAATTTTAAAAATCTAAGAAGAATTTTTGAAAAATCTTTCTTAGTGCACCCCTACACTATAAGAAGAATCGCCATGCGAAATTTCAGCCCTTTAGGTCCAGCGGTTTGGTCTGTGCGTTGTATGTCAGTCAGTGAGTCAGTTACGGAACTGTTTTATATATATAGACTAGACGGATTTGCAAAAATATATACTCTGCTCTCAAAACACATACATAGGGCAGACCGGGGCATGTTGGCCATGGGGGCACGTTCGCCCATCTGCGATATTTTTCAAACTATCATGTAGATTGCGTTACTAGCTAATCGATGTGTGTCTTAGCACGTTTTCTTTCACCCATAACAGAGTCAGCAGCGAAGAAACAATCAAACGAAAGCCACTTCAAATTTTCAAAGAAGTGAGTTTTTTTTTTTTTGTTTCACTTATAAATAATCGTTTCTGATTTCTTTCTAAATTAAAGTTTCACTTAGGTGAGTAGCAATCTAAAAGATCGTTGTTCAGAGCTAATTTTCTACCTACTGATTTGAAAAAAATATTGTCAGAATATCTGATACAATGATCAAAAGTCAAAATGGCGATATGTGGTAAGTTGGCCCATTTAATCCGGAGCATGTTGGTCCAGTGGCCCAAGATGCCCCGCAGTCCAAGAGTATGTTTTCTACTAAGCCTATAAAAGTCAATAAAATTGTCAATAAATGAGGAGAAGAGTGGATTCAATGTACAAGGTGCAATCGTTGGGCACATGAATCACGTGTCACTGGGGACACGATATTTTATGTTTGCATTCATTGTGATGATGAGAAAGATCGATGAAGGCAGTAGTTAAGTTGGACAAAATATCTTTTCTTATCCTTTGTGTCTTTTATATACCATATTAAAATTACATTTGATATTTTATGTGTTTTTTTTTTTCATTTCCGTTAGTAATCCGGAAATAAAATCAACTTAGAGGGCCAACCTGCCTCGTTCGATGGGGCAGGTTGGCCCTATCGACTTTATGTCTTTCTAAGCTTCATATAGAAAATATTAATTAATATTTTTTAACATTTTCTCATACGTGGTTATGCTTTAAGATGTGCTGATTGTACAAACTAATATATATATAATAAATTATTTTTAAATAAAATATTGAACAAAAAATTGGCCAACAAGCCCCAGTCTACCCTATAGTCTTTAGCAACGAATATAGAGGCATTTCTATAGACCAGGGGTAGGCAAGACAAACAGAGAGACAAAAAGTTAAAATGGCCGCAAAGAAAGTGATAAGAAGCCGCAGTTTCGCCACACGCACGCACGTATAGTCTTTTGCAAAGAAAATGGAGGCATTTTGCTATATTTAAGTCTATAAGTACTCAAAAATGAAGCCCGGTGGCGTAGTGGTTAAAAGAGTCAAGCTGCCATCCCACAGGTCTAGGGTTCAACCCTGTGACTGGGCAAGGTCGACTCAGCCTTTCGTCCCTTCAGTGGGTCGATAAAATGAGGACCAAGCATGCTTGGGAACTAAACTCTGGGGGTCCCACGTCAGGTTGACCACCTGACTGAGACATATGCTGTATGGCACCCCAAGCCCACGGTTACGAAAGCGGAGATGGGTACCGCCGGCCCTGGTCCACATCGGACTGTTGCGCCGTGAGTTTAAGTTTAAGTACTCAAAAATACCTCTATGGGCAAAATAACATCCTTGATAAACAGAACAATTGAATAAAGGTGAAATGTAATTACAGGTAGCTAAACACCTAATTGCAAATTTTATACTGCAGGCATAATTTGTATGAACATAAGTCAGCATGAAATGCTTACATTTTGTGAAAGAAAAAAAAAATCCTCCTAAATAAACTAAGGCTCGTTAGACACATTCTTTTGAATAATACCTTGGTTTCTAACCCATAAACACGCGATCTCGGTTTTAAGAACTTTCTATCCTGTCTAAAACGAGATTTATAAATATTTAGTTGCGAAATCAATACATAGAACCTTGCACTTGCAGAAGGGAGAGCATCACAAAGTTTTCAATAAAGTGAGTCCTTCCGTACCTTAATCATAAGATTCGAATCGGTCTTATGGTCTCCGCACAAATGCTTTTTGTGGGAGACAGTATGATAATCCATGCAACTGAAAAGACCTCATATTAAAAACCTTACACACGAAAAGTCACTAGCGCTCTCGAGTCAGCAAACAGAAGCTACACATTTTTAGGTACCGGGCTTTCTCCTAAACATGGATAATGCACTTCATTTTTAAACCGTAACACATTTTTATTAATCCAAAATAGTGACTTCAGGCAGGTTTCAAGAAGTATCATTACTACAAAGTAATGTACACTTGATAAAACAAAAATCCATTCCATCTCTTAAATATTAATCAAACTTCATACAAAGCTCACAAAGCAACCCAATTTCCCGTAAGACCAAGCCGGAAGCACTGAAGAACCCGCCAGATCAAGAGTCTCTGGAGACTCTTAACTCGATCGAAGGAGCCGTCAGACTAAACGGAAAGCGCATACGGTAACGAGGTCAAGAGGGGATAGTGATTTTCAAAAGATGGAAAATAATCCCGATAAAAGTGCTCCAATAATCCTCAGTTACTAATATGTACGTTTGATCATTATTTTGATACTGAGAAAGGATATTTCTACGTTAATGGCACGCCATAATAAAACTAAAATTACAGAATATTTAGCCACGTTCACAATTATTGAAAAACAGCTCAGTGGCGTAGCGAGAGGGGGGCAAGGGGGTCTATCATGCCCCGGGCGCAACTCGCAGAAGGAAGCCAAATGGTCCCCAAGACCATGGGGGCGCCAAAAAGGTGTCGTGCCCCGGGCGCCAGTTATGCTCGCTACGTCACTGAAACAGCTTACGTTGTTTATAGATTAGCGACGCAGGCTGCTACTGCGTGGGGCTGATGGGTTCGAATTCCGGCAAAGGGCTGTTGAGCACAATACAGATACTGTCCCTTCATAGGGAGTAACGTTGACTTACCCACGGAGTGCTCCCGCCAGCCGCACATATATATTTGGTATCCGGAAGCAACTGTTGTTCATGTTTACAAAGAGTGAGCTAGCAAATAAAAAACCGGGTTTTAACGTAAGGCATATGTCGATAACGGCTATTGTGGGCTCGAGCGGACATTCCAGACTTCTCCAGTCTAACAGAAGGGCACCAGTGCGTCACATTAAGCTAATCTTAATCAGGAATGAACTATGATGGCAACGTACTGCTTGCCGCACATTATACTGTATCGTGTATGGAAGCCGATAGACTTTTCGAAAGCCTTTGCTGTCTGCAATTAACAAGGTCAAACCTCTCCAATCAGAAGTGGTTCACAAGAATTGGGCAGTAGATTAATTAAGAAGGGTAACATCATCCGACTGATTCCGTTTTCTACTGCACCATGCAGATGGTAGGGTACGAATATGGAGAACTTGTTTGGCCACTTGTAACTCGTGTGGAAGAACGGCTGAATGTAATAGCGTCGTAATGTCGAAGGCTATTTAGGAATCTATTAAGAAAGGTATTTAAATATTGTCGCTGACCGATCCAGTTATATTAATGGTTTATTCCCCTGTACTTCCAGCAGGACAATGCTCCATGCCATAAAGCTCACATTGACCACAGACGGTTTGAAGAGCATGGCGGAGACTTCACCTCGCTAAGTTGATCCTTTTCAATCATCAGATCTCAGTCCAATTGAGCGTTTGTGAGATGAGGTCGAAAGAAGCGTGAGGCAGCTGGATTCAGAACCTTCAAATCTTAGAGAACTGGGAAGTGCGGTTCATCAGCTGCGGTCTCGGATCTCTCAATCCACCTACCAACATCTCACACAGTTCATCTCATGCAAAAAGAAGAATTGCAGCAATACCAAGAGCAAAAAGCGGGCCAACGATGTACTGAGTAGGTAGGTGGTAAAGATAAATTCGCCGCTCGATATTATATATATATATACACAGTCGGACCTCTATTTAACGAACCTCTATTTTGCGAACTTTTCCTTGGAACCAAGAACATTTTGCGAATTTCATCGTAAAATAACCTCCAAATAGCGAAGTGCATTCTCAATTTAACGAACTTTTTTTGTGATCCAATATTTTTTTCTCCGTATTTCTCAAAATATTTCTGAACATTTCAAACTTATTCTTTCTTTTAACACATTTTATGGTGATCAATGACCTTGAACTGGTTTTATCAGTCGCCTAACTCACCGAGAGCCGTAAAATCGCTTTCATTCTTTGCATTTCATTTAGGAAGTGCAAACTTTATCCACCCCACCGCTGTCCACTCCACCCTCAATGGAGCTTTTCCCGTGTCCTTGAACTAGTCTACAGTTTTCTAGATTGTTGATCAGAGTCGTGCTGGTAATTTCGGTTCTTGCAGCTGGATAATGTTTGTTTTAGTCTTGTTTTCTTTGCAGATTTATTTTTGATGTGTAAGATGTATAAAACAAATAGATATTAATTTACAAAATAAAGGTGGGATTAATTACTTTCTTTAATAATATTTAGTGTTTATGAATTTAAAATCTGGTTTGTGTAATTTAAAATATTTTAAAAGGTGAATCTCTATTTAACGAATTTTCTATATAACGAACATTTTTCCGGGATTTAGCGACTTCGTTAAATAGAGGTCGGATTGTATGTATATATATATGTGACATTATAAGTTGAATCTCGTCTATTTCTATAATTCGGGTCCCCACATCTGTTAAGAGATGCCCCTTTTCTCAGAATAACCCGCCCAACAGCAAGTGAACATCTGCAAATTCTAGTGGGACAAACACCACAATAAATTATTTTCAATTGATAGGAATATAGAGCCGTGCCGCCCAGAAGGAGTAACAAAACCCCGTCTCTAGTCATCTAAAATCCGCAGTTCACAATATCTCAGAGATAATGGCTGCAGGTGCCAGAGATAAAGTGATCAAAAGTGTCAAACAATACCATAAAGATAAAACGCACCCAATGTGCTTCTTAGTATAGCAACCGCACCACCCACGAAAAACATGTGTGTTGATGTAAACAGTCGCTGACTTTTGGTACAGCCCCTGACTAAGAGAGCAGGCATTCTGTTGTTGGCTCTGTATGTGAAAAGACGTGTATGTTTCGCGTCATGCTTGAAGGACGCCCTGATATCCGCTATCAACCCTTGCGAAATAAAGAACTGCAATATTAAAAGAACTGTTCCTCTTCATTTTGCGCATATTGTGTGTTATTATGGAAAGTCATGTGGTGAAATGCCACATATAAAATATATATATATGTCGGACTTAAGCGGGAACGAAATAATTATTCTAAATTTAAAGGGGGCTTAGTAATTAATTTATTGTCGTGGCGTAATTCGCCACTATTCTCATATCTTGGTTCGAAATACATCGAGAGAAATCGGGGAAATTCCCTTTGGATTGATTGACATCTATGGCCACGCCTATGGTTCAACGCCGGTGTATGCGTCACAGAGATCATGTGGGCATGCGCGGTGGCTTTGGATGGCAGAAAAACAATAGCATTTAATCAGACGGCGGGAAATTCTGGATGGAGATAGTCACGCGTCTCGCGGGAGCTTGATGACTGTTGGATTTAATTTATCAGATTGAATCAGGTAGCTTAAGATTTTGGAAATAAACGATGTTAGATATATTAATTGTAGTTCTTTGCCACCGGCCTTTTAATTCATTGACTGCCATAACTTGAATAATTAAGTAAAGATAGATTAAGAAGGAGTAAGTTTGGATGTAAGACGACGTACTGGGAAGGGTGTAGGTAGCGAGCTCGTCATATATATATATATATATATATATATATATATATATATATATATATATATATATATATATATATATATATATATATAATGTGTGTGTTTGTTTCCCCGATCTAAAAACAACAGCTCAACGATCAAATAATCATAACCACTGGTGTAAAAGATCAAATGCCGCGGCAGAAATCGCTAGGAACCCCTCCCTTTCCACCATCATTTGTAGTAAGTCTTGTAATACTCTGAAAGGTGATAAAACGAGGAAAAATATTCAGTCATGTTTGACGAATGAGCAGCCCAGTAAGGGGAGGGAAAAAAAAGGAAATCTCATCAATATCAAATAGATGCGATCCGTAAGATCAATGGGTAATAAACTGCAGGCTACTTCCTTGACAGGCGATTAATTAGGCCTGCCGAACGATGTTAAAATTCGGCAAACAAAAAGAAACCCGTCTAAAATTGGAGAGTTTCCTGTTACGGAGGATTGACGTATAAACACTTTGCTTCTTCACATAATTAACAGCCTCGGCGGTTGTTTGGTTTAAGGAATAGAAGGGCCAATAAAAGAGGGGGGATCCTGAAAGCGCACACTCTTTGGCGACACCAGCATTCAAAAGATGAATGATCAGAGTTCAGAAAACACATATTTTGGCATGCTTAATAATGAACAATTTTAAACCATGCATGTGAACTAAGGTGACTGCCTACGTTGAAAATGCCATTTTTTGACAATTTTATCCAATTTTATGCCATTTTGGTACAATTTTAATTTTTGCAAGAATCGTGCAATTCAATCTTTTCTCTTTTCGAAACCGTTTTGATTTTCATTCTACATGATTTCTAAAATATACTGTATTTATGACAGGCAAATGCTTAAGGTGACTGCCTACGTTGAAAATGCCATTTTTGACTATTTTGGTCAATTTTATTTTTTGCAAGAATCTTGTAATTCAATCTTTTCTCTTTTCGAAACCGTTTTGATTTTCATTCTACATTAATTAGAAGCAGAGTTATAGCTATTTTTAAAAACATCGTCTGATACAAAATTGAAGTGACAAACAACTTTAAATGCGTTTTTCTCAGAATTATGTTTTTTAGCACAAATCTCTACCGTTATCATGATATCTCACATAATAATGCATATAATTTTATGAAATTTTCAGGAAATGTTTTACATGCTATTGTTAATGAAATGATGCACAATAATTGATGTATAATAAATATTTTTTTTTGTTTGGGGCTGTTTTTATAAGGAAAGGAACGACGAATTGGGAAAAATTTTCATGTTGGAACATAAAATTGTCTGTATTATTTTTGCATTTTAAAATTTCTCTTAGATTGAGGGTCATTTTGAAGACAACTGTTATATGTATCATGTGTGAGAAGGAAATTAAAATAGTAGCATTGGAATTTTGTGCAGAGTGATAGGCGTTTTAGGTAAATTTCATTAACAATTACTTCAAATTGTCCAATTTATAAAAAAGTATGGTATTGACAGGCAAGTTTTTTTTTTATTTTTTATTTTTAAATGCTATTTTAACATAAAAGACCAAAAAATCCTTTAAAAAAACAATTTTTAAAAAAAATGGCTCCGAACGTAAATTTATTAAGTTCTTTAAAATTGTCTATGCCACGGTTCGAACAATCACGAGTGAAATTTTCTCAACAACAAATTCCGTAACCGGTCAAAGGGGTTTAGTGACGGATGAAAAATAACTGCGCAATAATTGAGTTACTAAGACATCAAAGGACAAACAGGAGCAATAATCTACCCAATGCGGAAAATTTTGTTGATTAAAATTCAAATGATTTGTTGAAACTCAATAAAAACGTAAGATCAATCTTTACAAAATTATACCATTATTGCTAAACATTACTCGGATACAGTTTTTAGAGCAGTGACGTAGAGAGCAGAACTGGCGCCCGGGGCACAATACGTTTTCGGCACCCCATCCACGAAAATTTTAAATTTTTCGGAAAACATTGTCTTGGAGACCATATAGCACCCTCTGCGAGTGGCGCCCGGGGATAGCACTCATCAACCTCTTCGTATGTAGGAATTTTATTATTAAAAAAATAAAAAAAGAGGTAAGCAACGATAAGTAAACCTTCGTTAATGACCCGCGGTAGTTTCGTTAGAAGAGACTACCTGAAATTTTTTTAATTTAAAAAGTATGTAGGAATGGGTTTAGCATACCTGAGGATGGACGTATCATATCATATCAGCTATACTGAAGTACCAAAACCCCACGGTAATCCTCACTATGAAATAAAGTGAATAGCAAATTTTTTTTCGTGCTTTAAGGTATCCGACTACGTTTAAAACATCGATTTTGACGAACATTCCGAAATTGTTTTTATTCCTTTTGCTTAAAGATTGTAAATTTGTGTTTCTAAATCTGATTTTATTTTTTCGATACGATTATTAGAAATGAAATTAGAGCGATTTAAAGGTAAGCAGCAGCTATGAATTTCAATACAAGTTGAAAATTTTAATCTTGTCTTCTGAAGAACTTCCTTTTCATCAAAAATGTAAACGACTCTTGCGAGAACTCAAAATCTAACCATGATACGTCTATGAAACTTTTCACGTATGTTTTTTCATAATACAAAGAACGTAATGGACTACAGATTTCGTTTTAGGTATCTTATTCGTTGATTTATAGGTACATTTATAAAAAAATCTCACGGAAAATTACTAAAATTTTACATGTAGCTGCATATAATGACCTGTATGTTTTTTAGATTTTGAGATATCGATTAGCTTGTAGGTCATTACACTTAGAATGTACTTACGTACATATAACAAAAAAAAAAAACTTAATGCGATATGCATAATTTATTTTGTTAGTGCTAGAGCCATTTTTAAAAAAAAAAATTGCGAAATTTCGATCCACACAGAGAAAAAAAATTCGGTCGGTCAACCCATTTCTCCGAGTTCAAATCCACTGCACAGGGGAACTCGCTTTTAGTGAGTTGTATAACCCATGTGGGAAATGGGTTCTAGAACCCACCTTCCCAAGTGGGTTCGTTTACCCGCCACCCCGGGTTTATCAACTCACTAAGTGGGTAGTATTAAAGTGAGTTGGAAAACACATTAAAACGAGTAATTGAACTCGCTTTTGGTGAGTTGTATAACCCATGTTGGAAATGGGTTCTAGAACCCATCTTCCCACGTGGATTCGTTTACCCGCTACCGCGGGTTTATCAACTCAGTAAGTGGGTACTATTAAAATGAGTTAGAAAACACATTAAAACGAGCAACTGAAGTCGCTTTTTACTGAGTTTTATAACCTATTTCATTCGAGTATAAAGTACCTGTTTATTCTGCTTCAATAAAACCACTACTAAGGAGTTCTTTTAAGATCAATATGGCTTTAGTACGTATATCAAGTTATCGATTATTAGAAGTTACATGATTTGGATAAATTTAAGAGATGCTAATTTTCTCCCATAATTATATAAAACAATTTTTTTTAAATTTATTACCTAAACTCTACTCCCGCATAGCTTCTCATAAAGAAATTTACAAAATATAAACATTATTAAAATGAAAATTTTAGGATATCACGTAATTAGAAATGTTTTTTAAAGAAAGCAAAAATTATATCATAAAATTTTGTCAGTTACTCTTTTAAGGGATTTTATCAGGTGAAAATATATTCTCAATGTTGTAAGGATGATACCAATTATATAAAATGTTATTTTAGCCCCGAACTTTTTGGAATGCATTTTTTTTTCACGGGGGTACATAGAAGGAAATTAATTCCAAATGAAAAAAAATATCAGGAAATTTAATTCCGAATTGTGATACAGCTTTTCATAATAGCAAATTTTAAAGCAACAAAATGTTCAGAGGAAAAAAAATAATTATGAATTAAACTTTAAAATAATTATGCATAAAACTTTAAAATCCCGTTGATCAATTTTTCTTTAATGCTTTAAGTTTGGCTGAAATAAAACACTAATATCATGGCATGAAAATATCAAGAACTGTTTTTATATGAAAATTATTAACATACTGTAATGTCATCCAAACAAAGTATAAGCAGTTTAATGGTAACATAGAAATATTTAACTAATCAAAGCATTTTAAGTTTTCTATGAATGTAAAGCCAGTTTATAAAAACAAAGGGTACAAAATTTATTGCATTTTAGCGTTATTAGTTTTCTTTATGGGAATATTCCCGTATTAAAGACGCTTTTGTTAACGCATCATCACCTCATTATAAAGAAGTCAAACTTTATTTGTATAATAGTCCAATTTTAAATTACATTCATGACAATAAGATAGACTAATTAATAGATTCCTCTAAAACCATGCAACCATATCAAAAACAATTAAATCTAATCTCCAAAACAATCAAATCTCAAATGACTATTTCGTTACAACTTAGAATATCAGCAAATTTAGTCGACCATTTTTCAGACGTAAGCTTAGTTTCTTTTTGAACCAATTATCTCATTGATTTCATAATAAATACATGATTTGTAAATTATATATTATTATGTGTTAATACATTTACTCTGTTGCTTAAAGGAGATTGTTACACACACAATAAATGTAAATTTCGTATGTAAATTTCGCCAATTGACTTTACTTTAAATACACTTTATTAATAAATAACTTAGTGTATTACTATAGTTATATATTACAGTTTATTACCCTCTAAATTTGATGCTTTAAGATGCACATTTTTATTTGAAAGTAAATAAACTCATTTAAATTTTTAAAAAATACATCAACAAAAACAATTAAAAATAGATTTTTATTTACACTCACAATTTTGCGCAGTAACTGAAACTGAATTAACAATTCTTAAAATTTTTTTAGATTTTGTAGAAATATCTTGTATATTACAAAAAAGGTGCTGTATCAGTCTGAGTGATATTGCCAACTGTTTTGGATACGCTATCGAAAAGATATAGTGCGTTGCTACCAGACATAAGACAGCTCTAGAGAGACTGGAACATTCAAATAGTTCTTCCTTGTTATAGAAGACAGCCATACTCGATGGTTGAAATATATCTCCTATGCCAGCAATGTATGGATTCTCCTGAAAAATCAAAGAAACTTCTCTTATGTTATGCATTACAGAATCAGAATTAATCTTCATGTAATTAAGAGCCAACTAAACTCTATTTGATTCTTTGTTTTTAGGCATTAATAATTATTAGTAACAGATAAGGTATGAATAGAGGATGGAACAACTACAAAATATATTTCTCGTGCAGCTATGTACAATTAACAAACAAAAGATACAAATTATTACCATTTCGGGTTCTTTAGACATTTCTTGTTTGCATCGAATTAAACTTTCAACCTTATCCCCTGCCAGACAAGTTAACATTATTGGTGCTGCCTGTGCTTCTATATCTATAAAAAAAACAGTGGAGACTTTAACTGGAATTGTCGTAACAAAATTTGCATCCTTAATTCATACTCTAATTCTAGAAAAATTGCTGAATCAACAAAAAACGACCTCTAATCATAGAATTAGTAACATGATTATCAAAATTTTAGCATTTATTAAATACACACACACGTGTAGATATGAATGATAAAAATGATATAGATATATTATTATTATTCCAAATTCAAAGAAAAAAATCATACTTTTCCTTAACGCCTGATCATTCTCAGCAGCCAGGCATGCTAATAAACTTTTGTTTAATTTGTTACTTTGGGCCTCTTTTAAGACTGCATGTCCATATTTTTTTAAACCCTTTAAAAATTCATCTTCAACATTTCTTCCTACCAACCTTTCAAATTCAGCCAAAATCTAAAAAATACAAGTATGTCATACATATTTCCAAATTAAAACTGATTGTTTAATTACATTAAAAATAAATTTATGCTAAAGCATCTTGCAACACACTTAATTTGTATAGTTAGGAATTTGAAGAAAAGTTGTTTTGTTGCCGAATAGGAATCTAAATATACGTAAGGGAATCTATACCTCATCTTCAAAAAATAAACATGGATAAATTCTCTTTAAATCCTTGATCAACAAGTGATCCGCTGTATTTCAGACATCGGGCAGTATTAGAGTAAAGAGAAATAATATAAAATAACATACAAATAAAAGACTGTTGAGGGAACTAACTGTAAATTTCATAAATAAATTAAGAAAAAGGAAAATGTAAGCATCCGAAATTAACATAAAAGAAACAAAATGAGATTCTAACACATAATAATAAACTCTTTCAGAAAAACAGGAAGAGATAGAGGACCTCTTTTCTATACAAAATATCTAATAATTTCTGTGGATATGTAGCAAAGTACCTTCTCGTGCTTTATTTTTAGTATTCTAAGAATCCTTATGCGGAAAAGAGAATATATTTAGTCAAAATATATCTAATGAAACCTTTAATTATACTATTCACATAGATGTAAAATGAATAAAATTTTGTGCAAAATATAAATGTTACTTGAGTTGAATAAAAAATTGCATATTATTTCATTATTACATTTTGAAAAAATTCCAGATCCATGAAAGGATCTGGATAGAAATGACTTAAAACTGTGCATTTTCTAAAATTTAGTAAGTAAAAATATATTTCTTTGATAAAGAAAAAATAAGTGAATTAAGAATAAAATACTGTTAGTTTTTATAACAATTTGTTAAGAAATTTATATTTATTTTTTAATAAAGATCCCACATGCTTAACAGGCTTGGGTAATATAGTAAACTACACACACAAAAAAGTTTCTAAACAAATTCAACATGCAAGCAGAATCAAATATTGACATCAGATATTTCGAATACATTGCTCTTCTAATACCATGCTAATTTCTAAGTCTTTTTTTAATAATTTGCAAAATTATCAAAACTTAAAGTAGGATAAAAATATCAGATTAATTCGTTGTTTAATTAGGATTTAAAATAAATATAATTATTAGGAAACATTCAATCGCAACTAAATGCGATGTCACATTAGACCATGATAGATTATAGCAGACCATTTGATATATTAATGTAAATCTAAAAACTGATAGCAGGATGAGATAAAAAATCTAAAAAAACAAAAATGCTCAGGTACTTTGTCACAAATGCATTATTTCGTGAAAAATAAAATTTCAGATGTGAGTTTCTTAATTAACAGTAAAAGAGTCATAAGTAAAGTAATCTAAGCCAAGTTTCAGCTTTACGAGAATTTCTCATAAAATAAAATACTTTATAAATCATATAGAATAATGCACTATCGAAATGCATTGCTTTAAATATGATAAATTAAGAACGATAACTGTACAGAAATTATGAAGTTCATGAAATGTGTGAAAGAGCAAATAATGAAAATGTTATGAAAATATGCTAAATACAACACATTATGCATAACTTTTGAAGAGTAAATTCAGCATGGGTACAAAATTTTTTTAAAAAATTGTCTTTTTCATCAACTATCTATTCAGCTGCCTAGTTTAAAAGATTTTGTCAAAATTCTGGGGGTAAATAATTTCGATGAGGGATACAGCACAAATACTAGATAAATTATTAAAAGACAATACCCTCTTATAATAAGTTATCTTAATACAAATAGCAAGAGTGAAAGCAAAAACTGTCATTTCTACTTTAACAAATTACAGATAAATTTAAATAACAGTTATCAAATTTTACACTGATTCACATAGATGAAGTTATATAAATAAAAGAATTAAACAACAAAACTGTTACTCACCTTAAGAAACCAAGGAAAATTCAGAAAGATTAAATGAAGCAGTAGTCCGAAAGTATTGTACTCGAAAGTAGTCGGTGAATTCTGTCAGCGTCGTTATTAACAAGTGAACAGAGAATGCCGGTGATCTTGGAAGTAATGTCATTTTATCGTACCAGATCTTTTAAGAAAGCTTACAGGTTGACATATGCAAACCATCTGTTCTTAAGACCATCGGTATATTTTTGAATGGCATCAATTACTTCTTAGTAAATGATTGCTTCCCTTTCCTGTTCACCGTTGGGTACGAAGACATGGCGTCGGTGTAAAAGATAGTTGACGGAAAACATCTTAATTGGAATAAAATGGCGGGGAAAAAATAACACTTGAGTGAGGACATTTCCCGTTTCGACATTCGTAAAAAAAGAGCGAGCACACTTAAAAATTCTTCCCCCAGACTCAAGATTTCATTTAAAATTGTTTTTTTCAATTTCTCACCAAACTCGGACTTAGGAATGGAAGCAGATACACATACATTCCACATTCTTTTATTTAATTCATAATAGCTGTCGCAGTATTCTCTTACTGAGTTTTAAATGACAGATTTATGAAGTTATGAAATAGTGAGAGAAAAGTGCTTTTTAAACTGTTATTAATCATAAACATCGATTAACTGTAATAATTCAATTAATACACAGTCATGCAGTTTGTAACTACCCTTTGTCCTATAAGTAATATACTATAAGACTGTGAAATAAGAAAGCTTTTATGTTTTAAATAATTTATTTTTGCTGCAAAATTCTTTTTTTACACATCCAATTTTACTATCGCAAACTCTTAAAAATAAAAATATTAAACATTGTTTGGATATATATGTATATACGATGTGAGTTAATTCTGAACCGCAATATTTTATGTACTTTTTAATGAAGGATGTTCCATATTCGTAGTTTTCTTGTATATTTTTTATGTATAGCACAATGAAAATATCTGCTGTCAAAGGTAAATGATGCAAAAGAGATGTGTCCCCCAGAGCTGGTATTTGCACGATAATTCTAAATTAATATTTTGCAAATTAGTATACGTTAAGATGTCCTGAGATCTGCACAACAAATTATAGTTTCGGAACCACTTTTCTCCCGTAGGAGAAATAACACCCCTCTCCCTTTTAAGTATGGTATGAAATTAACATATTTTAAACTAAATGAGAAAAATGTAAAGGGCTCTTACGACAGATTTCTCACTACATCTGAACTACCATTATTCTAAACTACCATCTGTTGTTTCATTATATCATATTCTCTTAATTCAATTTCTGAACACAAAAAATAAAAATAAAAAAGAAGTAAACCTCCGAAATTTCACTGCTTTTAATAATTGTTTACTTAAACGAATATGTGTGCCTGGATGTATTTCATTTAAAAAAAACTGTGCATAAAAAGACATTGTCTCTTTTAGATGGAATGTGCAATAATGAATCACTAAAACTTAGCTCCATACAATATAAAGAATCCAAATAATAAAAATTAGCGTGAATTATTCATTTAAATTAACTGAATTCGAGAATTTAGTTATTGCCCTGTTTTATTCGTTTAAGGATTTTATGTATTCCCCTGCATCGTATTTACTGTTAATAAATTCAGGAAGAAAATGCATGTAAAAAGAAAAAAGTGTGGAGCGGATGTTATATTATCGGACTCATTAACTATGATTTTTGTGTTTATAACACCAGAGAAGTTTTATCTATTCACTTCACATACATCTCTTCAGTAAAAAAATCATACTCCATTTAACTAGAATTTCTAAATTGCTTGTATGGGATACAAGCCATACCATCAAGAATTACTTTAGATATATAAGATGGAAATTAAAACCGTAAAAGGAATACTTTAGACCAGGGGTGGGCAATTATTGTTTTGGCTCGGGGGGCCGCTTTGTGGAAGCGAAGGTTAGAGGAGAGCCCTAACTTTTAAAATTATTGCATTTATTAGCTAACTTTGAATTTCATAAAATGTATCATAAAAATCAATAAATATAAATTAAATAAAATATTGGCAGTTTTTCTGGCTGTCCGGACTTTTCTGGCGGTCTTGGCGGGCCACAAAAAAATCTGTAGCGGGCCGCAATTTGCCCACCCCTGCTTTATACCATGGGTGTCCAACCTTTTAGTACTATTGGGCCGCATCAGCCAAAAAAAACGTGTCAAGGGCGGTATACAGTATTTATTTATATGACAACAACTTAACCCATATTACCCATGAGTTTAGTAATAAAGTGTAATAATGCAATAAAATATAATAATAAAAAGTAATAAAGTACAGTAATAAAAAGTAAGAATTCATAATAACAGAATATTTACTTTTTAAACAAATAAATAAGAGCATGTTATTTGTAATGTGAACACTGAGCCTGCTTTTATGATAACCGGGCATCTAGATCTCGTTTGACAGACGTTGAGCGTTATTTCTATGCATTCCATTTGCAAGGTTGCAGGCAATGTGTTCATGTCAACTGAGAATAGAGTGGCAAATAGACTGAAATGCAGTTCGTGTTTTCTAAAATCTTGAAATTTATTCTCAAAGTCTTGTAGCAATTACTGCTGTATATTTTTCACTGTTTACGTTGATTTGTTCAGACTGTATTTGAAAGTAAATTAAGCTATTTTTCTTAATCTGAGATTGTCACAATATCAGTTTCATTTCGAATGCCTTCACTGTTTGAAAAATATCATTTATTAGTTGATTTTCACCTTGTTCAGTTTATTTAAGGGAGCAGTGATATCCCCTAAAAATTCTCAATCGGGCAACCATTAATAAATTTCAAATTCAGGTGTAGGTTTTCCTCTTAAGTTCATAAAACATTTTATTTTGTTTCTCAAATCATAGAAAGTATTTTTCCACGGCTTAAATACCTTACTGCAGTTTCATTTTGAGATGATGAAGTATAAATGAGGAATTTTAAATTATTGTTACTGAGTTACTTATTACTCACTTATTTCTATATATTTTCTTTATTATTTTTACTTTAAAAAATTTTACTTATAAAGTGAATTACAAATACAGAAATAGATTTTTAAAAGTCAAATAAAATATAAGAAACCAAATAGCTTATTATGTTAAAGTATAATACCAATCATTAAACACAGTAGTTTTATATAGTTTTTTAAAAATTTTAAACATATTTTTAAAGCATGTGAAATGAAATATATGTTAGCCATCTTTCACTGACTGCTGAAAAGAAAAATCTCTGACCGCTAAATTCTATACTATTTCAATCTGTCCCCCTGCTCTATTCAAGTTCACTGAGTGTCGCTTCAGAACTTAGCCGCGTTATCTCATTACAGCCGTAGAAGAAAACTGGTTCCATGAGAAAGCGAGAAATAGCCCGAACAGTAATCGAAGACATGCGCTTGTTGAAATCCTAAGTGCTTTTTAATTCGTCCTATAAACTAAGTTTCCTAACATGGATTGATGAGTTTTTTTTATGCAGGATTCTTAAGTAGAATTTTCAATTATTTGCACCGGAAATTCATTTTCTCAGGGAATTCACAACGGTAAAACAAACACATCCTTAGATCATTAGCATCTTTTCTTGAAATGATATTTGGACTAGCGACAAAATTAATGTAGAATATAATGTGGAGGACTTGCATATTCCTTTTTTTAATAATTTTTTCGATTTCTTTTTAAATTTTCGATTTAGAGATTTATATTTAAATGAAAAAAAAATATTTATATAGGAAAAAAAATTGTGTGCAATTTAGCGATAGGTAAAAATCGAATCAACAACTTGAAGCGAGCTTCAAACAAATAAAAACACAATTATTCTCGTTAACTATCTTATATGTTGTATGCCCCCCCCCCCAAAAAAAAAAATAAATAAATAAATAAATAAATAAATAAATAAAAACTTCTTTTGACGTTAAAAATAAGGGATAAAAATTTAACCATGTCCAGGTCAGGTATAAAATTTATAATACACAACAATTTCAATTGCTTAGTTATAAAAACCAATGATATAATGCATATATATTTTTTAGCATTTTGTATTATAAAAATTATACAGTTAAAATATATATTATGT
>OU015491.1:12034611-12054611 GCA_907164885.2 Dolomedes plantarius
AAAAAAAAAAATCCCATACCATAGTCTTTTAGAGAGGTAACAAACACAAACGATTTCCGTCATTCATACGTCTGAAATATAGCTTATAGAAAAAACTTCGGAATGGGATAACAAACACCCAAAGGGAAAGAAGAAAGAAGAAAAACAAAAACAGAATAGTGCAGTGGAATTATTTCGCTTCAATGTCTTCTGGTTAAGCGGCAGTTCCTAAACAATAATTTGGGAGAGAAAAGACAGAAAACAAACGTCAAATAGAGGAGGGAGAGGATTATGCTACCAATATTTTTCTTCTGAAGTGGACCAGTGAAACATCCTAACATTACCCTAAACAAGTAATATATATAAAAAAAAATTTTTAAAGTCAATTCCTACTTAGGTCAACAAAGAAAAATTTGAGTGTGAACTAATAGTAGGAATTGAAAAAAAGGATTGCCTGCCAGAACCTTGCCTACTGTGCGAGATTAGGAGGGGGGGGGGAAGAGAAAAAGTTTGTGAGGTTGGGGATTCGATCTCGCAACCTACAGGGAGAAGCCCGCGATACCGCAGTGCTACCGTTTACACAGTAACAAGAGGGAAATTACTATTCAAGAGCAAGAGACGCTCTAGGTCTAAAACTAAAATTGATTAATTAAATTTAATTAATGAATTAATATTTGAAAAAACTGTATTAACATCAAGTGTCATCCATTACAAATTTTAAAAAATGTATTTGAACTTGAGTGGATAAATAAAAAGTACTTTTATTAACGATTGAAAATTTGAACAAGATATATATAGAGAGAGTGTGAACTAATAGTAGGGATTGAAAAAATAGCAGGATTCGACCATTACTTACAAATTCCGACAGAATCAGCCATTATCGATGTAGAAAGTTCGGCCATTTTAGAAAATACATTATGCATTTGTGAGATCATAAATAGTAACGTTTCGTCGAAACTCGGGCAAAAATTTGGATTTTTTAATTAACACAAAGCGCGAACTGCCAAATAAAGATAAATCTGCGAGTAAACAATTACTCGGTGTAAGTTTAATAGTTATGCTAATATATGAGCTGAGAAAGTGTGAAAATCTGCATATAAGGGCAGGTGAAATTCAATTTTTTTTTTTTTTTTTTTACTAGTACACGAGTATTTTCCGAAGAGCATAAACAATTTTATTTACTGTCCGTTGTTTATGCAACTCAGATCAGTGCTGTAAGTACAGTTAACGTTATTATTTATTTTACTACGCTAAGCCTAAGCTTTCAGGACGACTGAACTTCTCAACGTAAGAACAAAGATGTTAGGAACCATAATAGTAAGCGATGGCAGTGATAGAAACAAGCTTAACATTTTGAAATACGCATCTGAACAGCATCAACTGGTAAATGATCCAAGAGGTATATTATTTATTCTGCATCAGGCATAGACTTGAAGTCAGATTACGTTATTTTACTATCATTGTCAACCAATACCGGTTTACTCTCAAAGCTACCGCAAAATTCTTTTTGCTAAATAATCTCAACAGCTTTACAGTTTTACTTTGGATTGCGCTCTATTCAGTTACAGAGAGGTTATGTAAGTTCCTGCATGTATTAGGGGGACTAACACATATTAATGTCACTTTTCTGTTTACGCCATTTACCCTCTTTCTCTGTCACACACTCTATCACACATATGGCAACAGCAAATTTTAAAAAAAAGGAAGTTTTTATAAAGAAAATTATCCAACTTCTACATAGTCAAATATTTTGGATGTATTCAAACCGAGAACTGAACAACAGATTTTCATGTCCTCACCAAAACTCCATTTTACGGGAAAAAAAGAGATGGGTTGAAACTTTCTCAAAAGATTCTTTCCAGCAAAACATTGCAAATCGTAATACCAGGCGAAGATAATGAACACCTATTATATACGCTAAAAAGTAATAAATTTATATTCTCTAGGGCAATCTTTTGTGACATGGAAAGTACTGCATGAAATGCGAGTGTGCCAAGAGGAACCATAAATGGAATTGAAAGATTTTAAATTTGTGACGAAGTAATTATAACCTCTGTCAGAAAAGTTTCGGGGCTGAGCAACTAATAAATAGTTTTAGGTCTTGTCAAGGTTAGTTCCCTCGGCTATCTATGCACAGCTACCATCGTTTCTGGGCCTCAAAGGAGCAAGCAGAGAAAGATGCATACAGGATGCTTCTCAGCCCACAATTTACAGCCGTTTGGATTTCAGCAGTATCTTCATGACGCTTCCCAAAGGTCATGACAGCCAAAGGTGAAGCTGCCCTTTCCTACAGCCAAAGGTCGCGTGAATATGGGGGTTGTGGTAGAGAAGGGATACGTTAGGGGTTATTCCTTAGCTTAATGCATAACTTAATGTCAACTCTCTGCTTGGGATCACCCGCGTCATTTCTAGCTAAATGCACCAACAAACTGAACAGTGGCTTGCTAAGCACAGCCCTGCCACCTAGTGAGTTAACATGGAAACACTTCCAGGGCCATGTCTATTCAGAACACATATCGGGTGAACTGAATAACCTCTATTTCTTATGTTTGAATATCACAGGTAGAAAATTAAAAAATCAGTGCTGGAACTTTTCCGGCAAGAGGTAGCGTGGCCGAGCGGTCTAAGGCGCTAATTTCAGGCACCAGTCTCTTCGGAGGCGTAGGTCCGAATCCCACCGCTGCCAGCCAAATGCTTTGGGCCGAGGTGGCCTTGTGGTAAACGCGCTGGATTTCGGTGCTGAGGGTGCTTCGATCGAATCCTGGCGTCGCGTCACTAAAATATCTCCGTTTGTGTCGTCCCTCCATAGAGGGGGGGGGGGGTAATGCTGGTAAGCCTATATCAGTGATTCCCAACACAGTGGAAGCTCCCAACTATAAAAGTGGTCCGCAACACAAGTCTGCGGACCACTAAGCCATAAATTGAACCATGTGCGGACCACCACCACACCTCATCGACCTGAGGAGGGGGGGGGACCTTCCGGGGGGTATGGGGTATAGAATATCCCTAAGGCAAAAGGGATACAGGATTAATGTACTCACATTCTAACGTATCATATTCTAATGATAAAATAATTATGTTAAACTTTTAAGAAATTTTAATTCAATACCTGATAGTCATCAGATATTTTCCGCCCATCTAGTTCAATGAACATTGCTTTCAAAATCCCTATTTATTTGGAAGCATTTTTAATGTGGTGCCGGACCACCGGTTGAGAACCACTGGTCTGCATGGTGATCCCATAATAAAATGGCCAGCAAAAACTACGGTGAATAACAGGCGAATGTCTAACGACAAAGTGCCTCCGCATTGGAGGGAGAGAAAGAGAAAGAGAGAGAGAGAGAGAGAGAGAGAGAGGGGGGGAGAGAGAGAGAGAGGGGGAGAGAGAGGGAGAGGGGGAGAGAGAGAGAGGGAGAGAGAGGGGGAGAGAGAGAGAGAGGGAGAGAGAGAGGGAGAGAGAAAGAGGGAGAGAGAGAGAGAGAGAGAGAGAGCAAGAGCAAGCACTTTTCTGACAAAGATTATATTTCCATACTCAAGCAGCAGTGATCCTATCGCAAGCATAGAAGTAGCAAAAATATCACGAGACGCAAGATTATTGTAAATTAACACGGTCATTTAATGACAACACTCATATGAATAAGTACATAATTAAATTAAGTAACATGAAAACCTCATATTTGGGTTTGATATTAATAACATTAACTTTAATTAGGGGAAAAAAGGCATATAAAGCAGGATGAAAATGCGGGCCTCTTTACCTTTGTTGTCCTTGATGTCAACATGGGCTCCCGCATCCAGAAGCAGTTGAATGATAGGCACACTGCACATCAGGGCGGCCTGGTGCAAACCAGACATCCTGGAAGATAGAGATGAACGTCAACACTGAACACAAACATCCACATTCACTTACAATTAAGATACAAACATTAGCCACAATTACACAAATTAGCATTCATTGCGAATATTTGTAACCGAGTAAAATAACTTCGTTAAAAGCATTTTGATGTATACAATTTCATTTTCAAAGTTAAAGCCCGAAATTGTCTTCGAAAGAATTTGACTGATTTAAAAAAAAATAAAGCCCGTAAGACAGTGGCGTGAGCATAACTGGAGCCCAGGGCACGATATTTTTGTGGCGCCCCCCCCCTGAAAAACATATAGTAATATAATATATAGACCCTATATTGGCGCCCCCGATGAACATATAATATATAGACCTTATATTGGCACTCCCCCCCCCCCGAAAAGCATATAGTAACATAATATATAGACCTTATGTTGGTGCCCTCCCCTAAAAACATATAGTAATATAATATGTAGACCTTATATTGGCATCCACCTCGAAAACATATACTAATATAATATATATACCTTATATTGGCGCCCTCCCCGAAAAACATATAGTAATATAATATATAGACCTTATTTTGGGGTCCTCCCCTGATGAACATATAGTAATATAATATATAGACCTTATATTGGCATCCACCTCGAAAACATATAGTAATATAATATATCGATCTTACATTGGCGCCCCTCTGCGAGTGGCGCCCGGGGCATGATAGACCCCCTTGCCCCCCCTTTGCTAAGCTACTGCCGTAAGAATAAGAACTGAATATTAGATAAATGTAGGTTTTATAAATGTGTCTAGTGCAGAAGGTACTCGTTTTGATGGCCATTTTGCTTTTTCTCGCCGCGAGTTTTGGATACTAGTCAATTACGGAAGCACCCAGGAGCTAATCCAAATTTGCTCCCTACGAGAAAACATCCTCTGTCGGCCGAGATTCGAACCCAGCACCACTCGGCAGTGCCATTAAATACCGTACAGTGAGGGGCGGTACGCCTGTAGAATTACGTTTACACATTTAAAAAAAAAAATGAAAAATTCTGCACCATCTGGAGAACCAAAACATGACACGACACAGCCTGATGCGAGACAAACAAAAACAAGTTTCCTCATGGACGAAAAAAGAATTAAAGTTTTAAATGCATATATTTGACGCATAAATGGAAAAGTGCCACGTAGAATTCAGGTAGTTGACAAAAAGTCGTTTTGTGAAAAAAGGAACTCTTTGTCTTAAACTCTAAATTATGAATAAAGACCGTATCTATATATATAAAACAGTTCCGTAACTGACTCATTCATTCATTCACTGACTGACTGACATACAACGCACAGACCAAACCGCTGGACCTAAAGGGCTGAAATTTTGCATGGCGATTCTTCTAATAGTGTAGGGGTGCACTAAGAAAGATTTTTCAAAAATTCTTCTTAGATTTTTTTAAATTAAATTTTTAAGCTATTTTTTAAACTTTTTTTACGTTTGCATTTAAAATAATACATTGAGGGTTATAAAATATATATCACGAGAAAGATCCTAAAAATTCCTTCAAAATGAAATTTTTTTTCGAATTTTTACCTCCATTTCCTGATTTTTGGTGAATTTTTAAAGATTAATTTTTAGAATTTAATTTATTAAATGCTGATCACGTGATTTCTTTTTCTGGTACTTTCAATAAATTTATCGTCACGTGCGTAACAACTAAATAGACAAAAAAAATTCTTTTTTCTCTTTCTAATGCAGCAGACGATTGGATATTATGCAAAAAAAATGCATATCCCTTACGATTTTTTTATAAATATATATATAGATAGATAGATATATATTTTACATCAATTGTATACATTGATCATCGCATTTATTATAAATATATATATTTATTTTTTGGCATTAATTGCATGCGTTGACCGTTGTATTTAATTTGAATGTACTCCGTAGCGAAGCGCGGGTTTTCAGCTAGTATATATATAAAGTCGAATCTCCATATATCGAAGGAGCAAAATGCCGGAAAAAAATTCGATATATAGAATTGATCTTAGTTTTATCATAATTCTCCTAAAACATTAAAATTAAAGCTAATTTTCGTATACGGAACTCCATTTCCAATTTATATACGAATCACATTAAATGAAAGTTAATAACTAAAAAATGAATTAATGTGAAAGATTTATTGAGTACTATATACCTTAAAAAAAAACTACGAATATCTTGCTGAACAGCCAGTTTTGCGGAAAGTTCATCAAAGAAATGCTCGCATTTATTCAGTCCATTAAAAACTTCACCGGGGGCGTTTTCCACGAATTGAAGTCCACGAAGCATTGTTTCAAACGCCAAAAATTGGGAGATTTTATTCTAAAGTGGAATAAAATCACCCAATATGTCGTGAAAAAAATTTCGATATATAGAGGTTTTTTTCGATATATAGAAACAGTTTTTCTATGTAATGAACATGGAGATTTGCTAAGAGTTCGATAGATAGAAAATTTCGATATAGGGAAGTTCGATATATGGAGGTTCGACTGTATATATATATATATATATATATATATATATATATATATTGATATATATATATATATATTGTAGAATTTCCCAAACCCCAAGACTCGAAAAGTTCCATTCAGACCGTGTGAGAAAAACAAGAACGGCAGACGTGGTATTTCACGCTGCAGAGCAACAGGGGACTCGCAATGGCAGTCAGCTGTTCGAGTACCAGGTGCCATGTTTGATATAGGACCTGTTTGGTGCTGTATCAATAAAATCGACGATGACAGTTGCAGACGTCACCCGAGAAAAGCCAATGGGAATAGGCTTTGAGAAGCAGGAGAGCTAGTTTTCGCCGCTAGGGTGAAAGTTAATAAAAAAGGGATGCGGAGTCTGATGAGGGACTCCGAGACGGTTTTTTGGGTGAAGAGGTTTTTTTAGGACTGAGAGTCCTAGGAGTGGAGGGGAGAAGTGGAGAGCCGACTATCTCCGGACCTGCAGTTTTCCCGAACGGTGTCGACTGCTGTTCCAGGCGTGAATTTTCTAGGACCGGGCCATCATCGACAGAGAGAGAGACTTCACCTGGGTGTCGTGGCCACGTGCCTGTTTTTCCTGAGCAACGCCAATTAGTCCCGAGTGATATTGACTGTACCGTGTGTGGGACAAACATCCATCTCCATCGAGCTGTAAATTAACTCTGTAACGGCGACTAATCGAGCAAATCTTAATCGAGAGCACATAATAAAGAGCACCTATTCTATTTTCTCAATTCTGTTGTCTGGCTGGTTTTTATGTTACGTACCTGTGACAGACGCTACTTTGAGAGTCAACTTGACTCTGTGTTACAGGCCATATACGTTATAATCTATATATATATAAAACAGTTCCGTAACTGACTCATTCATTCATTCACTGACTGACTGACATCACTGACTGACTCAACGCACAGACCAAACCGCTGGACCTAAAGGGCTGAAATTTTGCATGGCGATTCTTCTTATGGTGTAGGGGTGCACTAAGAAAGATTTTTCAAAAATTCTTCTTAGATTTTTTTAAATTAAATTTTTAAGCTGTTTTTTAAACTTTTTTTACGTTTGCATTTAAAATAATACATTGAGGGTTATAAAATTTATATCATGAGAAAGATCATAAAAATTCCTTCAAAATGAAATTTTTTTCGAATCTTTACCTCCATTTCCTGATTTTTGGTGAATTTTAAAGATTAATTTTTAGAATTTAATTTATTAAATGCCGATCACGTGACTTCTTTTTCTGGTACTTTAAATAAATTTATCGTCACGTGCATAACAACTAAATAGACAAAAAGATATTTTTTTTTCTTGCTAATGCGGCAGACGATTGGACATTATTTTGTCTATAAAAATATCCCTTACGATTTTTTTATAAATATATATTTTTTTCCTACGTCAATTGTATATATTGATCGTCGTATTTATTATAAATATATATATATATATATTTTTTTTTTTTTTTGCATTAATTGCATACATTGACCGTTGTATTTAATTTGAATGTACTCCGTAGCGAAGTGCGGTTTTTCAGCTAGTATATATATATATATATATATACATACACAAGACGTTCATAGTCCGACTATCTTGATTGGATAGTAAAGACTCACGAAGTAAACAGAAAATGAAACCTGCCTAGAACTAAACCAAACAGTATGGAATAGCGTCACAACTATAAAAATATCAGTATTAACCCTTGAAAAATTCTTTCATATTAAAAGGAGGAGTTATGTGCCATATAGTTAACAGTAGCTCAATCAGCCACGGGAAAATGATTGGATGCTATCACAGGATAAACTAGTTTGCATACGTTTTCCGAAATATCTCACACACTGAAAAAAATTTCCAGGACGAAATAAAACACTGGTTTTGAAAATTGAAAAAAAAAAAAAAAAAAAAAAAAAAAAAGCTTATTAGGGCCTGTTCACATAGGAGTCCGTTGCGTTGCGTTAAGGAAAAGATGACGTTGAGACGAAAATAAACCAATCATAGGCGTTAAAAATTTCATTGCTAATCGTTTGGAGGCCTATGATTGGTTTATTTTCGTCTCAACGTCATCTTTTCCTTAACGCAACGCCACGGATTCCTATGTGAACAGGCCCTTAGTATTTTAAAGAAAATTTAACGGTCCAATTAATCGTCCTATCAAAATGTTATCTTTTTCTCTCTCTCGGTTAGCATTTTTTCTATTCAATTTCAATGAAACGTATAATTTTATAGGCGAAAAAAATTTATCCATTCCTCACCTAACAATATTACAGAAAGTCCCAAATTTTCTTTATATCGGATAGAAATAAATTTTTTCTCCGTTCTTCCCCTTTTCCACCTATAACCTATCCAAAAGTCAACCTGGCGTAACGTTACATCGTTTATCTTATTCGTTCGATATCGCATACATTTTCTGCGAAGATTACCGAATCGATCAAAACAAATGATCCCCGAAGGAGCCTAAAAAGGAAGAAAACACCATCAACAAAAACAAATTTTGAAACTTTCCCCCGTAGAAAAAAAAAAATAAATAACAACTAAAGCAGAAAACGCGAAAATGAAGACAAATACATGTTGCGTCCGCGGAATAAAGTAAAAATATTCCTACCACATTTCCCCCCAGCTGAAGAATCGTTTGGCGTCTAAAAATAAGTGCGGGTGTTGCCACTGAGTGCCACTTTATTCTGGTATTTCTTTTTTTTCTTCTTCTTCTTCTTCTTTTTTAAGTTTTCAAGAGCTCCTAGAGTAAAGGCACATTTTACCAGCAGCTTTGAACAGCAATTGCGAACATGGGGGGATGTTTTTGCACCTTGCGTCAGCGTTTTCTTTGTGCGGAAAAGGCCCGAGTAAGCCCTTAAAAATACTGCGAACTGAAGAAAAGTTTTCATTGGCAGCTCGGGAGAAATGAAGTGCTGTATAAACACTCGCCCCACAAAATTCTGCGTTTATTAGTTTGCAGGCAAGATTAACACTAAACAGTGTAAAACCTGAAGGCGAACAGCGAATGCTGATGAGGATGATCTATTTTAGGCGGGAAAAAGGCCAAGGGAAGTTTCTCGCAATAATAAATCCAAATTTTAAAAGAACGTTCATTTTGGAACACTTAGTGCTAGACATTACGTTCTAGCTCTAAGTGCGATGGAAAACACACGCTACACAGAGTTAAAAAAAAATAAATTAACTACAGATGAACTCTTCTGTTGTGAAACATTACTTTATACTTCCGTTATTTTTATACTTCAATGAACTGCAGTGGCGTAGCAAAGGGTGGGGGGAGGGGCAAGGGGGTCTATCATGCCCCGGGCGCCACTCGCAGAGGGGCGCCCGGGGCGCCAATGTAAGATCTATATATTATATTACTATATGTTTTCGAGGTGGATGCCAATATAAGGTCTATATATTATATTACTATATGTTTTTAGGGGAGGGCACCAACATAAGGTTTATATATTATGTTACTATATGCTTTTCGGGGGGGGGGGGAGAGCCAATATAAGGTCTATATATTATGTTATTATATGTTTATCGGGGACGCCAATATAGGGTCTATATATTATATTACTATATGTTTTTCAGGGGGGGGCGCCACAAAGGTATCGTGCCCCGGGCGCCAGTTATGCTCGCTACGCCACTGATGAACTGCCCTGTTAATATTGACAGAAACAGTACAGTAATAGGTTAAGTTCACTACAGTTACCCACTAAAATCGCTTTCAATGAATATTCTATTACACATACTGCATTCTATACAGAACTTATAAAATTAATGTTTTTTAGCGCCAATGAATTAGAGGTAAGGTTTGATTGCTATTCAAACAATTTTTTGGGTATCTGTGTTCATCAGGAAGCATATGAACAAGGGATCAATTTCAAGCGCGATGGAGGTAATTAATTAGAAAATGTGATAATCTTGCTTCAACACACATCTTGACAGTTAGGTTCATTCAACATATATAAATTTGTAATATTTTTAAATTTTCCTTTTCATTCTGATCATTCTGATATTGGTTACTGAATTTGTTAACACTCAATGTAAAGGTAATAATTTTTAATCACCTTATGTATGAGACTTTTTAATTTTGCTCGAATACTTTCATTCTAGAAAACATAAAACGTGAAATTACCGGTAAACCAGAGACGAAACCAGTAGTAAGTTTTTAAGTGCCTAAAAATAGTAAAAAAAATATTTTCTTCAAGCCACAAGGCACGAAATTTTCTACTTCAGAAAGGTAAAGAAGCCATTTCAAACTGATTATGGTAGCGCCATTAGTTCAGACCAATGGCGCATCCGGGGGGGGGGGGGGGGCACAATGCAATATTGTATTTGCATTATAAATATTTTTTCAGTCCAACTCGCCCCCCCCCCCCCACGATTAAATCCTAGGTGCGCCACTGGTTCAGACACACACAAAAGTTCTGGCCCGCATTTTATTACATAAAAATTATGAAAGGACTGGGAAACATAGTGACCAACAAACCCTTCTCTGGAATCCATTAACTGTTTTTCGAAAAACTACAATAAGCGCGCTTCCAAGACAGAAACAAAATGGCGAATGCATCTGCCCTCACGTATCGTGAGAACAGAAAGATTACAGTAAACAAAAAAAAAAAAAAAAAAAAAAACCCGACGAACTACATAACGCTTACATTTATATTGCAACAAAAACTACGCCTACCACGTGGGAAAAGAGCAAATTAAAATGACATTTGTCTCAGATAAAGCGTTACATAATATCACCCTCATATCACTATTTAAATCGGGTAGGTAACTAGAATGTGACGTTTAGACAGACAGATCCTCCCGCGAGAAGACGGATGAAGAAGCGGGAGAAAGATCAAAAATATTTTCTTTTCAGCATTTGGAAACTATTACTGTCACACGAAAAATGAGCAATTTTAACCTTTTAGATTACGGGGCATTTATACACGGAATATACACTCTCTGAGGAATGTTAATCAACTAATCCAGTTATTTCCAACCGGTAAGCCATGAGACATTTTCAAATATATATATATATATATATATATATATATATATATATATATATATATATATATATATATATATATACACTGTGTATATATATATATATATATATATACACAGTGGAATCTCGATCGATCGTTTTCGGATCCATCGTTTTTCCGTATGTATCGTTCATTTTATCCAGTCCCAACGATCATATTTGCTTTGTTATGTTTCCGCATCTATCGTTTTCCCGCATTTATCGTTCATTTCAGTCGGTCCCTTGAAAATCGATAGATCGAGATTCCACTGTATATATATATATATATATATATATATATATATATATATATATATATATATATATATATATATATATATATATATATATATATATAACCACCTCTCAAAACGGCCAATTTTTCGAAACCATGACTGGCCTCCTTAGAGAAGTTTCACTGTGTATATATATATATATATATATATATATATATATACACGGTGAAACTTCTCTCTATATATATTTTATATATATATTTTATATATATATATATATATATATATATATATATATACACGGTGAAACTTCTCTCTCTCTCTCTCTCTCTCTCTATATATATATATATATATATATATATATATATATATATCTTTTACGCTTCCATTACCAGCCTCCTGTGTAAACAGGCCCTTCGAGTCAAATTTCATTCATACGTTTCAATATAATTGTTACTGTGGTGACTTGCGACACAAGAATGCGGAAAGCAAGAATTGCATGCTGCTTCTCGCAATCCAATTTGCGAAAGGTGGTACGAAAATTTCGACTGATGCATGCGCCATATCCCTCAACTCCGATACAAAATTAGTTTTTATGCAAGCTTCCAATCGCGGTGCTACTAGCTCATATTTTGACGCGCTTATTAACATTTTTTTCTTCTTGTGGAAAGTCCTCTGTTATATGTAGTTTCGGTTCGTGCGAACCAAGTGTTAAATTTGTTGGAATGCCTATAAAAATGTTGTTTTATCTATTTTGCGCGTTTATGCCTTTTAAATGGAATGAGATGTTGCAACCTGAACTTAAATACGCAGGAATACCAAGACGTCAAATTACCATCTCATATGCGGAAATTAACACTGCACACTTAAGGTGACTGCCTACGTTCGGAGCCAATTTTTAAAAAAAAATTGGTTTTTTAAGGATTTTTTGGTCTCTTATGGTAAAACAGCATTTACAAATAAAAAAAATAAATAGAAACTTTTCTGTAAATACCATAATTTTTTATAAATTGGTCAATTTGAAGTAATTTTTAATGAAATTTAGCTAAAACGCCTATCACTCTGAACAAAATTCTAATGCTACTATTTTAATTTCCTTCTTACACATGAAACATATAACAGTTATCTTCAAAATGACCCACAATCTAAGAGAAATTTTAAAATGCAAAAATAATACATACAATTTTATTTTCCAATATGAAAATTTTCCCCCGATTCGTCATTCCTTTCCTTATAAAAACAGCCCCCCAAAAAAACTATTTATTATACATCAATTATTGTACATAATTTCATTAACAATAGCATCTAAAACATTTCCTGAAAATTTTATCAAATTATATGCATTATTATGTGAAATATCATGATAACGGTAGAGATTTGTGCTAAAAAACATAATTCTGAGAAAAACGCCTTTTTGTTTGTCAAATTTGTTTGTCACTTCAATTTTGTATTAGACTATATTTTTTAAAATAGCTATAACTCTGCTTCTAATTGATGTAGAATGAAAATCTAAGCGGTTTTGAAAAGAGAAAAGATTGAATTACAAGATTCTTGCAAAACATAAAATTGACCAAAATAGTCAAAAAATGGGCGCATTTAAAGTTGTTTGTCACTTCAATTTTGTATTAGACGATGTTTTTTTGAATAGCTATAACTCTGTTTCTAATTGACGTAGAATGAAAATTATAACGATTTGAAAAGAGGAAAGATCGAATTACAAGATTCTTGCAAAAAATAAAATTGACCAAAATAGTGAAAAATGGCATTTTCAACGTAGGCAGTCACCTTAAGCATTTGCCTGTCATAAATACAGTATATTTTAGAAATCAGAGCAATATATTATGAAAACGACCCTTAAGAACGTCGACTGTAATTCTCTCACCACGAAATTCCAATTTATTATTAAATGTAAACAAAGATGCGAAAAAAAAAGCTATTTACATAAAGACTCCAAATAGAAAAAAAAATCAACATAAAAATGACAGAAGTATATGAGAACAGACATAAAAAAAACTATTATCGATAAAGTACTAAAAACACTAAATCGCGTACAACACGTCTGTCAGACGTCTGAGAAAAGTTACGATGTACTGCTTCGACATGCAGTCTCGAAAATTAAACCGCACCACGCAATCATTACTACAGCGATAAAAATAAACAGCCGAGACCCCAAAAGAGTTTCTCCCAAATGAACCTAATTTAAAATCGGAGCACTAACAAGGAATGCGAGAATTCTTTTGCAGAAAAATTACATTCGGGCGGAAACTGCGGATGAAATAAATGTCTACCAGATGGGTGAAGAATGTTTTCTCTTCGGCCGAGGAACGCAGACGGATATCGCATCCTTTTCTCATAGACTTCGGAAAGAGCGAAAATAGCTCTGTTATGTCTTGTCATGTTGTCATAGCTCGAAAATCTTTTCTCCACGCGGAACCAATTTGTTTCATCTCAAGAAAATTCGAAAATAACCAAACATTTACACGATGCTTTCATTGGAAACAAAAATAGAATACGATGAAAAACTAAATAAATTTTATATATATATATATATATATATATATATATATATATATATATATATATATATATATATATATACAGATATATATATATATATATATATATATATATATACAGTAACCACCGCTTATAGTGATCAGTGGTTATAAGAATCAACCGTTTATAAGAATCATTATCGCGAAAGCAAAAACAAATGTATTATTTCCATGTTAAAATTTTCGCTTTAAAGAATCAATCCACCGGTTTTAAGAATCAGTTTACATTCTTCTTTTTCCTTTCATTTTTCCAAAAAAGCCACTTAAACCCTCAAAAGGCACGAAGTTCTTTCTTTTTTTTTCTTTTTTTTTAAAGACCGATTGATAAGATGGGATGGAATATAGTCATAAAATTCACCATTTGAATTTGTTAGACATAATATAATAGTTTCCCCTTAAACGCTTTAGCACAACACTGTCCCATTTGCTTGACCCGGGGGCATCTTTACCTGTCTGGGTTCAATTTCACTTTTCTCCACTGACAAACAAAAATAGGGACTCTTTTTTCCCACCTCCCACATCCTGGTGGCAGCTTCCTGGACCCTGAAACACATAAATCTTCGGCGAAGTGTCCACTATCACTTCGCCGAAGATAGTCTTCGCTTAGTCTCAGACGAATCTTCGTCTGAGACTATTAGTATTGAAAGAGGTATAAACAGCCTTCTGAAAACTTCATTACGTCAAACTACCGTAGAAAACTTTTTCTTGCCCCCTTCCTGTAGTTGAAATGTTAAAACTGTTAAGCAGGTATGTTGTAACTTGTAACAAATATTGTATATTTTTCTTCTTTTACTATAATCATGTGTATCAACTTATAGGTCTAAAAATGAAGTTTTATTTTTGAAACTATAAAAAATAATTTTAATAAAAGGTAGTTAATGTAAATTAAAGAGTATTTTATGGTAAATTATCTAATATATGTATATATAGGTGTGTGTGTTCCTGTCCAAAAACCTAAATTTCGGTTATAAGAATCAACCGCTTATAAGAATCAAAAACAGTAATAACAAACGTGATTCTTATAAGCGGAAATCACTGTGTATATATATGTATATATATATATATATATATATATATATATATATATATATATATATATATATATATATATATATATATTATTCGTCCCTTCAACTTATTTACACCGTAGCAACATTTGACATTGAGGGGGGAGATCGCAATGAATGCAAAGTAGAAACTGAGTTTGGGGGATTTAGAAACATCGTACTATTTCTACGCACAACTCAACTCGGAACGATCCGAACTCAGCAAATTTTTTGGTGAAAACGCATACGCGGCAAAACACCGATGACATGAAGAAGAGAAAAAAAAAATCTTTGGAGAGAATCATCCGGATTAGAAATATATAGAAGACATTTTAGAAGAGGCTTAACAGAATTTATTCGAGGTATTATTGTGCTCAGACGGTGCCAAAATTTTAAGCCACTGACAGAAATTGATGTTACATTTAATTTTTGGATTGCGGATTTTCATAAAAATTCCATCTATTTAAGAAATTTTATTGTATGTATGAGTGTAGGAAAACTGCTTAAAGTAGCCAGTTCACTTTTATCTTGGATTCTTTTTTAAACGTCAAATTTTTAAGCAGAGTGACATTTCATGGCTCCAAAAAAAGTGGCCGTTTTGAGGGGTGGTTGTCGAAATGAGGTTTCATCCATAAAATTAACTCTATGAGGGGCTTTAATCGGTTCTGGACAAAATATGGAATTTTAGAGGTGTGGCCGGCTAGGGAAGTTTCTCTGAATTTCACTAGTTTCAAATTATTTACAGTCATCGGATTTTCAGTAAAGGATGTTTGATGATCTGAGACTTGTTAAAAGTCCTTCAAGAAAACCTTTAAGGCTTTACGGAATACCATGCAATATGTCGTCATGTCTAAACTAACTCATAGTAAAGTGATTAACATAACTTCAAATCACAAGTTAATATGCGTCATTTAGTTAATATGCGTTAATATGCTTGGCCATACGTTGACTATGGCCAAGATTCTCCGTAAAATGTCCTCGACAACGAACAAAATGTTTATTAATTTCTTGGAAAGACAATTTAAAACAATTTTACAGAACAAAATTTTCAACATTAAATAACTTCCACATAAGCCGGTAGATGGCGCGGCAACATTTGACATGAAAAATTTACTAATTGCGTCAGTCTGCAAATGGCTACCGTACAGGAAAAAGCAATGTGCGATTTGTGGTTCCATGAAAGCAAATCTGTTGTAAGCGTTCAGAGACGTTTTCGTTTAGAATACTCTAATCGTCGTCCTGCAAGTAAGGATTCTATAAAACGTTGGTATCAACAATTAAAGGCCATAAACAGAACGCACTTCCCGTGCCTTTAAATTGTTGGTACCAACGTATAATAGAGTCCTTACTTGGAGGACGACAATTTGAGTATTCTAAACGAAAACGTCTCTGAAGAGTTACAACGGATTTGCTTTCATGGAACCACAAAATGCACATTGCTTTATCCTGTACGGCAGGGGTGTCAAACTTAAAGGTTACCTTGGGCCAAACAAACAAGGTTTAACTATAGGTGGGCCGTAAAAAAATCAATATTAATAGAAACGTAGGTTTATTTACCTAATTACAGTATATTCAACATAAATATATGCATTTTGTATAATAATAGCAAAAAAGAGTATCATTAAATAAACATTTAGCGAATTCTTCCTATCTTATTATAATTCTGCGTCGGTTATTTTATTATATATTATTGTGTGCCAATATATTGGCCGGGCCGCAAAAATGTTCGTCGCGGGCCGCGAGTTTGACATCCCTGCTGTACGGAATCTATTTGCAGACTGACGCAATTAACAAATTTTTCTTGCGAAATAATGTCGCGCCACCTACCGGCTTATGTGGAAGTTATTTAATGTTTAAAATTTTGTTGTGTAAAACTGTTTTAAATTGCCTTTCCAAGAAAACATTTAAGTACCTCACTTTGTTCTTTTTTTTTTTAAACATGAAATGTACTCAATATTTTTGGACCACCCTGCATAATATGTGACATTGTTAAAACAATGAAATGTGAAAAATTCCGCAATACTAATTTTTTTTTTAAATCTTTTTTAATCTTTTTTTTTTATTTCGAAGAGAAGTTGCACTGCCCGATATACGATAAAATCTCGTAACAAATACCGCGTATTTTTTTATATTTTTTTTTTATATAGAAATACTGTAATTTATTTGAATCTTGACACACAAAGCCTCGTTTTCAGTCAAGTATCGTGAAACTGATTGCAGATAACTCCTTATTCCTGGATCTGAAAATACATTAAAAGACAAGAAGTGGTTCACAAAGCTAGATAAAACGCCTGCGTAAGATAATAATTCTGAATTTGAATTTCTTACGTGGGCAGCAATGAAAGCCATGTGTGGTGAAATGGGGTTGGAACGACAAAAACCACACATAAGAGATACTATAAATGTTGTCTGAGCGGCACACAAGATCAGCTCGACAGGAAAAGAAAAAGGAAAGAAATAATGGTGCTCGTTAAAAAGACCATTACCATTAATGCTGGATAGAAGTAACGGGAAAAAGATGCACACGAGAGCATGTACATTCGGAGGCGTTCATTTTTAATCCTTCCACTTCAAGTGACGGAGATGGTAATTAAGTCTGGTCGCAAGGACGCATGCGTCGTGGGATGCAAACCTCAATCATCTGCGTAAAATATAACCCAGAATCGTGCCTTTTTTCCCCCGTGTTTGTGGACAGTTTGTGTGTACACATACAGGAACTGCCCAAAATAATCACAACGTTTCCTTTATCCATTAAGCCAGTGCTCCGCAACCGCTGTGCCGTGGCACACTAGTGTGCCGCGAGGTGATCTTGACTGTGCCGCGGTGATTTTATCGATTGTGATAATAAAAAAATTAACCACCGTACTAAATAGAAATGTTTCTAAGTAAAATATTCCTCTAACTTTTTTTTAATATGTAATTTTTCTGGGTCGAAATTATACACAAAACAAAAACATGTTGTTAGCCACACATGTATGCTCTATGTATGTCATGTGCGTCATATTTCTGGATTTCAGTTAAGGGGACAGTGGACGTTGAGATTCAACTTTTTTATTTTACATTATATCTATATGAAATTTTAATCCTGAATATAGTTTAATATTTGCAATATAAACGACATAAAAAAATTTCTAGCTTATTTAGAAAAAATGTTTTAATTAAAAATTAAAAAATTTAATAAAATTTTAAAATTTCCCTTGCGCTAAAATTTTTTACTTTTTTATAATAATTTTACTTTTTATTTATTTATTATACCATAATGAAACAACCTGTGCATTGAATTACAAATATCTCAATATTTTATTTTTTGAAAGAAGTGAAACCGATTAATGGATGAATTTTTTTCAAAAATGTCACTTCTTTGTATATAAACAGTCACTTTTTATAAGTTACTCTTCTTTAAAACAAAAATGCATGCACACATTTATTAATGTATGTATAAAGATAATGTATGGTAAATATCGTGTAATTTGAAGCAAAAATATGGCGCGTATCACATTTTAAATTTGCATTATCGAGAAAATTTCATTTTGAGAAAATTGCATAGAAAGTGAAATTTAAAGGGCAAAAGTGGATTGTTTATAAACATATAAATGCTAATAACTTCGTTAAAAATTATCGGATTTTGAGGCGGATTTTTGCATTTGGTACATTTTGATTTGTAGAACATTAAAAACAAAAATCCGATGCTTTGGTCAATTTTTGCCGATTTCAACGTCCACGGTTCCCTTAAGAAAGAATATCCACACATTTCTGACAAGGCCATTGCAATTTTGCTCCCATTTTCGACGACATACTTATGCGAACAAAGTTTTTCGACACTGGTTCTAATTGAAAATGACAAACGATCCTATTTAAAGGGCCTTGACCATGAACTGTAGCTCTTCTATTATAGAGCCAAATATAAAACGTGCAAATATAAAACGCACATTTATCAGAACAATCTCAGATATCTCATTAATAAATTAGTTATGTTTAAATTAACTTTGACTTATTAGGCTTAAGTAAAGACCAAAAAAACAAATTTTAATATAAAAATTTAAAGAGAAATTTTTTTTACTCGTAAACTATAATTTTATATTTTTGTTCTTGTGTTGGTGTACAGTTCAAAAGGATTTATATAAAACTTAAATGATTATAATTATCTTGATACACATAGCTATTTTGTTGTGTTTTTAATCTAATAAAAACATATACGTATTTATTGTAATTTATATATTTGCAAGCTTTTTCTTGCGGTGTGTCGCGGAATTATCGAAAAAAAAACGTTGTTGTGCCGTGGAAGATAAAAGGTTGCGGAGCTATGCTTTAAGCAATTGAACTAAAGACTTAAACAGATGAATATAAAATCTCAAGTAATTTTTACATTATTGTTTCAATTAAACCCATTTGAAGATATGCGATTTACTTTTTTAAAAAAAATACATTTTTTCTATTTTTGAGCTTCAAAGAACAATTTCCGGACTACCCGTGTTTTCTATGACCGCTAGAAAGAGGATCATCAACTGACCTCGCAATCGATCCCAACGTTAAAGTTACGGGGAATTGTCCTCTCTAATTTTCTAATCTCACTAGCAGAAAATGCACATTTTTGAATTACGCTAGTTTGATGAGAAAGTAGACGTCCACATAGTGAGCTCGTGGTTTTTTAAATTTTCAGTAGCTAATGTTTGCAAGACATTAAATAATTGATGTCTGTCAATAAAGTTCTTTTAATTAAAATTGAAAAACGACTTTCCAAAATCACGCCCATGGCATTTATTGAATATTTAAAAAAAAAACTATATTCAGGCTAATCAGTAATTACAAAAATGTATTACCATTGGCACTTCA
>OU015491.1:12059611-12100228 GCA_907164885.2 Dolomedes plantarius
ATATATATATATATATATATATATATATATATATATATATTCATTCATTCATTCAATCATTCATAAAAAGTCAGTATCTACTTTTGAATTTGACTTAAAAACAATTTTAAAATACAAACTATATAAAAAAATCAATCGGTTCAAATTTTCAAATGCGCACCAAGGTAAAAATTTTTTTTTTCTTCGTCCGTTACATATCGCTAAGGAATTGTCATAATACTTGTTTTATTGAAAATTTTGGACAACCTGAGAAGGCAGAAACGCAAAAAATTTGCCGTCTATTAAACAAATAACAATAGCACCTTAGTCGCAATTGTTATAAAATCATTACTAGATAGCTTTTGAGACCATTTCTTGCGATCACAACGAATACAGCTTGTTTAAGATTAATTTCACCATTTGGCGGATTTTTCCCCGCAGTAACTTCAAACTACAAAGACCTAAAAATCTGAGAGCAAAAAGATCCTCTGTCGCTAGGACTAAGGTTAACACTGAAGACGATTATTTTTGAGTGGACCACACGATTCAAGGTGAAATAATGCAGCTATGATAAGGATGCGGGGTGTGTGAAATTTTTAAGATGCTTATTCGTTTCCAGGTGAGTTTTTTTTTATCTTAATGTACAATACAATTGATCATGAATGACTTTCCTCAGTAAATATCTTTTAATACTCTTATACTCTTTCAGAGAATCGAACAAAAAAATGACAAATGAATACGTGGGACTCTGAGTTTGTACATCATCATCAAAAACGTCACAATACCTACCAAACGTAGGCCCAAAACCCTCAAATCGACATGATCAAAACTCTAGATACAGAGACTGGAATGTCAGAAAAATAGGCGATCTTACAAAATATTCCAAAATTGAACACGTACACACAAAAAGAATTTCTATTAAGATATTTAAAAGTTAAAATCGTAAAATTGCCTCAATAAACTGCAATCTATGGCTAAAACTTCGAGAAATGTCGATATGGTAGATTAAACTTTATGAAGGAAATAAAGGAATATAAAATAGAAGATATTGGGTTTAAGCCCACGCACGCTCATAAACGAAAATCCATAAAATAAGAAACAATGAAGTTTTTAAAATCAATTCCTATAAAACAGCAGTGAGTCAATTTTATCTCTCACAATTTCCGATAATAATTCACCAAATTTTTTCAACTTCAAGCTCTACGGTGGTGTGCCATTTTCATAAAAAAAAAATTAGAAAAATGTTCGCTATTTATCAAACACAGTTATGCGTCGCGTGTTTAATAAACATTATTAATCTTTAACCAATCGAAAATTCCCGAAGTTTGACCAGTGACAACGCACAAAACCTTGTGCCATCTATGCGAATACTCGCATTTAGCAATTCTAAGGCCGTCTGCACACGGAGCAACTCAAAAGAAACTGATAACTGACTCCAGTCACAAACCAGTCCGTGATGAGTCGTAACCTATGTAATTGAATGGAGCCACGCACACGGCGCAACTGGTTACAAACTCGTCGGACGAGTTTGTAACCAGTTGCGCTGTGTGCGTGGCTGACTGGTTTGTGACTGGAGTCAGTTATCAGTTTCTTTTGAGTTGCTCCGTGTGCAGACGGGCTAACTATCCCGAATGGGTCGCAGACCAAACTCGAACATTGTTTTATCACGTCATCAAGACAAGTTAAATTTCAAAGGCGAGGAAAAGAGGTCGGTGTCCACTCCTTTGGCGATATTGCTTGCATTGTGTATATTTTTATGCATGGAATATACAGAAGTCACCGGTTAAATACTGGGTTGTCAAAATAGTAGAAAAATGGCTTTAAAAAAATGAGCTTGCGTTGAGGCGTAAGTAAATCACACCGACGACATAATCGGCAAGAAGAGGTACATAATACGTTGATACGACGAAGAACGACTATCATGCAAAAGTAGTGCAGTCGATGCAGAATTAAATGTTGTGGATTGAATGCGCAAAATATCGGTTCTAAGTGAATTACAGAAAGCTGTGGTAATTGGCGTAAGGCCAGAGGGGTGCTTCTGTAAGTAAAAAGGCAGAAATTGTTGGTGTATAACGAGGCACAGTATCAAAGGTTACAATGTAGTACAGAAACGAACAAGCCTCTAAACGCAAAAGTGAGGAAGTCACGGGAACATGTAGGCGACGGAGAAGCGGAATTAAGTATGGATTGTGCGAAACCTATGAACGTAACGTTGGAATGTAATGTTCATGGCGAGCATTAGATTACAACTGCACTCGTGTTTCTTCGCGAATGTTCAGCGCAAAAGCTTCTGCACTTCATCCAGTTCAGTGTGACCTGCACTGACTTGTCAAAGATTGAAGGGATTTGACGATCAAACAGATTCGCGAAAGAAAAAAAAAAGAAAAAAAGAAAAACGACAGCCCAGTGGCGCCCGATTGCTCGAGTACAGTGACTCGGCTTGTCGCTCGCTTTCAGACACTGATTATAGAATACTAGCCGGGCTTCGCCTAGCTACGCTCAAGCCATCCGTGTAACATATTTATGTACTTCGGGCCGCACAAAAGAAAAAAAAAAAGCCTACAAATGTATTAAATTCAAGTGAATTAATTCCTTTCAATTTTCATTCCCGTCGCTGCCGACAGATGGCAGCACCACTGCTCAAGATGATTTGGTTTCTCAGCAGTGAGTGATTTTAGAATGAAAATATCTCTAAAACTATTGAATTAACAGAATAAGTGTACGCAGAAAAAATTATCAGTTTTCGAAGCTCTTTCCAAATATGCAACATTTATGTACTTTCATGAGAAAAAAAATTAGACCGTTTCCTGTATATTTGTCGGCCATTTTTTTTTTCGAGGATCGGTGCCCGCCCGGATGAGTTACGGTCACGTGATCTCTCGACTTCCACTTGTCTCTCTATTAGTATAGAAGATTACAACGTTTCGTTACAAGTCACTCTCCGTCTTAAGATTACAGCACAGCCAAAAAACAGCAGCGGTGAATAGATTCGTAATGATTCCGTTTCAGCAAAACCAGTTCAACGAGAACGACATAAAGCTGGTATTTATAGCCGTGTTACAATTAAAATGCCACTCGATACTAACATCAGTGCAAGATGTGTCGGATAGTGCCACAAACATAAAAATGGGTGTTCATGTGATTGGCAACTTGTCAACTTGGCGGGATGGATCGAGCCTCGCATTGTTTCCTATCACTGGTAGATCATACCTTTGTCGAACTTGCATTTCTCGCCATCACCCACGGCGGTAGCTCTCTGATGTTGTGGGATGCAATTCCCAGGACCCTTAACTGTCCTATGACATTGGAAGTTTCCGAAACCATTCTAGCGGACAAAATGCATCCAATGTTGCAACCGTTATATGCAAATGACCGACCGCGTTTCATAAGACGATAACGCACTCGTAGCGCTAAGACAATCCCGAAAAACGTGTCAGCATGCGGTTTGAAGAGAAGAATGATGAGGTACACGATTCGATTACGTTCTCCCTCTCCAGCGTCACTGGAACAGATAGGACTTCTTGCAGGATTAATGGTCAGTGGCGTAGCGAGTATAACTGGCGCCCGGGGCACGATACCTTTGTGGCGCCCCCCCCCTGAAAAACATATAGTAATATAATATATAGACCCTATATTGGCGCCCTCGATAAACATATAATAACATAATATATAGACCTTATATTGGCATCCCCCCCGAAAAGCATATAGTAACATAATATATAGACCTTATGTTGGTACCCTCCCCTAAAAACATACAGTAATATAATATATAGACCTTATATTGGTGCCCCCCACAAAATAATATAGTAATATAATATATATACCTTATATTGGCGCCCTCCCCGAAAAACATATAGTAATATAATATATAGACCTTATATTGCATCCACCTCGAAAACATATAGTAATATAATATATGGATCTTACATTGGCGCCCCTCTGCGAGTGGCGCCCGGGGCATGATAGACCCCCTTGCCCCCCCTTTGCTACGCCACTGTTAATGGTACAAAATTCCAATATCCGAGGAACAAGACTTATAACAATAGTATTATGAACTATCCCCCGTCGAAATAATGCTGTTTAACAAGCAAAAAGTGGTCTTATAGTTTATTAATAAAAAATTCTACAGAAAAATATTAGAGTGCGAAATTATTTTGATAACCCCCTATGCCTATTCTCAAATTCCCTCCAAATACAGGTAGCCCTCCTACACCACGGTATCTTACAACACGGTTTCGCTCTAACACGATAACATAAATTGCGGGAACCCTCGTTATAGCACTGCAATCTGTAACAAGGTTTCCATCTAACACGATAAAAAAATTGCGAAAACCTTTGTACAACACTGTACTTCTACAGCAATAGATAACATGATATTTGTTTAACACATTTAAAAAAACTAAATTACCTTACAATAATGACGGGAAGGAATAATGAACTATAGTGGCTTTACATGGAAATGTATAAACAAATTATAATTTATTCATTTATAACTCTATGAAATTACAAGAAGGCCTAAGCTTAGCCTAAGCTTAGAAAATCTTGAATCATTTTTCCCGAATGCGAACCCTTCCGGCGAAAGAAGCCGAAAATTCGAAAGGGAGCTGCAAAATTGTCTATCTCCGTACCGTGAATCTTCAATGACCTTGTAGGAACCATCAAATAAACCAAAATTACAGATTTTTTAAAGATGATAGAAGGTGCAAAATATCTAAATAAAGAAAAGGGTTCTGAAAGTGAAGGTGATATCGTTCGATCGAAAAAAGTTCTCGTTTGATTGTACTGAGCGGTGACGAGGAAGAAATTTATTAAATTAAGGTCCAATTAAATGAAAATATTTTTTTTTTGTTTCTTTTCGTTTTGTGTTATACATACATTTATATTTTTAATAAAAATGAAGTTGCTTATATGGAATTAAAAAAAAAAATGTTTGTCTTTAATAAGTTTTCGGAACGTAACCCCCCATTTTGTACTGTCTCTGGGTCTCCTATAACACGGTTTGACACAACACGGCATTTTCTAGGAACTTATCTACCGTGTTATAGGAGGGTTACCTGTATACAAAAAATAAAATAAAAATAAATTCGAAGTTTAGAGCATATTCAGTTTTTCCTAAAGCTAATTGACTATTAGGCCATTTTTTTTTACGGCAAGGAAAATATTTTCAATTTACTTTCATACTCATTCAAGAATCCTGAATGACATTTCAGTGATAATGTATCGAAGGAATGCACAAAATTTCACAGAGATCGCAAAGAATTTTTTTTGTCAACATCTTAAAGGTTGGCAAATCACAAAATTTTTTATTCCAAGATAAAGCAGACTTTAAGAACAGATATATATATCTGAGAATGCATAAATAGTACAGCACAGAAATGTACCTGGCAATATAATCATGACATAAACAAGAGGTTCGTGTTATTTGATTCTAAAAGTGCTACAGCGTGTATTAAGCTATGAAAATAAAAAAATGTTCTTACCCGTGAATTTTCTATTTCGCAACCCCTCATCTGACATTTTTTAGTAAATGTCTTTGAGCAAGAATACGCGAAAAAAAAAATAGCCCATTTGTTTAAGTCTGTCATAGTTGAAAACAGTTAACGCGTTAAAAAAAATAACTCAATTAATTAGCTCAAAACGCACACACTTGCTGAAAATACAGAAAATCTAATGTTGATATGTTCATAAACCATATTAGATATTACTTTTAATCTTAGCCCATTCGTTACACAAGCAAAACTTAACAAGCAAAAGATTCTCCACTCAACTTAATCTTCCAACTTCTCCCGCTTTTAAAAATTTTTTTTTATTATTTCTATAAATAAACCAGTCAAATAACGCTGCGATAAAAAAAAATTAAAATATCCCAGACGCTTCAAAAAAAGATAAAAAAGTCTGTGAGGCAAGTGTTACGTGAAATTGTGAACTAAAAAAAAAAAGAGAAAGAGAGAGAGAGAGAGAGAGAGAGAGAGAGAGAGAGAGAGAAAGAAAGCCAGAGAAAGGGGGGGGGGGGGGGAAATGTAGCGTGCTGATGAACTCCAAATCTGGCACCAATCAAGCGTCTCAATTCGATTACACTTAAAAAGACAACCATCTGCATATCACGCCATCGCATGATTGCGGCCACACGAAAAAGAAAAAGAAACAGAAAAAAGGGCATGAAGAGAGACAATCGATTAAGCGCCTGACAATCGAATGAATGTCAAACGGATGACGAGGAGACCAAAACATTTATTTCTCCTTAATGTGTCAACGAGATACGGACTCAGTATCAAACGGCACACACCCAATTATTCAGCGACGGAGCGGCGGCGAAGGCTTTATATGTACGCTTGGATATCGCTTTGCTATGGATGTCACTGTATACTTATTTAAACAGTGGGGGGGGGGGAAATATATAGTCTTTATTTGACATAAAGTCCAATAATTTTCTAATTAAAAAATTAACGAAAATGAGGTTTTGTTCAGAGAAAAATTCCTCTTTTATAAAATAAATGTTTTGGAATCGTTTCTGAAACTTCCGATTCAGCTGAATTCTGGAGAATTAGCGCTTGAGAATGTACCTGAGATTTTTACAGTGCTTTTGAAAAGTTTAAAAGAAACTTACAGAGGATAAATCCGTTTTCTGCATTCTTCCAGAAACTAATTAGCAGGTACCAAGTTGGTGCAAAAATATCCTTTAAAAAAAAAAAAATGGAAATTTGACAGTTTTCGAAAAGTTTAAACTGGCAAAATAATTGTTTGAAAGGCTCCCCAAACAACGGTTTGAAACTAAACCAGTATGCGTGAATTATTCGTTATCGGAGAGAAATATGTACATGGAGTTATCGGAAAATAACCTATAGAAGTTACTTTATTTTTGCACGACTTACTTACTTTATTTTTGTACGACTTACCTACTTAAGTGGGCATTCATCATATGGTAATACAGATATTCCTCGACTACGACCGAAATAGGAACCGAGACATTGGTCGTAAGTTGAATTTGAAACTGTTTTTTTTTAAATATGCACATATATATATATATTTTTACTTTCATACGTAATTTAAAATACATTTGATTTAGAAGACATAAATTATTCTTCGCCATCATTACTCATTATGTGAGTGCAATCCATTGGTTCAGAATTTGGGACAGATGATGCGATGAAAGATTTTTGATCAAGTTATCCAAGGTAGTTTGAACAGTCTGCGTCTTCTTTTCCTCGTGTATTGTCTGGTAGCAAGCCAGATTTTCCTGAACACGACGATTAACACTTCATTTGGATCCATCGCTTCTAATTATCTATATATATAAAACAGTTCCGTAACTGACTCATTCATTCATTCATTCATTCATTCATTCACTGACTGACTGACATACAACGCACAGACCAAACCGCTGGACCTAAAGGGCTGAAATTTTGCATGGCGATTCTTCTAATAGTGTAGGGGTGCACTAAGAAAGATTTTTCAAAAATTCTTCTTAGATTTTTTTAAATTAAATTTTTAAGCTGTTTTTTAAACTTTTTTTACGTTTGCATTTAAAATAATACTTTGAGGGTTATAAAATTTATATCACGAGAAAGATCATAAAATTTCCTTTAAAATGAAATCTTTTTCGAATCTTTACCTCTATTTCCTGATTTTTGGTGAATTTTTAAAGATTAATTTTTAGAATTTAATTTATTAAATGCTGATCACGTGATTTCTTTTTCTGGTACTTTAAATTTATCGTCACGTGCCTAACAACTAAATAAACAAAAAATATTTTTTTTTTCCTTGCTAATGCGGCAGACGATTGGACATTATCCAAAAAAATATTAAAATACAGTAAAAGAAATGTTCTAAAAACTGTACTATATTAACTGTACTATATTCTTTAGTATTCTTTATATTAGATTTAATTTTAATATTTTCTTCTACATTATTTTGTCTATAAAATTATCCTTTACGATTTTCTTATAAAAATATATATATATATATATATATATATATATATATATATATATATATATATATATATATATATATATATATATTTTGCATCAATTGTATACATTGATCGTCGTATTTATCATATAATATATATTTATATTTGGCATGAATTGCATACATTGACCGTTGTATTTAATTTGAATGTACTCCGTAGCGAAGTACGGGTTTTCAGCTAGTCTATATATATAAAACAGTTCCGTAACTGACTCACTGACTGACATACAACGCACAGACCAAACCGTTGGACCTAGAGGGCTGAAATCTTGCATGGCGATTCTTCTTATGGTGTAGGGGTGCACTAAGAAAGATTTTTCAAAAATTCTTCTTAGATTTTTTTAATTAAATTTTTAAGCTGTTTTAGTAACTTTTTTTTAAGTTTGCATTTAAAATAATAATTTGAGGGTTATAAAATTTATATCACGAGAAAGATCATAAAAATTCCTTTAAAATGAAATCTTTTTCGAACGTTTACCTCGATTTTCTGATTTTTGGTGAATTTTTAAAAATTCATTTTTAGAATTTAATTTATTAAATGCCGATCACGTGATTTCTTTTTCTGGTACTTTCAATAAATTTATCGTCACGTGCATAACAACTAAATAGACAAAAAAAATATTATTCTTCTTTCTAATGCAGCAGACGATTGGATATTATCTAAAAAAATAAATATCCCTTACGATTTTCTTTATAAATATATATATATATATATATATATATATATATATATATATATATAATATATAGATATATATATTTTCAATTGTATACATTGATCGTCGCATTTATTATAAATATATATATTTATTTTGTTTTGGCATTAATTGCATACATTGACCGTTGTATTTAATCTGAATGTACTCCGTAGCGAAGCGCGGGTTTTCAGCTAGTTTTATTAATATAATGAAAAGTTGAAGCCATTTCTGAAGCCAACGAGGTTTATTTGATTTATCGTGTGGATATCGAAACTACTGCATCATACGCTTTTATTACTGCGTCATAAATTTTTGCAGTATTGCAGATTATTGCTTCATATTTTTTTAATAATTATGTAATGCATATAGGTATGTAATGTACATTCGAGGAACAGTATTTTTGAGAAAAAAAAATTATTTTTTAATTTAAAAATTTTGGTCATAAGTGCGAGCGGTCGGTCGTAAAAATTAAAATTAAATAATTATTTAATTAATAATTATTAATAATTATTATTTATTTAATTAATAAGTATATTAATATTATTAAGTATATTTTTTAATTGTACAATTAAATTAAAATTAAAAATTAAAATTTAATACATGTACATAAAAAATGTACAATTAAAAATTTGACTGTGTCAAAAGAGTTGAAAATAGGTATTGTCCAAATATTAACTTATTGAAAATTTAGAGGCAGGATCATTATTCATTACACGACTAGTAAAAAAAATGAATTATTATACACACGTACAGATCTATAATTTAAAGAAGAACTTCTGTATTCTTGAATTCTTTCCCAATGATGATCATTGAATTATTTGTTGCACAAAATGCGTTTTAAGATTTAAAAAAAAAATCTTTTATTTAGTAGTTTATTAATTAATGAAAGATTTTTTTTTCATTCATTAATGAAATATTTCTTCCAAGAAAATGGTGTCTGCCGGCTGTTTAATATTACTCATATGTGGATGATATGTGAATCAAAAAGCCAAAATACATTATGAAAGCAATCTAAAAGATTTTAAATGTCAGACACTATTCTCTTAAATAACAGATTCTGTACTTTTCTTTTCAATCGATGACCACTAACAAAATCACTTCACCAAATGACCTCCAAAGAGCAGACTTATTTATCAGTCTTTATTTTCCTAAATATAATTGATTTTCTCTTGGCAGCAGATTAGGAACGTGAGACATTTACTAAGCGGCGGGTTAATCAACATTTACAAAGATATATGTAAACAAAAATAGTCTTCTCAAAGATAAAAGTTAATTGAACGTCACGAAAAAATGTACTTAAAGTTTAATTACATGACAGATAACTGTTATAATCAGGACTTTCATTATTTATTTTTTTTTAATAATGGCGAAGTTACATTACTTCAACCAAAATAATACTACATTAATTGACGAAAGTTTTTATAGCAGTTTTATAGTCCAACGTGAGACGTGTAGTTGACTAAAGAAAAAAAAAAATTGATATTGCAAGGAAATCGACATACGGAAAACTAAACTTTTTTTTTATATTATTTAATTTTAAAAATACCTATATTTACATATAAACGCATTAGATTACAATATAAAATAAGAAATATTAAGAGATTTTTTTTTTAATTTTTTTTTTTTTTTTTACGATAAACTTTACAAACGTACAGTCAACCAGCATTATACATACATAGCACTGAGAAAATATATTACTCAAAAGCATCTTGAAGACAGCTATTACACTTTTCAGTTTCAGTTACAAATTCAATTAGAGTTCATTGAAATCTACAATTGAACGGAAAGTTTAACATGTCCTGCCTCAGGTCCTGAAGCACTAGATGGAATTGTCTCTAAGAGCGAACCATAAACGAAAAAATAGTTTAACAGTTTGATACAAACAGGGTAATCACTGAAAATTTTCATATTATATATGTCTAAGCGTATTATACATAAACAAACACTAGTACACCCCTCCAACCTCGTTTGTGGATCTCTCTCATTACTGTCTATTCAGTTTTAGTGAATAAGAAAGAAATTATGAAACATCAGCGAGAAAAACACGCACGCGCAAGACAAACATGCAAACAAACAAACAAACACACACACACACACACACACACACACACACACGTAAATGTCATAAAGGGTAATTAAACATCTTGAATTAACTTAATTAAATTTATTATCCGAACTATAAAATTTACGGATTTTCAAAGAATAGTTAACAAAAAAATGCCAATATATGACGTCACCAGACGGGAGGTTCTGGAATGAAAAAACGTACGATGTGTTTTCAAAACAGCTTGCGACGGAGACAAGGCGATTCTGAGTCTCCGGTCATCAGATTATGAAACGTCGCTGCCGAATTTCATCTCGCGCTCAACTCCCACGCAATGATAACGCGCTTTGTGTGAAGGCATACTACGGGATTTTTTTTATTAAAAGCAGAAACAATGGAACAGCTGCAGAGAAAGGACGCGTATTTTTGAGGTTGAGAGGTTGACGGTTTTGAGGGAAATACCGAGATTAATTTGCTGCTATTTCTGAAATGATATTAATCTGGATTTAATAAATTTTAGCCTCAATTACGACGTGACGTATTCCTGTGTTGGACCGACTTTCTCAGCGATAACTACAGACTGCAAAGCGATATGTATTTATTGAATAATTGTAGGATATCACGCAGAAGCATTATATATATATATATATATATATATATATATATATTTACATGCACAAAAATATGTAGCATATCACTAGAGAGAAACCAAAGTTCAAACACCTTTTCGAAGCAATTTTACTTATGTCCCATTTGTGGAACAAAATGTCAAAGCGTATGACACGCAGAATTTCCCAATTAAAAAATTCATCTACGAGAAGATGGAAGAAAACATCATCTTCCACCGCAAATACCAAGAGGGTAAAAGATGACGGAAAAATGAATCGGTTCTATAATTAAACGATTCGCAGAGCGGGGCGTCACCCGTCCAGATTGACAGAGCGTCACGTTATTTCTCGATTAGCGAAAAGGGGGACGCAGCAATCAAGCCGTTTCATAGATGGTCCGAATTGTCATATTCGACTATCAACCATTAGGACGACGTCACAATCAGACTCCAAGCGCCATTATCTCGTATCGGTACAATGCGTCATTCAGCGGACGAGCAGATAGCGACGGTCTATTTGGGTGCACAAAGTGGTAGCAGGAACAAATGGTTATGAAATCGGTCAGCACTTAAAATTCCGCGAGAAACTGTTTCCGAATTACTGAATAACTGCAAGGAGCAGCGAAACATCCGGGGCTTATTGAGTAAAATACGGAGAGAAGACCGAAAATCGTATGGTTACTAATTTCGAACATCATCGACTATTTCTGTAATAAAATATGAAATGTCATTTTTAGGGGACAGTGGACTTTCAAAATTGCGAAATTTGTCCAAAAATTCGATTTTTTTATTTATTGAATTGTGAAACTACGGACGAGTAGGAATGTGTTGCAAAAATAATTTTTAATTTCTGCGATTACTTTCATAGTTATACGCATTTATATTTAATTTAGATATTATGTGGTTACTAATAGAAATCACTTTAAATGTGTTTTTCTCAAAATAAAATTTTCATGTCATTCGAATATTCAAACTTCCCCAGGCGCCTTTCTAATTATCGTATTGCTTTGAAATTTAAGTTTTATATATTTAACTGTATAGCAAATAAATCTTATTGAAAAAAATTAGGCTTCGTAGCTCAGAATTCCTAAATTTCGTACTCGAAAAGATGATTTATAGGTATTTTGCGTGATAAAAAGAGTGTTTTCACTATTATTATTATTTTCTCTTTATATTTTTAATGAATGCTTAAAATAAGCAATAAGTTTCATTGTCAATTCTATAAGGTATCCAGTAAATTACCATATTATATGCGAAAGAAATGCGCATGGAACATTTTTAATGAGGCCAATTTTTGATATAATTAATAATTCATAAATTATTAATATTTCATCTTTAAATTTCAACCACTTTTACATATTTATTGTACTAATCACATATTCAAATTTCAAGCAAATCTATTCAAAACAAAAAAAAGTTAGGTTTGAAGGTCCACTGTCCCCTTAAGAATCTGACCAACCACGTTCATGAAACAAAGGGAAAAGTTGTAAAGCTTCTTGTTGGTATTAGCGGATTGTATGTAAAAGCGAATGAAAAAGCTATATACAGTTTGTAAACACTCCCTGTTTTGCGTTCAAAGTTTTTAACCCACACAACAATAACAAAATCAAGATTCATTTCTAAAGGGGGACGATGTCGCTTTTCTGACGAGGGAAGGTAGGCGAAGAGAGAACACTAGAATTATTTTTCAAGCACCTTCATTTTTCGTCAATTCCAACCCTTATCAGTGGTAGTTCTACAACCTAGCAATGTGTGAGACTGAACAAATTTTAATTTAAAAGTGTGTACAATTTGAATTTTACCCAGTTCCTAAATATGAAATTCTCTTACCATTTTCTAAAATGTAAGATTATAAGTGGATAGGATAGATTTATATTTCCGCCACACAATACATTTTTTTCCAACTGGAAACACGTATAAATAACTAACTGAATACCCGTGCTTCGCTACGGAGTACATTCAAATTAAATACCACGGTCAATGTATGCAATTAATTTGTATGTTTAATATCCATAAAGCATACTAATTTGAATTCAATTCTTAAAAAATTTCCATCTCAATTAGTCCAGTATTAAATTTTATCTTTTACCGTATTTCAATATTTTTTTGGTCAATTTATTTCGTTGTTATGCACGTGACGCATAATTAATATAATGTATCACAAAAAGAAAAGAAACCACGTGATCGGCATTTAATAAATTAAGTTCTAAAAATTAATCTTTAAAAATTCACCAAAAATCAGAAAACGGAGGTAAAGATTTGAAGAGGATTTCATTTTAAAGGAATTTTACGATCTTTCTTGTGATATAAATTTTATAACCCTCAGATTATTATATTAAATGCAAACTTAAAAAAAAGTTACAAAAACAGATTAAAAGTTTAATTTTAAAAGTCTAATAAGACTTTTTCAAAAATCTTTCTTATTGCACCCCTACACTATAAGAAGAAACGCCATGCAAAATTTCAGTCCTTTAGGTCCAGTGGTTTGGTCTGTGCGTTATCAGTCAGTCAGTCAGTTAAGGAACTGTTTTATATATACAGATAATCATTCCTCTACTTTCTTTATCTTTTAGCAACATTATTCAATTTACTTGGCATCTTCCAATTTATGTTGAAAACAGATTCTGGAACTACCTGGCCTAATCCAAAAGGCAAACAACTGACCAATAAAGATTAACGATAAGCCATTAAATTAGCTCATTCCCATTATGAGAAAGCATATCAGCGAGAATTGAAGAAACTATATCACTAATAATGATTTCGAACGGAGACTACTCATGGTTTAGTTAAAAAAAGAAATTGAGAAATCGCTCGAAATGTAATATTTCAAAAACTTCTAGACTTTTCTAGGTTTTCTCTGATATATCGGAACTTTCTATTAGGTCTTGATTCCAGAGAAAGCTGCATTCACAGGATTTTTATAGCTGGAGTTCCGAGTCTTAACTTATATTTGACCATCGTCCTAAATATAGGGACTGCATACATTTTTAGCTCATACTCATAAAATATTTTTTCTATTGCGTTTGTTTTAGTATTACATTACTGTGAAAGGATAACTCATAACACTGGCTAATTTTTAATTAAGAAATTTTTATTAAAAAATTTATTTATTAAGAAATTTTTTAAATATGCCAATTTAGATAGCTTTTGTAGGAAAATGTATAAAATTAAGTTTGAAAAAATATTAAAATTCTGCCTTATTTTCAATTCTGTAGATGTTTAACATTAAGTAAGGTAAAAATCAATAAAAACACCTTTTTTTTACTTCGTTTTTACAAACGTCCTATAAATGGACAATGGTCAAATCCATTACTACATTCTTCTGCCGTTCAGGCTACAGTGGATCTATTACAGTGGATATCACATTTTGCCTCGTGAAAAGATGTAAATAGAAACCAAGAAATATATTTTCAAATTCAACTTTTATTCCAACGCCTGTATTCATCCTTTCGCAGCTATCTCAATTTGATTAAAAGAGCAGTTGCTGAACAGAGAAAACACACAGTTCAATATAACGATCTGAAGAAATCTATAATACAAGGAAACATTAAAACTTAACTTCTATTGCATATAAGACAAAATCTTCACGTTAAAAGAGCAGTTGCTGAACAGAGAAAACACACAGTTCAATATAACGATCTGAAGAAATCTATAATACAAGGAAACATTAAAACTTAATTTCTATTGCATATAACACAAAAATCTTCACCTTAAACGAGGAAGGGGGGAGAAACTTTATTTAATTTTTAGCGTTTTTAATTCTTTTATATAAAGCTTATTTTTCCCATCGGGTTTGATCATTCATTATCAAACAACATCATACCCAAAATATTAGAAAAATACAAATTTCAAATAAGCAGTTTTAATTCAATTTTCAACCGCTAAAAATGCGCTTTCGTTGAACTTATTACATCTAGATAAAATATTTATCATATTTCTAAAACTGGAAAGAAGAAAAAAAACCCCTACAAATATCATACTTTGGGTGAGATTTCTTTTCAATAAGAGAAGACTGATATATATTTCTAAAGAATAGAAAAAAAATGATGAAAAGAGAAAATGAAACACGAGTGCAGCAGAAAAAGAAAAAAAATAAACACGGTTTCAGCAAACACAATGAAAAATTCTAGTAGGGAAGGTGGATACTCCATTGCATATGTGTCAAAATTTTTTCTACGCTTCTTTTACTTTACTTTCTTGCTATTTATTATTATTTTATACACTCGGGAAAGACGAGGGCTGTGCGAAAGAGCAAAGGGTTGAACGGCTGATAAAATTACACGGAAATTTGCGTTAGAACAATAGGGGATCGACTGTAAATTGAAAACTAATAACTGAGATAAAAATTATAATATTCAAGCCAAAAATTAAGCCTCAGGATTTTTTTACAGCATAGAGTTTATGTACAGTAGCTTTACTCTACTACAAATATACTTTAAGTTACAAAAACGCTTTATTTCCATGGCAAAGAATTTTTTTTTCGATAATATTTATATATAAATTCTAAATTAGATTACAAACGCGAAAAATGGAAAGGCTGGAAATTGAAAATTAAAATTTCAAAATAAATAAGCATTAATACCAAACATATAAATGGATTAAATTTTAAAAAATGTAGGTAGTGTGTGAGTATTTTGTTTGGAAACAGACAGAAGGAAATTTGATAAATATATAACTCAATTTCTTTCAAACCGGAGTCGAAAGTTAAAAATTCTTTTGCTGGCGATCTTTGCGAGAAAGCAATTTTTCAATTCACAAAATGCACTTATTATTCCTTAATCTAAAAATAACTACTACACTATAAATAACAATCAAAAAGAAATACTTGGTTAAACACAACAAAACTGAAAATTAGACCGTCATAGTTTAGATACCGTACAATGAACTTATTGTTTACAACAATTATTTCACCTCACTATAGAGTAATTTTGATTGTTGAATTTTTGCTATCAAGTATATTTTTCCTCGCAGCGTCGAGCTGAATAGCTTAAAATTACTATTTATGACTATATTGTAATTAGTGTGAGATAAAAGTTTTTGTTTATACTCATCAGCGGTAAGCATACTATAAACTTACAAAGCTTCATTAAATGTATCAAAGTTGCAGTGAAAATAGCAATGCACCAACGCTATTTTTAACATTTACGCCTTTGATCGTATTGTCTTACAATACGGGCACAAAAAAAAAAGAGAATGCAAACAATATTTTTTTCTCTCGTCTAATCAAATACACGCATAATACAAAAAAAAGTAAAGCTAAAAATACGCTCTAATTCCTATGTTATCGGTCACTTCTTATGCCTGCATTTGACTCGGACAGACAACCCCCTCATTAATATAAATCTCTTAACGTTTTTAAATAGAATTAAAATACAGAGATTAAATAGCACACGTTTCAAACAGTCTCAGCGACAATATTAATGAGATGCTTACTGGGTATTAGGTCGCAATTAAAAGATTAGCAAGTGACAGGTGTTTACGCGTTGCTTCGAAAACCGCTTATGAATAATCAGTTACCAGAAGTCATTAATCAGAAAGTAAAAGTTTCTGCGATCAATTTTACCATTTATACTAATTTTTACAGCCTCGGGAACAGATTAAACTGACTTTCTGAAGAACAAAAGTACGTGTTTAAATAACTAGTCCAGTTCATTTTAATTTTTAAAACCAACAGATTAGGTTAATGATTGCCAAAGACTAAGAAGTCGAGAACCTCTCTGAAAGAGTACTATTTATTTATTTATTTATTTTTCCAGACCTCTATTTCCGACAATCAGTTTTCTGCATTTGCTGAACTTCGATAACATCCAATACCTTAACTCGAATTAGTTATTTTCCCGATAGAAAAAAAAGAGATTGTACTTACTGCCCTAATGTAGAATATTCAATTCTTTGAACAATTTTGTGATATTCAAGTGCCCCAAAAGTCACCAAGGGATTTAGAACTCTCGCAAGATATCAAGTTTTTCCTAGTTTTTATTTATTTATTATTATTTTTTCTTTCTTTCAGAACTTGTATTAACATAAGGTGGGTTGGTTTCGAATTTCGGATAATTCATGAACATTTTCGGGCTTTACCCTCACAGGGAGCAATGTTATACATCCCATAATACAATAGCCAATGAATACGTACTGTGCATAAGTCCATGTCCTCAGGACAAAGTACCTGCCGAGTTAAAATATAAATAAGAAATTAACATACGGAATTACCCAAAGAAATATTCACAACTGAATACAGAATCAAAATCGTGGAATATTTTAAATTGAATCAACTCATCGTTCCCACCCAAAGAGAATACTGCCGACAATTCAATGCCAGAAAATCCCCATCGGATTCACGATTGGCCGTTTGATTCAACGTTTCGGGCAAAGCGATTTACCACACGGTGGAAGAGATCGACCATGTACGGGTTCGTTCGCGACTGAACCGTGAATGTATGCAAAACCGTGTTCAGAAATTAGCGGGCTGTAGCCAGAGTTATTAACCGCTGTCATGGGTAATGATGCTATTGAACGAGAGTTTCTATGTTAAGCCTAAAACGGAGGACATTTCTGTCGTATAATTTTCCATAATTAAAGAATTAATTTCTAGTGTCCGAATTTTCCTTCTCTGAAAAACTATAAATAATAACAAAATGTAGAAATTGTTCAATCTTTAAATCTCTAGGTGGTTTGGGGACACAGAATCGAAGAGATTTTAATAATTTCTTTTTTAGATAGCTGTGCAATGCATGTGATGCTGTTTCTATATCACTAACTATCAAGTAATTTTAACATCCAATATATGACGTCTAGTTTCTGAAATCATGTTGCAGATTCATTTAGAGGTCATTTATTATTTTGTATGTGATAGGATCCGAAGGTAGACTGTACAAAAGGAAAGCAAGTATTTAGTGGTTTTTTCCTTACCATTCAAAATAGTCTTGCCGATAAATGTTTCTAAAATACTGCTGTAGAGTTTTCATTCGTGTTCTGATAGCATGCCGACCGCAATTTGGGCCTTCCTACCGAGGAATCATCTCCCCCCCCCCCCGCACACACAATGACCCCCAAACCTTATTCACAATTCTGGAGGCACTGACTGAACGGCTAAAGGGGTGGACGCAATGGCCCTGTTTGGCAAGGACAGCGGGCTAGTGATCTGAAAGTCACCGATTCGAAACCCGTCGTCGACAAATCCAATGCCGTGTACACTAATGTCGGCTGGTGCACGTAAAATCTGTCATGGTTGCAATGTCCGACAAGTTCTCAAAATTATCTCTGGAGGTGCGGGGGGTCAAGTGTTCCGGTCTCGTCACTTGACTCGGTTTAAAATTACGGGACTGGTCCTTTGGCCAAGTCGGACTCCGAAACTTGTTGTGCCAGTCAAAACAGGAGCCGCACCTTCATCGCCCATAGCCTTCGGGACTTTATCTGATGTTGCCGTCGGTCAAGTAGCAACAGCAACAGCAACAACAACACGGCTAAAGGGTATGATTTCAATACCAGAGCCTGAGTCCCGTTGTTGACACCGCACCTTCATCGACCATAGCCTTCGGGACTTTATCTGATGTTGCCGTCGGTCAAGTAGCATAAGCAACAGCAACAACAACACGGCTAAAGGGTATGATTTCAATACCAGAGCCTGAGTCCCGTTGTTGACACCGCACCTTCATCGACCATAGCCTTCGGGACTTGATCTGACGTTTCTGTCGGTCAAGTGGCATAAGCAACAACAACACCGCTAAATGGTATGATTTCAATACCAGAGCCTGAATTCCGTTGTTGACATGCGTGTACGTAGACGTTCGGAATCGGATTTGAACTGCAGGGCCCCTCAATATAGCCCTCGGATATCAAATGATGGCGGCAGGGTTCTCAACCAACCAACCTTGCATCTGACGCATTTTGATAAAAATAGGAAGCTTTGCAGTTTTAAGGACCACTTGCTGAAGGTATTTAGTCGCTCCGTTCATTTACGTTGATATTCTCTCAGAAACTGTACGTCCCGACTTGTTACAACTTCCTGTAGCAAAAGAAGACAGTTGCGTTCTAAGCGAACGTAATTAGGTCCGTTTCTTTACACGTTCTTGTCCGCTATACACGCTAAGAAGCACATAACAAAGGTGAAAAATATGTCCATGACTGCTGTATTTTGAGGAACTAGTCTTGAGTACTTAGTCAAATAAAGTTCACTTTTCATTACTTTCTTCCCCAAGCCTTTCGAAAAAACAAATCTCCATACGAAATTTTTATGCCACTTGCGCCATACTTGATTATTTGTGAGCCAAAACTCTTTCCCGTAAAACATCGAAATACAATTTTTTAATCATTCGAAGCCTCTTCATAAGCGATTAATTCGTCCGGTATTCATTTTTCAACCATGTTGGATCCCATCCTCAAAACTGCACTTCTTTAATTTGTTGCAATTTTATCACAAACAGAACAAAGGAATAAGTTACTTCGATGTTAAGAACTCAGCTGCGAGCTACAGCTTTCAAACGATTTACACGAACGTCGTAGTAGAACTACGCTACCAACCTGAGACTATCAAGCGTATACATATCTCAAGATTCTGTCAACTGTATAGACGCGTAGAATATCACACAGGGGATAAATAGAAACCGGCGCCCTGCGAAATCGAACAAAGACAGAAATCAATAGTTTATCTCAAAGTCGTTTCGATCCCATTGCAATCTATATATATAAAAAAGATTCCGTAATTGACTGACTCACTGACATACAACGCACAGACCAAACCGCTGGATCTAAAGGGCTGAAATTTTGCATGGCGATTCTTCTTATAGTGTAGGGGTGCACTAAGAAAGATTTTTGAAAAATTCTTCTTAGATTTTTTAAAATTAAATTTTTAAGCTGTTTTTGCAACTTTTTTTAAGTTTGCATTTAATATAATAATTTGAGGATTATGAAATTTATATCACGAGAAAGATCATAAAAATTCCTTTAAAATGAAATCTTTTTCGAATCTTTACCTCCATTTTCTGATTTTTGGTGAATTTTTAAAGATTAAATTTTAGAATTTAATTTATTAAATGCTGATCACGCGGTTTCTTTTCTTTTCGTGATACTTTAAATTAATTTATCGTCACGTCCATAACAATGAAAGACAAAAAAATATTTTTTTCCCCTTGCTAATGCGGCAGACGATTGGACATTATCAAAAAAAAATATTAAAATACAGTAAAAGATATGTTCTACAACCTGTACTATATTAACTGTACTATATTCTTTAGTATTCTTTATATTAGATTTAATTTGAATATTTTCTTCTACATTATTTTGTCTATAAAAATATTCGCTACGATTTTTTTATAAATATATTTTTTCATTGGTCGTTGAATTTATTAAAATATATTTATACATATTTTTGGCATTAATTGCATGCATTGACCGTTGTATTTAATTTGAATGTACTCCGTAGCGAAGTGCGGGTTTTCAGCTAGTAACGGGTATAAAAGAAGATGGTCCTTCAAATATGGGTTGCTCAAAGAAAAAATTAATTGATTTCTGTTACAAACGCATTTGCGGTATGGAAGACTTCTATTTGCATTCATGAGTAGCACTAAAATTTAAATTTTAATTGCATCGCAACATTTTCTTTTCAAGCCTTGAAAATCGCTTATTGCGTTCAAACAAATCAAGAAAACTTAGTATGTTTCACACATTATCACCCATTTCTCAAGCCTTTAAGAACCGACATTAACTTGTTTCTGGAAGGTCTTGAAGTTATCTCAGATCAAATAATTAAAATCTAGCACTTACTTAAAAAGCAAATTGAGAAAGTGCGGTGAATTAATTTCCCCACGTTTTTTCCCCTGCCTAGAAGCGATCTCGTTCGTTAATGCAAGAAAAATAAGATGTAATAATGACTATGAAAATTAAATGTTATGAAAGATAGTTTGCGGCACTGGAAGAAAATATCCAAAAAAAAATTCTCCTAAAATATGTACAGTGAACTAACTAATCTTAATTAACAGTTCATTTGTCAAATAAGAGTTCACTTATTTTAATTAAAACAAAAATTTGGCAACGTATATGTATTGAAAAATGCTTACGAACAGTGCGGTGAAAATTCATCGCATTTAATTAAAAATTCATATATTTTAATTACATACGCACTTCTTATATATTTTAATACGTACAACCTAGGATAACGGGGTATGCAAAGGGGAAAAAAATCACAGTAAACTTTCAGCTGCCAAGGAAAGATTTGTGCTTGGTAAAGTCACGCAAAAAGAAATGTGACATAATTGATGGATATTTTCTGAAGAGAAGTTTGCTTTATTTACGAAACAAACATAAAAGTAAACAAACCCTTAAGGCTGCTATGTACTAACCCCATTGGATTCGCTCACCTCAATGTTAACCTATGGATAAAATGTGTCCACGGATTGCCGACTTGGATTCAAAGATTTTTTTTTTTAAATTGTACTCCGTCATAGAGAAAGAAATTTTACATTTGTGTATCTTTTTCGTTTTTTTTAAATGCTATTAATATTTTAAATTTTAAATTATTCGGGGAAAAATCTGGTATAGTGTGTTTTAAACGCTTATAAATTCCTTCGGTGGACGAAATTTATAAAATGAATCCCGTAGCGCTTTGCAGAAAAGTTCGGGCTATCTGACAATACCAATTTTATTTGATTATCAGCATTTATGTACCTGTAAATAGTTGACAAAAATATATTTTAAATAAAGAAATTTGGGGGCAGCGCTTAACCCCCCTATAGAGAGAGAGCCATTACAATCCCTCAAAATGTCAATCCTGAGGGTGATGGTATTCTCGAACTGTCAAATGGATTCCTCCCACCACAAGAGTCTGCAGAAAGAGGAAAAGGGAAATACGATTTTTTTCTTAGTACAGAGCAGCCTTAAAATGCAGGGATCGGAACTCGGGACCCGCGTAACTGAAACTTAAAAATCGATAGGCTTTATTTTTATTACAAACAGAACAACGGATCAATTTACCTCAATATATGGAAACTCGGCTGTGTGTAAAATCTTTTAAGACACTTACGTGAACGTCGTGATAGAACTACGTAACCCTATATGATAGGGTCATTTTGATATTAAAAGATTCAGTAAAAAACTTTTAAATTACGAGGGTTGGGGTATAAGTCATGGCAACTATTTTTTTTTCTTGAAGATACCAGTCCGGTTGAAAAATGTGACATATACAGACGAAAGGACAAGGTCTTAACTACATGTGTGGACAATAAATAGCACTGAAATTTCGTAACACACTAATTTATTACGGTAGTATACAGGGCAATATGGCCTTCACCGTGCAAAAGAATGATAACACAGTACACATAAAGTTGACATGACAAACCTGGGCCTAAAGACCCTCAATGTATGCCCCTGCCCGTGCTACTGTACGATACGGTAAGGCATTATTCCTAAGGGTTTCTACTAATTCACTGTGACATTCCATCGCATTTATCCCTCGGAGAACGGCTATTTTGATGTAAGCGCGCTGCTAAACACGGGTTACTTTCATCTCGCACGACACTCACCAACTGACCGATTTCAGATCCCTCACTGCGCTACTACCAGCTATCACAGAACCATCTGTTGTTCTGCATACACACTATGCCTGCAGAACTTCCACACGACACATATACGTTTGTGATCCGTTCACATATCTACAAGACAAAAAAAATAGTTGCCATGACTTATACCCCAACCCTCGTATATTTAATTAAAGACCTAACTGTAAGATATTATGAATTCAAGACAACTTCCCGTTTAACGAGGGCTAATATTGCTAGGTATCTAAAATATGATACAAGTAGCAATGAATTTTGAAATGCAAATACAATTTCCATTTTTCATTTGTAATCCACCGGTTAACCTCGAATTCATACAGATTGTTTAATCACACAAGTACCACCCCCCCCCTCCACCCCGAAGATTCAAAATCAACGGAGGAGGGAAAAGAGAAAGGTAATTGTAGATGTAATTTTCCCCAGCCGCTTTCCCTCGATTAGCTGGAAACTTTCATTAGATGATATCGCTCACTCCTTTCAACAACGTCATACCTCAAAAATCGGCGATTTTTAGTGATGCTGTTTCACGAATGTCATGAAAGAATAGCATATCCCTGCAAGATCGTCATATCTCACCGCTCAATATTTAGCCGCTAGAGAGCAGAATTAAAATTTATTTTTAATACATTTTATTCTACTTTTAAACTTTAAAATCACTCTCTTGAAAAATCACAAATCTTAAGACATGACGTTGATGAAAAGAGTGAGCGACATTCTCCAAAAAATCTCTCTGAAGCTTGATGACACTCGTATCGCACTAAAATTAATGAAATTTCTAAAGCCCCAAGGTCCCTCGTGTTTCTTTGATCTCCTGTCCCCCGACTCCGCTTGACACCATTTCACCAGCGTGACACCCCCCCCCACCTTTGATGCTCTGTCCCAGGACCGCTCGATTGCAGGATCGGAGCAGAACGCAGTGCCCATAAATCACTGGCTTCCCCCGCAGAGCACATGAATGTGAACGCCTTATCAAGAGTGCCAGGTAGCCTTGTACTGCAGAGGAGGTAACAACACGGGCGAAAGCTAGGACCAAGGCTTCCTGGTACTCTGGAGATTCATATTTATATACACTGTTGCATGGCTTTCACATTGTATGTATATTTATTGACATTTTATTTAAATTTAACAATCCATCATTTATCCTACAGTGATGAGAAAGCCGTTCCATCTCCGGTTTGAAGACAAGAACTCTCGTTCAGGAATAAGAAAGTATACGCGCCCTTTTATTAAAAAATTTTAAAAGGAGGGGGGGGGGACAGTTTCCCTTCCCCCCGCAACCTTATTTTTCGTCACAACAATGGGGTACAGATGGTCCATTGAACGCTCACGCGCAACGGGGGTACTTACACGGAAGAACAGTCCTTCAATCACGAACAACCGAGATAAGCGAGGCTTGCAAGATTTTATTTTCTTCGGCAGCCAAGAAATGGGGGGGGGGGGGGGAGTTTCTAAGACAAAGTTTCAAAGTGTAATATGCGTTTCCCCTTCATAAAATAAAAAGGCTCCCGTGAATCTATAGAATAAAGAAAAAGTAGGGAAGGACTTATTCTGTGAAATTGGGTAGGATCAACACTCTTTTGATCAGACCTGCGGACCCACATAAGCGGGGGGAAAAAATATATCGTTTCCTTAGAAAACAACGAATTTCCCAGCAAGCTTTTCCATCTAAATGGTAATAAAGAAGGACAGGTATCATCCGAGCATCAAGTACTGGAAGATACTTTGCAGGACATATCTGAATGATGTACAATTGCTCTCTCATTCACAAAATTTTATCCTCACAAATGTATTTTGATTAAAAACTTTTTAAAAAATGATTTTTATAGGTGTAGAAACTCGCGAAAAATATGGGACAAAGATCCAAAATCGATAACAATGGCGTTTGAAATACGTACGCAAAAATATATTATATATACAGGGTGTCCATAATTAAAGTCCCACTTTCAAAAGGCTGCAAAAAAAAGAACCACTGGTCAGAATGACTTCAAATTTGAAATGAATATACTGGAAGAAGGGGGAAACGATTTGGCATGATAATAAAAAAAGAGTTTCCAACTGCTTACAGCGCCATCTATTGATGCATTTTGGAACTTTTATTATTATGCCAAATCGTTTCCCCCTTCTTCCAGTATATTCCAGTATAAAAAAAAGTATAAAAAAACATTCCAGTATAAAATTATTCCAGTATAAAAAAAACAAATTATGTTTATATATATATATATATATATATATATATATATATATATATATATATGGCATTCGGTGCCAGAATCTGTGGGTTCCAGTTCCAGTGTTGGCATGGATGTCTGTAGCCGTTCGGAAACGGTTTTCAGCAGTAGGTATGGGTTTAATAAGCACGCGTGTAGCAAAAAATGACCATAGCGCTATCAACCAACCTAAAAAAAAATTTCTATGCATACTTTAAAAGTCAATCAGTATGTTTCATTTCACTTATTATTGGGTCTAAAAACATGTAAGCACTGGGGTTCTGTCTGTTATCTTTGACAGGCAATCAGCAATACTAATGCCTTCAAACTGCTAAATATCAACTAGAAGTACTTAAGCATGATAAATTTTATAAATTTAGAATACGTATACAAGGAAACACAAGAGTTCAGTGACATGAAATAGTAAAGTTTAATTAACTGGGAGTGTTCGAAGGCGTGAGCAAATGGTAAGCTTCGGGGAGTCGAACAATGCCTGAAAGTGCAATAATCGAGTATAACTTATTGAATCCTGATCGCGTTCGAAATCATCCATGGTAAAGAAGGTTTATAGTCAGAAAAAGGGCCTGTTCACATAGGAGTCCGTTGCGTTGCGTTGCGTTAAGGAAAAGATGACGTTGAGACGAAAATAAACCAATAATATGCCTCCAAACGATTAGCAATGAAATTTTTAACGCCTATGATTGGTTTATTTTCGTCTCAACGTCATCTTTTCCTTAACGCAACGCAACGGACTCCTATGTGAACAGGCCCTAATTGTATGCATAACAAAGAAACTGTACAAATTAAAAAATTTCTTGATTACCAAAAAAATTTAGAGGTGGGTTGAAAGTAGGTTAAGTGGACGTCGAAGAGTTCAACGATGATTGGTCTTCAGTGGAGTTATTATCCGTTAGGGCACTTACGAGGAGTATAACGGGTTTTTATTTACACACTTACTTTGATCATGTTATTATAACCTCATAAGCAATTAGACCCTTTTTTTTAAATAAACAAAATGGAAGTATACTATAACCTACAATTACCAGCAGGTAAATTTGGAAGCGAGTTTGATAACTGAAAGAACTCTGAAATAATGCTCTGAATAACTGCTCATTACAAATATACACTGAATCGGAGATATAAAAGGAAATACAAAGAATGAACCATTTACACTCCATTCGCTAGATACATTTCAGCCTGTTAATCATATATTTCATATGCAAACTAAGAAGAGGTCATTAACCTCGGATAACCAAAAACGCCGCACTATGAACACTTGGCAACCAAACGCTACATTTCATTTTAAAGCATTTTTATTTCCCAGCAACTCCCATCTGTCACTCACACCTTCAGTCCCACAAATGAACCTGCTCACGACCAGTAATGAAAATAGCCTCCACAGCACATCAAGCGGAATAAATGAACCAGGGTTGTAAAAGCATTTAAAAATGTTTATTCGCCTCTCCCTATATCTATGTCAGTGACATACCTAAAACCAATGTTTTAATCCTCGAGGTGTGCTACTTGGGAAATCCCCGGCCGACCTCCTTAAGTTCAACTCGAGAGTTGTCCGTCAATTAGAACCTACATTCTATTCATAAGCAATACCGCTCTTTTCAAAAATAGAAACTAACGTATTGTTCATCCAGTCGCAGTAGATATCACTGGAAAAGGCCGCGGGTAGAAACGCTTTTTTTTTTTTTTAACATCACGTTTAAGGAGCGTTCCTTCTAAAGGCAGGCGTACCGTGGGAATCATTACACCCCGTTTATGCAAAATCATAAAAGACTGAGATGTCATCGGTGATAAGAAGTATTTATTTCTATGTCACGAAAAGTGGAGAATTCTAGGGAACGAACACGAACACACACACACACATATATATATATATATATATATATATATATATATATATATATATATATATATATATATATATATATATATATATATATATATATATATATATATATATATATATATATATATATATATATATATATATATATATATATATATATATATTTATAAAAAAATCGTAAGGGATATTTATGTTTTTTGGATAATATCCAATCGTCTGCTGCATTAGAAAGAAAAAAAAAATATTTTTTTTGTCTAGTTAAATCACTAGTTAAATCATAAATAAAAAAAGTTCCTAAATTTTCAAATCGCAAAAATGCACCAGCTTGTACGCTGTTAAGTTCATTTAGATTTTAATGGTACTTGAAAATTATTTACGGATGTCGTTTGCACGCATTTGGCTATACTCATAGCTCCTTCTGGACTATACTCACAAACAAAATGCATCGCATTAAACGACATTTTAAAATATTCTTTCAAATATCACAACTGGTCATTCAAATAGAAAACTTATTCACATAATCACAGTTTATTGGGACGGCCATGCTCGACTTTTGAGGGTAAAATAGACATCAAGGCCCTAACAGTTAAGAGACGAACGGCCTGAAACATCACGCAATAATAAGTTAAGAATCAATTGAAGAGGAATTGTTACCGCTACAATTATTTACTACAGTCATGTGAAAGGTAGATATTTAAAGGCAAGTTCTCTTCTGTCCAGTAAGTAAGACACAGGTATTCCGTCACTAACAACGCTCAAAATCTATTTAAGGGGACTCTTAGTGCCCTTAAATCTTTAAAACATTCGATTTCTTGAAAAAAATATATGTTAAAGCCTGATCATTTCCCAACAAAATAAAGCAAACCGCATGAAAATATTCCGCTAAGTTCCGGAGATATTGATATTCTAAATATTTAATTACTGATCAAGTTTATGGTTAAGAAAAATTTTGAACTCATTTCTCTCAAAATGTAGTTTTGCATCATTCCGGAACTGATATCTCAAAAACTATGAAACACAATTCCACGAAATTTTTTATCACTGTATAATCGTGTTATTTTATTGCGTCTGAACTAGAATTATCGCAATCGCTGCACATTTTCTTATTTTTTTCAGGGGGTAAATTGATGCAAAAATTTAAGGAAATTTTAAGTATATTTTGAGCAGTTTTAAAAAAAATTGAAAAAAAAATTTAATGTTGAATGTTTTATGCTCAATTGTATTTTGAATTATTTATTTTAAATATAAAACAGGAATTACACATTTAAGTGTAAAATTAATTTCATAGTTCTGCGCGCTAGCCAGTATACAATAAAAATGCTTAAAAAACAAGGTATATCTAAAGCACTTTTAAAAAAGATTATATAAAATTCTTTTGAGAGTTGAAAATTTGTTTATTAAAATAAATATATCAATTTATCATAAACGTAAAATTTGGAAAAATTGGGAGTCAATTGAAATAGTTACAAAGAGTCAAAAAGTCAGAAAATATGCCTTATTTCCTCGACTTAAGAGTCGTGAGTACCCCTTAATCGCGTACTAATGAAAATCCTTAAATTTTTCTACAAAACTAGTACAATCTGATATTAGATTTCTTGAAAACTCTTTGTTGAGGAAAACTAAATAACTAAAGGTGCCGTAAGATAAACTAGTCACTAGCGGGAATGCGCCTTATATCTTAACACCCTGTGACCTTAATCCTAGTCCAAAAAAAGTTTACGATTCTCTCTGTGAGTACAGATGCATCAACAAAGATTCTCATTCAACTGCGTGATTTCTTTTATTGCTCCCTTCATTAGTGAAGTTTTAATTGATTACGCGGTTAATAATGAGCAGCCTTTAATGAACGATGCGATGTACGAACAGATTATTAATGAGAACGTGCTCTGACAATTGACGTTAATTACCCTGACATTTGTTTTTCAATTAAGATTTGACATCATTTTGCTGAACGTACAGAAAAGTCCTCGTCATAACGTTATCAGAAGTCACTGAACCATTGTTTCTTTTGTACCTCCAAAACGGTTTCTCTTGTTCGCTAAATGCGACACTGCATTTTGAAACGTGTTTTCGTATTAAGCCTAGGATATGTGTAATTGAGAGAGTTTAAGATGCTGTATAAACAAGTAATATATATAAAAAAAAAAAAAAATTAAAGTCAATTCCTACTTAGATCAACAAAGAAAAATTTGAGTGTGAACTAATACAGTCGAACCCCGTTATAACGAACTCCAAGGGACCAAAAGTTTTGTTCGCTTTATCCGATGGTTCGCTATATCCGAACAGTTAAGAAAAATGTTAGAATTCACAAAATGTATAGCTCATTAGTTGCAATGTATATTCAATAATGGTGTATTAAAAAATGATAAAATATATTAAAAATGATCATTAATGAATTAAATCGACTAAAATCGATCACATTAAACTGACACAATACTAATTAAATTGCGTACAATAGGAAAATGGCGGGACCAAAATTTTCGTTCGTTATATCCGTGAGTTCGTTATATACCGGGTTCGCTATAACGGGGTTAGACTGTAGTAGGAATTGAAAAAAAGGATTGCCTGCCAGAACCTTGCCTACTGTGCGAGATTAGGAGGGGGGCGGAAAGAGAGAGTAAAAGATTGTCAGGTTGGGGATTCGATCTCGCAACCTACAGGACGGGAGAAGCCCGCGATACCGCAGTGCTACCGTTTACACAGCAACAAGAGGGAAATTACCATTCAAGAGCAGGAGACGCTCTAGGTCTAAAACTAAAATCGATTAATTAAATTTAATTAATGAATTAATATTTGAAAAAACTGTATTAACATCGAGTGTCATCCACTACAAGTTTAAAAAAATGTATTTGAACTTGAGTGGATGAATAAAAAGTACTTTTATTAACGATTGAAAATTTGAACAAGATATATATAGAGAGAGTGTGAACTAATAGTAGGAATTGAAAAAAGAATTATAGAGAATATTATAAAGAATTAACTATAGAAATTTACATCACAGATATGCAGAGATTCATAACCATGAAGGAAAACTCGACATTTTTTCTCCTTTCGACATCTTGTCGACATTCTGTCCCCTAATTTAACTATTGCAGAAAATTTCAAATTGGCATCAGAATAAAATAACACAAATAAATGCAAGTATGTAATACATAGAAAAAAAATGGGAGACATTATATTTCAGGATCTATTAGAAAATGTTAAAAATAATAATAATAAATAAATGCAAACGTAATTAGTATGTTCATCAATATGCAAATAAACAGACATTATGCATGAACTCGTAATATGTCAATTTAGTTTCAGAATGAAAGAATGTTATGCGTACTCACTGCTAACTAATTTTCTTCTCAAAGATTTTATGTTAATAAAATTTCTATTCCATAGGAGAGTGATCAAACTTGTGTCAAGTTGCGAGAGTAGTTCTTTTATTGGAGACTAGCTGAATACCCGTGCTTCGCTACGGAGTACATTAAATACAACGGTCAATGTATGCAATTAATGCCAATATATATATATATATATATATATATATATATATATATATATATTTATATTTATATTTATAAAGAAATCGTAACGGATATTTTAATACACGAAATAATGTAGAAGAAATATTGAAACTGAATCTAATAGAACGTACTAAAGAATATAGTACAGTTTGAGGAACATTTCTTTTATTGTATTTTAATACTTTTATGGATAATGTCCAATCGTCTGCCGCATTAGAAAGAAAAAAACACCTTTTTTGTCAATTTATTTCGTTGTTATGCACGTGACGATAAATTAATTTAAAGTATCACGAAAAGAAAAGAAACCGGGAGATCAGCCTTTAATAAATTCAATTCTAAAAATTTATCTTTAAAAATTCACCAAAAGTCAGAAAATAGAGGTAAAGATTCGAAAAAAGATTTCATTTTAAAAGGAATTTTTATGATCTTTCTCGTGATATAAATTTTATAACCCTCAGATTATTATTTTAAATTCAAACTTTAAAAAATGTTACAAAAACAGCTTAAAAATTTTATTTTAAAAAATCTAAGAAGAGTTTTTCAAAACTCTTTCTTAGTGCACCCCTACACTATAAGAAGAATCGCCATGCAAAATTTCAGCCCTTTAGGTCCAGCGGTTTGGTCTGTGCGTTGTCTGTCAGTTAGTCAGTTACGGAACTGCTTGATATACATAGATAACAATCCAGTGTCACATTAACTAGGCACTTCGAAAGGATTTTTGAGTTGACTCCTAACTAGACGTTCCTTTACTTTTGGCGCCTTCAGCTGAAATCATACGCCTACTCGCAAATATAGTCCAATATACATTTATTGAATACTTCTCTCTCTCTCTCTCTCTCTATATATATATATATATATATATATATATATATATATACATACATATATATATATACATATATATATATACATACATATATATATACATATATATATATATACATACATATATATATACATACATATATATATATATATACATACATATATATATACATATATATATATATATATATATACATACATATATATATATATATATACATACATATATATATATACATATATATATATATACATATATATATATATATATATACATACATATATATATATACATACATACATATATATATATATACATACATATATATATACATACATACATATATATATACATACATATATATATATACATATATACATAGATATTTTACATAGATAGAATATCTATGTATATATGTATACATAGTACATATATACATAGTACATATATACATATACTTTATAGAGAGGTACCTAAAAAGTATAATTTTACATATTTTACATAGATAGAAATTTTTGCTTCACATTATATTACTTAAAATTTTCTCGTTATATTACTATCTATATTGCAACCTTTCAACGCATAATCCTTTCTTGCAGTGAGATATTCATCTTAATTTACTATTAACAATTAGGAAAAAAGATAAAAATAATTTAATCATGTCGGGGAGAATCATACAGTATTTAAATTAATCTAACTACGATGCAGGATTTGCCATAGATTATCAGATGGCCAATCCTTGATTTCCTTCCTTAGAATTTAGTAAAACGACACCCCTGTGACTCCAAAATAACTCCAGCTCATTTTTTGCCCTACGAATAACTTTATGGACCATACTCCGAAACATTATCCAATAAAGGATCGATAACTGCGACCGGGAATAAAAGGTTCATTATATTAATCTAATGCAAGATAGGATTCAAGTTCCAGGTTCCGAAGAAAAACGCTGCGATTGTGAAAACAAATACCTGTCACTGCTACTGGGTTTTATTATTTTTTTTTTCCCGCGTTCTCTCTGTGTGGAAAGTTTTTTAATTGATCGCAACCGCTAATGAGTCGCCCTAATGGATGGCAGCTTGTGTGATATCGGACAAAGGATTATTAATGGAGTGTTGCGGAAGCACTCGATTTATTAATTACGCTGCGACTCCGGGGTTTTCTGCCTTTGGAGAAGCAATTTGTTACTATAAAAGATTATATCCCATTTTTAGACGTTATAAAGATCATTCACCCAAACTCTTTAAAACGTTTTGGACTCACGTTTCCCATTTATTATCGCAGTGGACTTTCCTGGAAGGTTCGACTTTTATTTTAAAGAAAAATGGATAGCAGTATAAAAGTACACGAGGAAATCTGCTGTTCGAATCTTTTCAGTCAAGATAAAGAGAGGCACCTAAAGAGAGGTACTGGAACGCCGTTTCGGCGCGTTCCGCCTCAAATCTAGCCCTGTGTGTATATATATATATATATATATATATATATATATATATATACTAGCTGAAAACCCGCGCTTCGCTACGGAGTACATTGAAATTAAATACAACGGTCAATGTATGCAATTAATTCCAAAAAAAAAAATAAATATATATATATATATATATATATATATATATATATATATATATATATATATATATATATATGTAATATCGGCGACATGGAGGAACAAATAACAGGCCAGAGTGGATGACGTCGCCGATACACATGATGACAAACCGAGCATTTTCCCGCAAAGACTCCCAACGCAGACACATGAACCACAGATACGTAATTGAATCTAAAGCATTTTATTAAGTTTTCCAAGTCGTCCGCCCGGGATTATATGACAGACCGATTCTTACAGAGTGTGTCTAATTTTAGACACCAGATAGTTTTATAAAGTCATTCCATCACGTGACACAGAGGTGTGACTTACATTTTGATTGGATAAAAGTTATTTGTTGATGCTCTGATCTGATCTAATTCGGTAGCCACGCCGCGTCGAGCTTAATTTCGATAAAAAGTCAGCCATCTTTAATAATATTGCCTGGGGTTACAAAGGCTATTACTATGGGATTTCTATATAAGTTTTACTGGGATTACAATGCTAAAATTTAGAATATCTCTTGGATTTTAACACGAATGCCCAAGGGAAATTACCTATTTCAAGAAATTAAAAAAGGGTTTGTAATTTGGAATAGTAAAGTGAGGAATTAATAGTTTTTAAATGTTAAGATTGTTGAATTAAGAAATTACTAGTTTTTAATATTATAGAATATCCCCCCCGTCCGAGAAGAGGCTGACCTACAATGCCTGCATTGGAGGGCAGACTCACTCAGATGAGTGAGAAGAATGGGCATTAAAAAATTTGGAATAAGTTAACGTATCAAGTTCAATTAAAGTTAAATTGCAAGAAAAACATTTTTAAAGATCACGTGATGAGCTGACATAGCAACATTATCAAATTTACTGAAAAATATATATAAAATCACTAAAAAGAAGGACACATAATATTAAATTGAAGATTCTACATAAGTATGTATTTGAAACCTGTTGAATAGGGACGTCTCCCCGCACAACAAAATCTCGGAAAAAAAAAAAATCAATTAACATAACCAAAAATTTGTAAACTACCAAAAATTTTCACTATAAACATACATTTAATACAATATCTACTATCATCTCGATTTGAATAATACAAAATAACAAAACATAGTAATAAAAATATCAAAAACAAACAAAAATTAAGTAAATGAAGTTGACTTTGATAACAGGATGAAAAATTCAAAAATTCTTCCTCAACGTTCACTACTATGGAGTGAGTCCAAAAAAAAATTTTATTAACTTATCTTGTAATGATTTATCTGTGCAACATTTTTAGTCCTTTCACAGTCATTAGTATGTTGAGGAAAATACACCAATTAAAAAATCACAGTCTTTGTGTTGCTGTTTCCTATTTTTGCTTCACCAATGTAGAATACATAAAACATAACATTATTTTGGTTTGTTTACATATCAAGAAAAATAGTTCTTCAGTTATATAATAAGAATCACAGTTTATAATAAAAATCACACTTTCAATAAAAATCACAAGATTTAATAAAATCACACTTCAAATATATCAATTGTATATAAAAATTACAAAACATATCACTCATTATCTAGTTTTCGTATCTTTATTTATCTCATTATTTTTTCTTAATATCCATTATCTCCTTTATTTCAATATTACTTATTATCAACAAAAAAAAAATCTTTTCAATATCATTTATATTTCTTATTCTCATTTCATCATTTCTTATATTCATTTTATTTCGACAATATTTATTCATTCCAAAATTCTATTCAATATTCTTTAATTATACTTATTCATATTTATTCTAACTTTATTTATTCTCAATACTTTTCATTTTATTTTCAAATTATCTATTTACTATTCATTTGTGTACACTTATTTTAATTCTACGTGGATATCCAATTTTTTGTGTTGAAGGTACCTTGTTGTATGTGTGTTACCCAAACTCTTAGTTTCAAATTTTTTTAATTCTATCTCTAAGCAGTGAGGGTTGTGTTTATGTTTGTGTAACAAGTGGGTTTTCTTTCTCCATATTGTTCTCTGACTAATAAGGAGGAAGAGTCTTTTAGCCGTACAGTGGACTAACCGTTAAATCTCCGACAGAATATGGCTGCGTTGAAAAACAGCATCTTGTATGGTACAAAGATGGAGAAAAAGGAAAAGGTGCAGTTGTCATACCTGTGGGAGTATAATATATAGAAATGGGAGGACAAAAGGAGTGGCCATCCCAGCCCTGTTTTAGTCATTACTCAAGCAAATAGTCTTCAGCACTTTAAGTGACTGAGTTGTTGAATTAAAACAAATAGTAAAAAAAATTAATAAGATCTTAAACAGTTGGGACGACATCCAACGCGCTTGTAGAGGTGGGTGATAGGAAAGTGTTTTTCAAGAAATAGGAAATTTACTGAAAGGTTAAAGAAGTAGAGTTGTCATAGTCGGTGTTTAAATTGAGATCCAAAAAAATTCACATATAATAGTATTCTTAAGAAGAAAGTTTAAGTTAGACAGTTTTTTTTTTTTTTTTTTTTTTTTAATGTATCTTTAGTAGGACAACACATAATTAATTATATCGATTTAAAAAAAATATAATGATGTTAAGCATCACATAGAAAAGAAAGAAAAATGGATCTAATGTTTGTCATTATTCGTGGTGTAGTTTTAAGCTCTCTGGTGCATTATAATATCTCAATCTGCAAGCATGGACAATTTCAGAATCTCGTTTAGTGTGACAGTTTGGTCTATCAATTTTATATTCAATAGAATTCAAAATACACAACATATGAAAGTATTAAACACACACTAATAAAATATTTCTAATACCAATAATAATAATAATAATAATAATACCTTAATATTCTCTATCAATTGCCATAATTTAATGTTAATGTTCAAATTTCAAACTATTATTCTATTAATTGACACAAATAATCAAAATTCTTTTACCAATAGCCATCTCAGTTTTATTAAGTTAATCATGAAATCGATAAACCAAAATTAATTTTTCTTTTCTTATATCACATTTTGGTATGAATCCTCGCTGTAAAGTTCCCAAATATTCATCATTTGTATTTAATATCTTAAAACATATTTCTCATTATAATATTATCTTTCCTATTTATTTATTATTCTTCATTATTTCTATTTCGAGAATTTTCTGGGGCGGATGAACCAAATATAACATACAATGGTTTTTTAATTCTCCAATTGTGGTTTTTTGGCACCCTAAGTCATGTTATAAAGACGTTCCGTTTATATGAAATCCATAGAACGACTTTTGACTGTCGACTCAAACCACCGGAAATCTCCTTTACTTAAATTCGTAGAACAATTTACGAGGTCTCAACATCAAATGTAATATGTCAAATACTTAAATTATAAAATTTTCTTGATGTCTGAAAATTACTATGTTATTCCTGCAGATATTTTCCAAAATCAAAACCACAGGCATCATATGTTTAAATTTAGAGTCGCAAAAATTCTAAGTTAAATGAATCAAAACAAGTTTGGCTCTTTTCATGATCGTGTTTACAAAACTAATGCTGAGCATTCAAATTTATTGCGGAGGCGACCTTCGAAATGTCATACAACGGCGCTCGAAAACGGAAATGATTTACGTTATTATTTTTTCTTTTTCTCCGCGACGATTCAGAACTGCGTGCAAAATTACATACTCGTAACATTACTTTACTCATTTAATATTTCAGTTTAACGTAACCAAGGATCATTAATTATCTTAAAACACTAAAATATTCATTATCAGAAAAAGAACATGGAAATATTATAAAATTACACTAAAAACACACACTTATAATAAATTTATCACATATAAGTCTCAAAACTTCTTTAAATTCAAATATCTTATAATAGGAAAAAATATACTCTTAAAATTCTATCAAAATGCAAATCAACATGAAACATTTTAAAATCAAAAACAAAATACACGTTTTAAACCAATTTTTACTTTCGTTTTACTTTTTATCGATTTATTTTTTATCATAGGTACTTAATTAAATCAATAATTTGAAAATACTTTCACCGAAACACATTTATAATCTCTATATATAGTAAATATTCATGTGGCTAGCAATGAAATTTAAATACACAAAACTTAAATTATAATCCTTCACTTGAAACCAAACCCCGAAATCAAAACCAAATTTATAACGCACGAGAAAACAGAAGTACATCATGATTAAAAATAACTGAAAACATTTTAAAAATATATACGATTCATGTTTACAGAAGCCAGATAACTAACTATATCAAATTTATATTAAGCAAAATCATTATTAAATTTCGTTAAAATTTGTTCTAATTGTTTCAGAGTATCAATATCATTAAAATCCCAATATTTAAACATTACACACAAATTTTCATTTAACATTCTAAGAACTTTTAAAATTTCATTGACAATCTGTCTTACCTCTAATTTTATGTTGATTTAAGACCGAATTTTATTATATGGAACAAAATAAATTTACTTTAGTGAAGATTTACCGCAGATTAATACATATTTTTCTGCAAATCCAAAAGCTGGAATAAGTTGCTGATGCAGGAACATTTTCTCTTCTCTGAAGCACCATTGGTGAGACACACAAAATAAATTTTTATTTAAAAAAAAGAAAAGATGATCACGCTGTTTGACAAAACACCGCACGATAGAACGCTTTTCACTAAGGAGAACATGGTTGGAAATTAACTTTCGATTTCGCGCACACTCTTGTTGAAGATACTCGCGAAGAATTTAAATCCGCAGTCACTGGTCGTCACACGGCAAGAAAAAAAAAAAAGCACATTTTGAAATCCGGATAGAAGAACGATGAATTTAAATCCGCAATTGCTGGTCATCACACGGCAAGACGAGAGAAGAGAGAAAAAAATAGGAGCGTCGAAGGCGCACAAAATTTTACGATGTACTCCCGCTTATTTCGTTTGAAAGACATTGGGAGCTAACGCGCCACACCACATGGCTGACGGGAACTCCGAAATTATCCAGCGTAGACGAATGTTGTTAAGACATGGCGGAGACCGGGACACTCTGATTCTGTTGTTTGCGCTCGGGTTGAATCGGAAAAAAAATTACTGCCTGTGTCTGATGGGAAGGTATTCCTACCGACTTCCTGTAATATCGGCGACATGGAGGAACAAATAACAGGCCAGAGTGGATGACGTCGCCGATACACATGATGACAAACCGAGCATTTTCCCGCAAAGACTCCCAACGCAGACACATGAACCACAGATACGTAATTGAATCTAAAGCATTTTATTAAGTTTTCCAAGTCGTCCGCCCGGGATTATATGACAGACCGATTCTTACAGAGTGTGTCTAATTTTAGACACCAGATAGTTTTATAAAGTCATTCCATCACGTGACACAGAGGTGTGACTTACATTTTGATTGGATAAAAGTTATTTGTTGATGCTCTGATCTGATCTAATTCGGTAGCCACGCCGCGTCGAGCTTAATTTCGATAAAAAGTCAGCCATCTTTAATAATATTGCCTGGGGTTACAAAGGCTATTACTATGGGATTTCTATATAAGTTTTACTGGGATTACAATGCTAAAATTTAGAATATCTCTTGGATTTTAACACGAATGCCCAAGGGAAATTACCTATTTCAAGAAATTAAAAAAGGGTTTGTAATTTGGAATAGTAAAGTGAGGAATTAATAGTTTTTAAATGTTAAGATTGTTGAATTAAGAAATTACTAGTTTTTAATATTATATATATATATATATATATATATATATATATATATATATATATATATATATATATATATATTTATAATAAATACGACGATCAATGTATACAATTGATGTAAAAAAAACATATTTATAAAAAAATCGTAAGGGATATTTTTATAGACAAAATAAAGTCCAATCGTCTGCCGCATTAGCAAGAAAAAAAATATTTTTTTGTCTTTTTTTTTTTTTTGGCACGTGACGATAAATTTATTTAAAGTACCAGAAAAAGAAATCACGTGATCGGCATTTAATAAATTAAATTCTAAAAATGAATCTTTAAAAATTCACCAAAAATCAGGAAATGGAGTTAAAAATTCGAAAAAAATTTCATTTTGAAGGAATTTTTATGATCTTTCTCGTGATATAAATTTCATAACCCTCAATGTATTATTTCAAATGCAAACTTAAAAAATGTTACTAAAACAGCTTAAAAATTTAAATTTAAAAAAATCTAAGAAGAATTTTTGAAATATCTTTCTTAGTGCACCCCTACACTATTAGAAGAATCGCCATGCAAAATTTCAGCCCTTTAGGTCCAGCGGTTTGGTCTGTGCGTTGTATGTCAGTCAGTCAGTGAATGAATGAATGAATGAATGAGTCAGTTACGGAACTGTTTTATATATATATATATATATATATATATATATATATATATACAGTGCTAGATTTCTAGAAATAGAGGTGCCGGAACGGTAACCTTCTGTAGTTCCTTCAACCCCCGTTTCCAGTCCTTCCAAATTCGAACATAGACGCCGGAGTAAAAAGACAAATATGCCATAAATTAAGCCTAAATCACGCGCGTATACTATACAGTCGAACCCCGTTATAACGAACTCCAAGGGACCAAAAGTTTTGTTCGCTGTTATCGTCAATTATCGTTAAGGAATTAAATCGACTAAAATCGATTACGTTAAACTAACACAATACTAATAAAATTACGTACAATAGGAAAATGACGGGACCAAAATTTTCGTTTGTTATACAGTCGAACCCCGTTATAACGAACTCCAAGGGACCAAAAGTTTTGTTCGCTTTATCCGGTGGTTCGCTATATCCGAACCGTCAAGAAAAATGCTAGGATTCACAAAATGTATAACTCATTAGTCGCAATGTATATTCAATACTGGTGTATTAAAAAATGATAAAATATATTTAAAATGATCATTAATGAATTAAATCGACTAAAATCGATCACATTAAACTGACACAATACTAATTAAATTACGGACAAATGGAAAACGGCGGGACCAAAATTTTCGTTCGTTATATCCGTGAGTTCGTTATATACCGGGTTCGCTATAACGGGGTTTGACTGCCATCGAATTCTATAAAAAAAATAACGAGATATTTGCTTTAAAAAAGGTTAAGTTTTTTTAGATCAAAAATTATGTAAAATCTATCGCTGTTAAAAGATACTGATCATAAAAGCATCAATTACACTCCTAAAACATCTGCGTACATAATTCACATTTAATAATACGTAGATCCGTAAAAATAATGCGAAGTGCGCGGTTTGGGTGACTTTTTGAGATGCCATGACAGTTAACAATACGTTGCCTAACTGTTGTTTACTCAAACAAACGTATCCATTATTTGAAAATATGTGTGACGTAAACATATACATTGTTTCACTCATTGTATACTCCCATGGTAGAGGAGCCAATGTAAATGACAGTGTGCAAAGGCAAAAGTTTACAGCAGGGGTGTCAAACTCGCGGCCCGCGACGAATATTTTTGCGACCCGGCCAATATATTGGCACACAATAATATATAATAAAATAGCCGACGCAGAATTATAATAAGATAGGAGGAATTCGATAAATCTTTTTTTAATGATGCTCTTTTTTTGCTATTATTAAACAAAATGCATATATTTATGTTGAATATACTGTAATTAGGTAAATAAACCCATGTTTCTATTAATATTGATTTTTTTGCGGCCCACCTATAGTTAAACCTTGTTTGTTTGGCCCAAGGTAGCATTTGAGTTTGGCACCCCTGGTTTACAGGATAATATGTGTGTGTATACAGGTATATATGTGTGTGTGTGTGTGT
>OU015491.1:12100728-12150728 GCA_907164885.2 Dolomedes plantarius
TTAAATTGCTCTTTGAAGTGGCGCCACAGGCGCGCGTGATGTGCGTCTGCGCTGAAATTCTAATCATTTGCATATCTCACCTCCGCTAATGCATGTTGTAAATTTCATGTTATTTGCATGTTTCCTTCAGGGTGTTGCATTTACAGTGGCCAGCAGTATATTTAATAACATATTGCCCTCCAGCAAGTTGTCGATACCTTCCAAAACGGTCCTCTAAACTATCAGTTTGAAATTTACCTGTTAGTATAAAGTTCATATACAATTCTTCCGTACAATAACGATAAATTTCTCGCATTGCATACGTTGTCAGTGACAGTGCAAGATGTGTTTCTTGTGTTAAACGACCAGTGTCTGAAAGTACTTCTTTCCAAGTATCTAACCAAATTAGGAAACGATCCAAAAAATCAAAGCGAAAGTCATCTAACCTTAATGGCTCCTGATAAATATTTCGTTTGTGTATAACTTTCATGATAGTTTTAACATTCATTACATCCCACCAATTAGAAATAATCTCAATTATTGTGCAGTTGACTTTGAATCAAGTATGCCTGCCGTTTCACCTATTACATTTAATGCTCGACTAATTTTTTATTGAAAATATTCAAAGCTAATTTCACACTCTGCCTTTCGATGTTTGTTGGGAAAAGAGATTTTGTTGTTAAAGTGTATGCATATTTCGTTAGAGTGGTACCATATTCATGTAATTTACGTAGTGCTTGAAAAGATGCTGTTTTAACCTATTATTTAATTGAGAATCATTGCTATCATGAGAAATTCAGGGTAATACATACAGTAATCATTATTTTTCTGATTCAGCCAATTATTTCTGATACACTTCAAAATATGCACACTATCAATCATAAAAAATAGTTTTTTATTATTACCCTGTGGATGGGGATAAACAATTTTACCTGGGGTGGTGTGGCAAATTTTGACATAGCTTTGCGATTTAAAGAATTATTGTCACTAATGACACAAAATACATGGAAACCAATAGTTTCCAATCCAATTATGACCTTCCTCAGAAATTCATGGAGGGAATCAGCTTTTAAAGTCTTAACAGGCATTATTGCCACAACATCTTTATAATTTGATAATATACTCTGCACCATAAAAACATAAGCAGAGTTTGCAGCCCACTATAATTATATGACATTCCTATAATACTACCCCCTTTAAAATCTAAAAATGATTTTAAATGGATTTCGTCCATCATCAGTGTTACTATTTTATCATTGTTAGATAAATACTGAAATTTTTCTTTTGCATAATGTAAAAAGTTTTCATCATTTTTTCATTTTTTGGATTCATATTATAACTACTAAATAATTTTTTTAAAGTTGAAGGGTGTGGTAGAATTAAAACTCCACTATTTCTTAAGAAATTATAGAATGGGGAGAAATAGATGACATGATAGATGAAAGGATCAACAAATCAGAGTTATATCTATTTTGATTTTTTTGTGTGAAAATTAGGGACACTTGCTCTTTAATAAAGCTAATACTTAATTTTTCATTTGGTGAATATGTATTTTCTAATTTACCTAGCAAGTCAGTTATGGAAAATATTAAATTTTCTTTCTTATTTGAATTATTACAAGAATATTGATTTAAACCAAGTAAAATAGCAGACATTTCTTGTACATTTTTAATATTCATAGGAAAACAAAATGTATCAACTTTTGTTAGCTTTAAATGATCCTTAAAAATATTTGCACATAGATTTTCATCAACAATTAACATTAAATATTGAGGAATATTATCAATTACAGTTATTTTAACAAAAGAAAAAATTCATTTTGACAACTACTTACAGAATTAAATCCATTAGGTAAATCAATTAAAGAACTTTCTGTCCAAGTTCAGTAAAAGATTCAAGTTTATATTTGTTGTAATGATCTTCATATGATATTAGACTATTTTTAAAACAGTCTGTAACTGTGTGCACTCAATTCTTTTTTTTTCGCTTCTGGTTCCTCTCTCGAAACTTTATAAGAAGATAAATATTTTGGGCATCCATTAAAAATTGAAGGAACAGCCCCATCATTTAACCTTGGTTGCTGCAGTTGTATAACCATCTCTTTCAGTTTTATCACAAGAATATTCTGTTGTTCGTCTTATGTCATGTTCTGCGAAATGAAGTTCACACACCTATAATTAAAAGATTATTGTATAATAACATAAAAAATCCTATATGATACATAGAATTTCTAAGCACTAAATGTATACTTTTTGTTGTTGTTGCTAGTGGTTCCACATTCTAATTTCGATTTTAATAAATTAATTTCATTTTATATATAGTGTAATCAAACTCAGAAATTACTTATAATACAAAAATCAGTCATATTTTCTTTAATAATTTTCCCAAAATTGTTTTGTACTTGGATAACTCTGGGTAAATGTCAGATTAGAAGTTTCTCAAAATTTGTTTATTCATCAATCTATCTATATATCTTTAATACTATTATAAATAGAAACTTAAGAATGAAATTCTTCTACACAATATATTTACTACATTCCAAGTAAAAGTGTTATCTATATAAATAAAAATGTAAATGTTCGTTTGTTCAAAACCTCAAATCTCCGAAAGTTCTTCACCAATTTCTTTGAAATTTTGACACAACGTTGCATTCGAATACGTGAGTGTTTTTATATACCTATTGTATAGATGCCACACCTACGACAGGTATAAACATGCTTTTTTTGAAGCAAACGCTATACTAAGTATTTTACCGCAAACAAGAAATGTCTTTCCCTTCCCCCTCAGAACAGAAATTTGTCACGGTGGGATGCGACTCCACTATCAGCAGTCCCCACAGGTCGTAAAATACGGAGGGATCGTTCTAGACAATAAAAGATGATCGAAGAGATAAGAGAACCACTTTCCGGTGTTCGACTGATTTTCATTTGAATTCAAATTACATGGTGAAACTGGCCTCTTCAGAGTGATTTCTTACAGCGGATTGAAATATTTCGTTTCGCATTGCGTTGGAATCGAGCTGTGTCGTTTACCATAGCGTTCATTTCGTGAGTATAGTTTATTTTTATTTTTGTGTATTTTCCTTTTTTAAGGTTTTGAAAATTTATATGTTTTTGTTATAACTTTCTTTCTTCTTTTTCAGTGCAATCGATCTGCTTTAGTGGCCTTCAGAAGGTTAATTATTTCGTTTGTCATTGAGTTGGAAGTGAATTGTGTCGTTTACCATAGCGTTCATTTCGTGAGTATAATTTATTTTTTCATTGTTTTTCATTGCGTTTTTTAAGTGTTTTTCTTATTTTTCTGTGCAATTGCCGGTGAAATTGAGCTGTATCGATTGATTTTCATTAGAATTCAAATTATATCGGAAAATTGACCTCTTCGGAGTGATTTCTTCAAGCGGATTGAAATATTTCGTTTTCGGAATGCGGTCATACATATCGATGAAATCGCACAGTATCAGGTTGGAAGATACATAAGCAGCAATGAAGCTGTATGGCGAATTCTTTCATTTCCCATACATGAACGAAGTCCAGCTGTTGTTCACTTAGCAGTACATCTAGAAAATGGACAACGCGTGTATTTCTCAGCTGCAAATGTGAAACAAGTAGCCCTGAATCCACCGGCTACAACGTTATCCGCTTTCTTCACGTTATGTCAAAATGACGCGTTTGCTAAAACTCTACTGTATTCGGAAGTGCCTAAGTATTACACATGGAATGCGAGTAGAAAATCATTTGAACGACGCAAACGAGGAGAGCGAGTCGACGGACAACCTGGCATATTCAAAGGAACTACGATAGGCAGACTGTACATCGTGCATCCCAATCAAGATGAATGCTTCTTTCTTCGCATGCTGTTCGTAAATGTACCCGGTCCAACGTCTTTCCAGCAATTGAGAATTGTCAACGGCGTTACACATACCACATTCCGCAGTGCATGTCAAGCTCTGGATTTATTGGAGAACGACCGACACTGGGATGTATGCATTAATGACGCGTGCAACACGTCAAATCCAAAACAAATTTGTGTGTTGTTTGCAATCAGATTGACCGCCTGCTCTCCTTCATCTCCAACAGAGTTACGGGACAAATATAAATCGCACATGGCGGAAGATATTTTCCGTCGAATACGCGAGGAAAATTCAAATATGAACATAGATTTCATTGCAGAAATCTACAACAAAGCGTTAATAATGATTTAAGATTTGTGCTTAGAAATAGCGAACAAAGTTCTCAATCAATTGGGAATGCCATCACCGAATCGATCTGCTGATACTTCGTTCGATGTAGAATTGCTTCGTGAACAAAATTACAACATGGGTGATCTTTTGTCGTATGTGTCAAATATTCCTAAGCTAACGCTTGAGCAAAAAGACATTTACGATCAAATAATGCAAACTGTCAATAACGGGGTTGGAGAAATCTTCTTCTTAGATGTGCCAGGAGGAACTGGTAAAACGTTCCTAATTAGATTGATTCTGGCAGCAATTCGATCCCAAAATGACATAGCCTTAGCTCTTGCGTCGTCCGGAATAGCTGCGACATTGCTACCAGGTGGAAGAACTGCACATTCAGCTTTGAAATTGTCTTTGAACATGCAATTCATTGAAACTCCCCCGTGCAACATTTCCAAAGCATCCGGCATCGGAAAAGTATTGCATAAATGCAAACTTATTGTTTGGGATGAATGTACAATGGCACACAAAATAATCACTCGAGGGTCTTGATCGATCATTGCAAGATTTGCGTGGAAACATCAGACCATTTGGGAACGCATTAATATTGTTTGCAGGACATTTCAGGCAAACATTACCTATAATTCCTCGATCGACACCAGCGGACGAAATAAATGCTTGCCTGAAATACTCTACTTTGTGGCGACACGTAAAGATGTTGAAATTATCTACAAATATGCGTGTCCATCTGCAAAACGATCGATCAGCTGAATTGTTCTCACATCAATTGCTGGAAATTTGGAACGGAAAGGTGCCGGTTGATCTGACATCAGGACGAATATCATTGCCTCATAACTTCTGCAATTTAGTATCGTCAAAAGAAGAATTGGTTGAAAAAGTATTTCCCAATATTCAAACCAATTATAAAAATCATGATTGGCTGAGTGAACGAGCTATTCTTGCCGCCAAGAACAAAGACGTCTACGAACTTAGCAACATCATTCAGTATAACATTCAAAGCTAGGCAGTCACATACAAGTCCGTCGACACTGTTGTGGAAGCAGATGAAGCGGTTCATTATCCAACAGAATTTTTGAATTCACTCGATCTGCCAGGGATGCCACCGCACGTACTGCAATTGAAAATCAGCGTGCCAATTATAATGTTGCGAAATATCAACCAACCAATGCTTTGCAACGGCACACGGCTTGCAGTAAAAAAAATTCTGAGCAACGTAGTTGAAGGAACGATTTTGACAGGACCATTCAGAGGTGAAGATGTCCTCATTCCTCGAATTCCCATGATTCCAACAGATATGCCATTTAAATCTAAGAGACTGCAATTCCCAATTCGACTGGCGTTTGCAATCACCGTCAATAAAGCACGGGGCCAATCTTTACAATTGCGCGGGTTAGATTTAGACACGGATTGCTTCTCACATGGAAAATTATATGTTGCGTGTTTTAGAGTCGGCAAACCAGACAATCTATATCTGCACGGACAATGGAACAACAAAAAATATTGTATACCCACAAGTATTGTAAAATTAAGCATTTTTTAATTTTTTTTAAATTTCCAATGCAGCGGGCGAAAGGGAACACAATTCTTTCGCCAAGATATTACATAAAAAAAGCAAGTACTAAAAACTGAACTATAAAATATGTTGGGTGTGTGTGTGGGGGGGGGGGGAACGTTACTCTCGTCAGTAGCATACTTTAAGCTACACGTGCCCCCTGGGTAATGTTAAATGAGTAACAGCTTTGCAGCCTTTATAAATTAAACGTATTAGAAACGTATTTTCTCTTTTCTTTCTTTTCCATTTATCCAGACTGAGCCACAGCAACGCGTGGCCGGGTACAGCTAGTACAAAAATAAAATCCGTAAGTCTATTTGGAGAAATAATACTGTTATATGTAGGGGGTTGAGTACACTTCTTGAGGTGTTATGATAGTTGAAAAATCAATGCTTGCTGTTTCCAAATGTTGCATATATGTGTTTGTCTCTCTTTCTGTCTGTGTGTGTATGTATATATATATATATATATATATATATATATATATATATATATAAATAAGAATAAGATGAAAGTGAAAACCAGTAATAGCTCTAAAGCTACTTGAAGCCAGGAACATCCAACATGTAAAGAAAAGTATGAATAAGGTTTTTGACAGCATTTCTTCATCAGCGGTGTCGATACTGTCTAAAAACCAATGGATTGTTTCTGATGAGTATGATCTATTAAATAAACACACTCAGACACCGTACAATCCATTATTAACAGAAGAATTGAATAATAAATGAATTAAGTTTGAATAAAAGTACTTAACCAAAGAACACCAAGCCTGGCGCTAGTCAGAGTGGAAGTTAAGAACTTGTAACCGCAAGATGACTGACGTCATATAACTTGCAACCATTGAGGTAGTGGATACTCAGTTACAGACTTACTTAGGTTACCATATTTTAAGACTATTATTCCTTTATTTATTTAGTTTTTATTATTGTTACTACTATGAGTTAATTATTTTTTTATTTTTCTTATGATTTTTATTTTTGTTTTTAGTAGTTATTATTTTTATTTTAACCTATTGTTATGTTTAACTTATTAATGCAACAGAACAAACTATTCATTAAAACAAAAACAACCAATTATGTTTTTGGATAGACTTACTGGGTAATTATTACGAGTTAGCACAGCTTTCAAGTCTATAATATGCTTAATCCTATTGTCTTTAGAACATAGCCTATTTATACGAACTAACTGATTTACAATAATGTTATTAAAAACAGATTTATGTAAACAGGTTAGATAATTTTGAAATTTAACAATATTAAAATTATAGTCAGATCTTTTGTCGTATAAGTCAAAAGTAAATTTATATATATATATATATATATATATATATATATATGTATATATATATATATATGTGTGTGTGTGTGTGTGTACACATATACATACATACATACACGCACATGTATACAAGCACACACACATATACACATATTGATACCCACGGCTTCATAATTATTTTTCATTTCATTTCTCATCAAATTAGCACGTCAGTCTTCTTTTGGCGATTAGAGTAGCAAAAATATTTGTGCAAGTGCTATAACAATTATGCATCGGTATAGAGTTCGCGGTTTTCGAAATATTCTGTTATATTCCCAATAAAACAAACTATTACAGTTATCATTTAATTCCCTTTTTGCATCACTTCCAAAGTTTAAAACCAAGACACATAATTAAAAAAAATTGTCTTTTTTTTTCTAAACAGGAAATATTCCTAGCACGTTATTTCTTGTACAACATTCAACCGCTCTGTTTTCGTTATATGTCTTCAGGATTTTTGGCAAACATGTTGAAAAGATTTTTAGCCTTTAAATTGATAAAAAAAAATCTGATAAATATAATTTTTACTAAATCTGAGAGCAAATTATTTTGAAGACTTTCATTTGCCCTAACGTGAAAAAAAAAAATTGCCAATGCATAAAGCTGTGTGTTTAACAGATGTGTGAAAAACTGTACATACATCAATTATTAATTTTTCAAAAACAAACTGTTCAGGTATTTTTCAAATACACCGCGATCTTATTAAAGATGGATTTGAAGGGGAAAAAATCATATCAAAATTGGTGCATCATAAAAAAAATTGAAATTTGGGGTCTACAACCGTTCTAAGATAGAATGGCTGACTTCGAAACTGACAAATACTTACTGCACTCCCCTCTATCAGGCGTTTAACTATTTTTATATGTTTTTTGTGTCTACGACCTAGTTGACTTTCAAGGTAAACTTCAGAAAGTAATTAAAATCATCCGGCACGCAGTCTTTTCTCCATCAGGCTCATAAAACAAAGCCCCCTCTTTATTGGGGGGGGGGAATTAATCGTCACGCAACGCTTGTCATCAACGTCTACTTCGATCCGAAATAAGCGCTGATGAGTTTACCTCCAAGGGACGGAGAAACAGGTATTGTATACTTACTGATCGTTTTATACATTTAAGAATCACTGTCTATTTTTCATTAAAAGCCAGATGAACAGACTTGTCGATCGGTCATATAAGAATATTAAATCTGGCTTTAGAAGACAAGTAACCAGCCAATATTAATACTAAAAGAAGAAAAAATGGATCGCTATCACATCGAAGCTAGCACAAAATAGTTTAATTGCCTTCGGTAAATACTGCAAAATTTATGATAGGTCCATTATATCCAGTTAGTAGTTACTCTACTATTGATGGATGATTTAGGCGAGAAGTTTATTAATTCTGATGAACTTAGAGTTAAAGAATATAACTCTAAGTTCTTCTTTAATCTTTTCCTTACGGGGTGGGATAACATGTATCCCAAGAAGGAAAATATATATATATATATATATATATATATATATATATATATATATATATATACATATATACATATATACATATATATATATATATACATATATACATATATACATACATATATATATACATATATACATACATATATATACATATATATATATATATACATATATACATATATACATACATATATATATACATATATACATACATATATACATACATATATACATACATATATACATACATATATATATATATATATATATATATATATATATATATATATATATATATATATATATATATATATATATGTGTGTGTGTGTGTGTGTGTATTTATATATAAATGCATATACATATAAATATATCTATATCTATCTATATATATATATATATAAATATATATTTATATAATATATATAATATTTATATATATATATATATATATATATATATATATATATATATATATATATATATATATATATATATATATATAATCCCCTTAATGGCCGTTCTTACAAAGGGGGCCTGAAATTTCCGTTCTAAATAGGGAATCGTAAAAATGGGCCCCGTAAGCTAAAGGTTAACTCTATCCTAACTCTTAAGTTCTAAGTTAATTATAAGAAGGAAACCCACAGATAAGATATTAAACTATAGGTTTGACCTATATTCACTCTGAACTAAAATCCGTGAAAAGCATTAATAACATTTTTGGAATATATATCGTAAACTTATTTTCGATGATCCTTTCTCTTTGTCCTTATTATGGGGTGAAAAAAATACCCTCCACATCGGAGCACAGTCTATTTTTTCCCTGCTGAATCCAAATTCTTGCACAGAATTCAGTTGTATAGTACTGTAAGCAATTTTCTATGTTAATAGATGACAGCATGTGACAGACCGCACAAAGAATGTGAGCGCATGTGCACTGCGATACTGTAAGACAGAGAGAGCGATGTGTAATGAATGGCGGCGCACGTTAACGGCCAGCCGCTAAGTGTTTTCTATATGTTTCAAATAAAACTTTTGTTATTGTTTTAAGAAGTATAATGTCATGTAAATATTCCGCTCTCAAGTAACCAGAAGCTTGCCTTGTTAGCAAAAGAAGAGCTAACAGTACCTTACAACATTTAGTGTTATAGTTTTACTACGATTGCACACAGTTGATTGAAAGGTGCTAAAAAACTTTCGACTTAAAAAGTTTTCGGTAGTAAAACATGAAAGGTGTAATGAAAGTAACCCCGAAAGACTGTTACAATTTGAAAGGTGTAGGAATTTGCAACACAGAAAACAATTTATTGTGTCTTGCAGATGGAGTATATACTTGTTTTGGAAATGAGAACGTTAAAATAGGTAAATTTTTGGAGCGACATGTGGATGAGAAAGAACGCTTTGTTCTCCTGCCCAAGCAATATATCAGTTGACTACCGAAACGAAATAACTTTTGAGTGAAATACTAGTAAACATTAAATCGTGTCCCTTACTCGTTGATTTACAGATGATACATTATACGAATTTTTGCGCATTAAGGACCTGTTCACATAGGAGTCCGTTGCGTTGCGTTAAGGAAAAGATAACGTTGAGACGAAAATAAACCAATCATAGGCGTTAAAAATTTCATTGCTAATCGTTTGGAGGCATATGATTGGTTTTCGTCTCAACGTCATCTTTTCCTTAACGCAACGCAACGCAACGCAACGGACTCCTATGTGAACAGGCCCTAAGTCGAGGTCAAAAAAAAGAAATCTGCTAAATCGAACATTTCATAAGATAACTAGTCGTGATATGAAAGCGCTTCTCCACTATTTTTGAAATATTTTTTTCACAGAACAGCAGGGGGGGGGGGGGATAAATAAGTAGAAATAAGAGTTTCCGTAAAAATATCTCTAACAGTACATCTAAGCAATGTACCGAAAATTCACTTTTCCAGTATCATATAATATTGCAACCTTTCTGTAGAAAACGTCTATTATTTTTATGACTACCTGACATGTTATGATAGTGAACCTTCCCATCAATAAAGACAGTTCAGCGTCATGCATGCTATGCTTTTGTGTTTTCGCTCACAAATGTAAGGATATCCTCATTAGTATATATTTAAAATAAAAAGTTTACTTCACCTTTTGAGTACTTAAGGGAACGGTGGACCTTTATTTGAGCAAATCTCGTCATTGTAATACTGCTTGTGTTATTGTAAAAAATATAAATATTTCTGTAGATTATTAGTACCAAAATAATTTTTTTCAAGTAAAAAATCATTCATGAAGCTTCTACAAAGAAATTTATAATGGGTAAGTGTAGTAATAAATTTTAAATCTGTTTTTCTCAAAACAGATTTTTCAAGGTTTTTAGATTTTTGAAATGCCCCACGCTACTTAATTTTTCTTCAAAATTCATGAAATTGATAAGGAAGAATCCTGATGCCGTTTACAAAAAAAAAAAAAACTGGGTATGCATTTTACAATTCGACTTCATTAAGGTAATTAAATTTGATTTATAACTTTTCAAAAGGCAAAATTTTGAAGAAAATCGGGTTTGAATTCGGAAAAAAATCTCTCAAAAATTAACTATTCGAGGGATTAAATAATCGATACTCAGATTTGTTTGTTATATAGTTTAAAGAGATTAAAATGCAAAATCGAGGAAATATCTCAAAAATTAAGTAGCAAGGAGCATTTAAAAATTTTGTTTATAAATTTCAAATTTTTAAAAAAATCTTAAAATTATAATGATATTGGAAATTTCTTTTAAGGTATTCTATTTATTTATAGTGAAATGTGTATATGTACAAAATTTCGTATCTCTATGATGAAAAGTATAAAAGGTAAATTTTAATGTCCACCGTTCCCTTAACAAATAAGTTCTACACCCAAAAAAGGTTTTAGCAACGGAGCAGAAGTTATTAGCAATTTTGACACGAGCCTATAATTTCAAATGGCAATCACGTGACTTTTCAGGGCCTATTGTGCTAGTAACGCCCACAAACACCGGGACAATAAAACTGAACTTTAACAATGGGGGTAAAATTCTGTGTGCAGACCGACGCAATTCCATCAAAGGGAAGCATTCTATTCTTTACGCGATAATGAGGGCACTTTAAAAAAAAAAGTCCGACAGCGGCCATTCTTTGACTTTTTCCCAAGAAATGTGAGGAAATAAAAAAATACGCAATGAATGGATTTGAATCCTAAAATCAATAAACTGTCTACTGCGACAATACCGTCGACCAAAGTGAAATTGGGAAAACGAAGTGATAATCTGCGATCTGAAGTTGTTACCAGTAGTAGCAAGTTCTCCGGAAACTATTAAAGCTTGGATCCTTATACTTAAACTATCTATTTAGAGGGGTCCGGGTGGCATATTACCATTCCTTATAGCGCATATAGATTGGTGCAGAGTTCTCCGCCTGCAGACCCCCGACTCCTGTCATCACATTAGTCACGGTAACATTAGACACGGTATTTAGAACCACCCCCATTCCCGCCCTCAAGGTTTCTTTGATCTGGTAATATTTCAAAATTTCAAAACGACCCCGCTCGACACCATTTGACCCGCTGACCCCCGCCCTTTCTTTGATGGATCGCCAGAGGAGGCGATCCACGCATAGTACAGAGTACAGAGTGAACATAAATCACTGGATTCCCCAAGGCACAGGCAGAGAACTCTGCACCAATGTATATGCACCATTACATGAATTCACGCCATTACATCATTTGGCGGCTGCTGATTGGTCAATTGTGATTACATCGGTATTTGTGTATTTGGTGCGCTGATGCTTATGAAAGCATGTCTGTTTTTCAAGAATCAAAACTTCCATCACTATTTTTGGTAATTTTAGTAGAGTATTTATAATTTTTATTTTTAAGAGTAATGTTAAAAAATTAAAGTGTTCAAAACAGCAAAAAATACATAATTTGCATCTTGCAATCAAGATTTTAATTTAAAAAAATAAACAAATTTTTTTAAAATTCAACATTTAAATTTAAAAATAAATAATGCTTTCATTTTTTTAATTATTCAACATTTAAATTAAAAAAAAAAGAAAATATCTTTCCTTCTTTTTAATTCAACATTTAAATTTAAGAAAAAATTCAATTTTGAGTAATACAGGGTGGCTAATAAATACTGTAACACTCCAAAAAATAAGAGTTAATTTTAATCGTTTGGAAAAACAATTTATCTATCTATTTGTGTGATTGGCAACTTTTTGTAAACGCAGACAATTTTTGTTTAAAGTAATACATGTAGAATATTTTTAAAGGTGGAAGCCAAAAGGTTAGTGGTTAAACAGCTTTTTGATCGCGGATTTTCTGCAGGTAAAATATTTAAGCAATTAAAATGCCTTGGTTTTAATAGGACGTTTATATATAGGACTATAAATCGATTATTGGATACCAATAGATGTAAAGATCGACCAAGGTCCGATCGTCCACGCACTATTCGTACAAAAGAACGTATCAAAAGAATTCGTGAAAAGATACGAAGAAATCCACAACGTTCTGCAAATAAAATGGCTGCAGAAGAGAACATCAGTCGCAGAACTATGCAACTTATCATAAATGAAGACCTGGGTTTTCGCCCTTATCGCAAAAGAAAAGTTCAAGGTTTGACTACTGCACAAATAGTAAAAAGGTTACAAAGATGTAAGAAATTGCTGAACCGGCACGGTAGCAAAAGTGTTGAAAAAATAATTTTCTCTGATGAGAAGCTGTTTTGTACAGAACAAAGTTATAATGCTGAAAATGATGTTGTATATTCAGCAACCTTCGAGGATATACCTGAAAATCTTTGAACTGTTAAACGCTTTCAGAACAAGAATTCTGTTATGGTTTGGGCTGCAGTATCACACAATGGAAAACTGCCTCTGAAATTCATCGATAAAGGGGTAAAAATCAATGCTGAATATTACAAACAGGAAGTATTGGCTACACGTTTATTACCACATGCTAACAGATTGTATCCCAAAAAGAATTGGATATTTCAGCAAGATTCTGCACCGTCCTACCGATCCAAAACAACACAGGAATGGCTCCATGCCAATTGCCCGAAGTTTATCAAGCAAGAAGATTGGCCACCTTTTTCACCAGATCTAAATCCTTTAGACTATTGCATTTGGGGGATTTTAGAGTCTAAAGTAAATGCTAAGCAGCACAGAAGTTTCGACTCCCTCAAAGCTTCCATACGGAGTGAATGGTACAAATTACCTCATAAAATGATTCGTGCCGCAATAGGACAGTGGCGTAAGAGATTATCTTTAGTAATCGATAAAGATGGCGGTCGATTCGAGTAAAATTATTTCATGGTAAACTTTCATGTATAATGTTCATAATATTGTTGTATTTTTCATTTTCTATTTCATCTGTGTGTAATTAAATGATTCGATATTTGTCACAGTATTTATTAGCCACCCTGTATTTACTCTATTTTATTCTACTCCTAAAATTTTACAGTGAAATTACTACGGAAATTGGTAATTTATTAAAATTTTCCATGCACAAAAAAGAAATATGAAGGCATTTATGGCGAAAATTTCTTTTACAAATAGCTTGTCACTTTAAATTACTTTTACATTAATAGGTGGCGCCACTTAAAAAAATTGCTGTTCCTTGTAAAATATGGCGTAAAAAACATATAAAGATGAAAGCAACTAAGAAATAGATTTTATCTCATTTAAAATACGCTTAGGATCAAATATTATGCAATTATCGAAATGAAAGCAACTAAGAAATATATTTTATCATTTATCTAATTTAAAATGCGATTAGGATCAAATATTATGGCAATTACCGATACAAAACTCAATTGACCAATCAGCAGCCGCTAAACGATGTAATGACGTGAATTCATGTAAGGAATGGTAATATGCGTCCGGGTGAAAAAATTCTAAAAAAATTTTATTTCCTTCGCTTAAAAAATAAAATTCCATGGAAAAAAAATTGTGAGGACACCTCATAAAAACAGTCGATTTTGCCTAATCCAAATTTTACATAAGAATCGAAGATACTATACGTGATTTTACTATACGTGAGATTAGGGACTCTTTTCCAACTAAACAATATATTTATTTTCTAATCACGGAGCGATTACAAAAATTGTAGATCTCGAATTTCTTGATGCGATTTGTATCAGACTTTCTATCATCGCCTCAAATCATGTCCTCAACAATATTTTAGTGTTAATTCGATTCTATCAAGCAAAGGTCTATAATAAATGGCCGTAGAAAGATCAATTTTTCTCGAGTTATTAAAAAAGTTTACCACATAGTGTCGTTGCAGACGTTTCTGCGGATACTTGCCCCTCCCCCTCCCCCCTGAAAATCGCCGAACATCCATTAGGGGGTACCATTTGTAAACGTAACTCTTTGAATCTTAAAGGTCGTTAACGAGACCAGATTTTCCAAGACAAAACATTTAATGGCAAAACAATGAATGTGCCATTGCATCGAACAATCGTTAACAGATGACTTTCTTACACCTTTTTGAATAATGGAAGAAGAGAGAATGGATTGAGATTAGCAAATATTTAATGCAAAGAATCCACACGGTTCCGAGTGCACCATCTAACGATCTAAGCGAACAGGGGGTAAAGTTTTCTTTAAAGTTATATACAGTCAAACCCCGTTATAACGAACTTCAAGGGACCAAAGGTTTTGTTCGCTATATCCGAACCGTTACGAAAAATGCTAGAGTTCACAAAATGTATAACTCATTAGTAGCAATGTGTATCCAATAATGATGTAGTAAAAAATTAATAAAATCTATTAAAAATTATCATTAATGATTAAAATCGATTACATTAAACTAACACAAAACTAATTAAATTACGTACAATAGGAAAATGACGGGACCAAAATTTTCGTTTATTATATCTGTGAGTTCGTTATATACCGGGTTCGCTATATCCCAACCGTTACGAAAAATGCTAGAGTTCACAAAATGTATAACTCATTAGTTGCAATGTGTATCCAATAATGATGTAGTAAAAAATTAATAAAATCTATTAAAAATTATCATTAATGAATTAAATCGACTAAAATCGATTACATTAAACTGACACAAAACTAATTAAATTGCGTACAATAGGAAAACAGCGGGACCAAAATTTTCGTTTATTATATCTGTGAGTTCGTTATATACCGGGTTCGCTATATCCCAACCGTTACGAAAAATGCTAGAGTTCACAAAATGTATAACTCATTAGTTGCAATGTGTATCCAATAATGATGTAGTAAAAAATTAATAAAATCTATTAAAAATTATCATTAATGAATTAAATCGACTAAAATCGATTACATTAAACTGACACAAAACTAATTAAATTGCGTACAATAGGAAAACGGCGGGACCAAAATTTTCGTTCGTTATATCCGTGAGTTCGTTATATACCGGATTCGCTATAAAGGGGTTCGACTGTAAATATATATGTTCCATACAAAATTATCACCAGCAAATTGCTCAGTACCTCCACCAACTGTAATCAGAGCAAAGTACGTGCCCCGCTATTGCAGGTAATTCTGATAGTAATTTATTATCCTCCCCCGTCTAACAAAACATAACAGTCGAAATTTTCTAGATAAAAAAATCAGTTTCGGCTCCCTCTTTTTAGCGACAGGTTCTATAGGTTAATAAAATAAAATTCGGGCCCGCTCAATTGCCTAAATATTTTCTACCTTTTATATAAAAAAAAAAAACAATCCTTAAAAGGAGGTAAGTTCCACCTGAAATGTGGAAAATTTAAAAATGCGATTAATTTCTTCCACTGAAACTGGGCGGAGAGGTCTCTCCTTTAAAAGAAAATAAAAACTCATACTTATTTTTTTTTTTTAATTTCCCGTGGGATAATAGAGGAAATTGAGAATCTTAACAGGAAATTTCAAAGCAGCTTTTAGCAGAGATCTTTAGTTGGAACTGAAACAAACAAATAATTACAAGATAAAAAGAACTTTTCATATACCATGTTTTTAAATTTTTCTGTTGAATCATATAAACTTGACAATTCTATATATTAATAAATACTTTTGTAAAATCATCCCATCAACTTGAAAGAAAATTATCAAATGCGTAATCAATCGTTTAGCTCCGGAATTGGAAGTTAACTTGCGTTTAACTGTTCGTTCCCGTCCCTGCCGACAGATGGCAGCACCATTCTACAATACAAAATTAACTGAAAATGAATTCAAATCTGCTTAAAGATGGCTAAAAGTATTAAAAGAATGTATTTTCATCGTGTTCTGAGCTATTCTAAGAGTTTTAAATGTCTAGCTAGTCGGGAAGTTAGTTAAAAATCGATTGCAAGATTTGTACTGGACAAACACACACACAAACAAACAAGAAAGTGAGTTAATAAAAATATGCTAATAAAGACATAAATATACAAAAACTAGACAAAAAAACTTTCAGGTAGTTTCTTCTAACGAAACTACCGCGGGTTATTAACGTAGGATTACTTATCGTTGCTTACCTCTTTTGTATGTATATATGTATGTATGTGTTATGTACATATGTATCTATATACAGAGGCTGTACACACATTTTTTAGACAATGTATATTGTATTCACAAAACTAAATTACATAAAATTCTTGTGTTTTAAATGTTCTATTTGACATCCCTTATTCTGAACTATCTTTCGACACCGCAATTTCCAGGATAATAATGCCTTTTGAAGTGTCAGAAGAGGTATTCTATCCCATTCCTCCTGAACAGCTTTCCAGAGTCCTGTAAGGGTTTTGGGACGACGTTTGGATAATGCAGATTTTAAAAGTCCGAAAGCACAAAAATCCATAGGTGATACATCGGGAGATTTAGTAGGGATATCAGTGAAGGGTATGGGCTTGATACCAGTTTTTTGATCCATTTCTTTTAGGAAATTTACAGTGGATTTTGATGTGTGACTGCTAGCTTTGTCCTGATGGAGTCTCACAGATTGATGGCACTGTGGGTAAAGCGATGGTATTTCATTCAGAAAAATTGGCGATAAAATATGTTCCTGATAGTATTTGGAGTTAATCTTGACATTTTCCCACTCTCTTTATTTTTAACTTGCCATTATAAGAAAAACCAGTAACAATCATGAATCCCTTAGAAAAACTTTCTTTCGATTCTTTGAACCACGTACTTAAATTTTTTTCTCCCCTTTTATGATAATAAATGGCTCTTTTTTTGTTGCAATCATTTAAATACACCCATGATTCATCTATTGTGACAATTGTTTTCCATTTTTCTTTGGATAAGTGTTTCTCATATAGAATTCTGCAGCGTGTCCTGCGTTCAGCGATATGATTTGGAAGAAGACGATGCACATTGCGTTTTTTCGCTTTCTTATGATTTAAATCAAAATTTATCATTTTGTTTACAGTGGACACCGAGCATTTTAATGATTTTGCAACTTTCCTTGGACTAGGTGGATTTTCTTTTAACATTAAACTTCGTGCCTTTGCAATAGTCGAATATGTCCGTTTTATCCTTGGATACTTGTTTTGAATTTTTGTCCCACTTGAGGCTCCAATTTGACGTTTTTTTCCTTTCTTGTTGACGATATTACCTATCGACGCTTTAGATATCACAAAACCATGACTCTCACATCGTTTTTGGATAACGGAGTATGCATATTTCTCTTCGGAAAGAGCATAAATGTAGCCTTCGAACCACTGCTTTGTTAAAAACGCAATTTTGAATAAAAACAAAACTTTCAATCCGCAGACGATAATTTTGACTTTTAAAAACATAGTATATTTGCAATTATTTCTTTTGCAGCAAACGATTTTTTATTACCGCTTACCAAAATCGTCTAAAAAATGTGCGAACAGCCTCTGTATATATACATACGTACGTATATATATAAACATATATGTATGTCAAAATTTTGACGCATTTTGGTACTTTTCTGTTTAACTGTTTACTGCTTATCTAAGCGATACAGACTGGGTTTGGCGAGCTGCCAAAATTATAACTCGCGAAGTATGGATGGACAGGGTTTTAGCGTCTAAAATTTTGCTTTCGGGAGGACCGTTATGGAGGAACGTAATCCTACGTTAAAAATACTTCATAATTAATAAAAAAAAGTATTAAAATAACGCTAAGAGAGTAAAAATGAAAGTTTCCGAAAATCTATTAAAATAACCTAATATTCTCTTTAAAAGTTAAAAAAAAAAAAGTTAAAAAAGTTTTTAAAGTTTTTTTTTCTTTAATTAAAAGTTTCCGAAAATTTATTTAAATCTATTTTCAATCAAAAGGCGTTCCAACCGGCATTCATCTTCAGAGGGAGTAAAAACATCGAAGATCGAGAAGAAAGTAGTCCAAATTTGTAAAGCATAATTGTATGGAATTTCCCTGCAAGTTAATAAGGGATTCCGTACCCTGACGGATTTGCCTCACTACAACCTCCAAACAGAATATGCACCTATCCCTTTGTTATCTACGACAATTTCGCTTATCTGAGATTAGGAACCAGCTTCGGATGTCAACTCAAATGAACAAGTAGAGACAAATTAATAAGAAAGAACGAGCAACAGGCTGCTTTGCTCAAAGAGATAAATCAATCATCGCAAAACTGACCATTCTTCTCAGCTGCTGGTACGATGATTGATCATTACAGGGTTTATTTGTTTGCGCGTCGCAGTTCCTAAAATAATTCCCGGGAACGCCATTCACGCGACAAAGTAAGTATGCATTTTACGTCACTGCATCAGGAATAATTAAACGCTGGGTTTTCCTTACACGAATTGAACACAAATTATGAATTTTCCCGAGAAATCTTTTTTTTTTTCATGTGTGCATGAGTGTGGAGGATTACATTTTGCAGACACACAGATACAGGCTCAGTCATAAAAGTAGAATTTAGATGAATCAAGAAATGGCACCATTTTAGCACAATAACAGAGGAGCTGTTAACCCCCTGCCAATTTTTATTACTACGGAATGACGTAGCGAGCATAAATGGCGCCCGGGGCACGATACATTTTTGGCGCCCCCCTATCCGAAAAGCATATAGTAATATAATATATAGAATTAGTGAAAAGGACCATTTGGCGCCCCTGTGCGAGTGGCGCCTGGGGCATGATAGACCCCCTTGCCAACCCCTCGCTACGCCACTGGGCCAGTCCTTGTCATACATACATGGGTATGCAATCAACCCACTAAAGTAACAATAATACTTTCGAGGAAAAGTTTTAGGCACGCTTTACAGATTTCTTTAAGATGAATTTTATCATTTTCCCGGTAAGGTTAAATAAATTATATAAAAACAGGTAGTCTCCTTTCACGAAACTACCGCGTGTTATTAACATAGGATTACTTATCGTTGCTTACTCCTCCTTTTTTTCCGATGTTTTTAAACATCGATGTTTTAGAACATCCATTTTTAAAAACTGGTTTAGTAACCTTTAACATTAATGTTACTTCGGTTAGTCGTGGTGGAGGGGGGGGGGATGATTTAATTTTGCTATCTGATTGGGCTGACACAAATGACAAAAACTTGGTTGTTTTTGCTTTGGGATACATTGATGACTCAAAATTCTCGTTGTAAATATCGCCATGTTTTGCCTTCAAATGTCCAGATAAATTCGTGGCATTGCCAGAAGTTTTGAGGGACTTAAGGCAAATATTGCATTTTGCCAATTTGTCACAGGTTTTGCAAAAATATTTCCAAACGGTACTTTTGAGAGGCATCTTACTAATAATATTAACGTCAACTTATGTAAAACAGAACAAAACAAAAACTTAAATGGCTGCTCTCGCGTATATACAGGGTGGCTAATAAATACTGTAACACTCCAAAAAATACGAGTTAATTTTAATCGTTTGGAAAAACAATTTATATATCTATTTGTGTGATTGGCAACTTTTTGTAAACGCAGACGATTTTTGTTTAAAGTAAAACATGTAGAATATTTTTAAAGATGGAAGCCAAAAGGTTAATGGTTAAACAGCTTTTTGATCGCGGATTTTCTGCAGGTAAAATATTTAAGCAATTAAAATGCCTTGTTTTTAATAGGATGTTTATATATAGGACTATAAATCGATTATTGGATACCAATAGCTGAAAAATCGACCAAGGTCCGGTCGTCCACGCTGTTCATACAAAAGAACGTATCAAAAGAATTCGTGAAAAGATACGAAGAAATCCACAACGTTCTGCAAATAAAATGGCTGCAGAAGAGAACATCATTCGCAGAACTATGCAACTTATCATAAATGAAGACCTGGGTTTTCGCCCTTATCGAAAAAGAAAAGTTCAAGGATTGACTACTGCACAAATAACAAAAAGGTTACAAAGATGTAAGAAATTGCTGAACCGGCACGGTAGCAAAAGTGCTGAAAAAATAATTTTTTCTGATGAGAAGCTGTTTTGTACAGAACAAAGTTATTATGCTAAAAATGATGTTGTATATTCAGCAACCTTCGAGGATATACCTGAAAATCTTTGAACTGTTAAACGCTTTCAGAACAAGAATTCTGTTATGGTTTGGGCTGCAGTGTCACACAATGGAAAACTGCCTCTGAAATTCATCGATAAAGGGGTAAAAATCAATGCTGAATATTACAAACAGGAAGTATTGGCTACACGTTTATCACCACATGCTAACAGATTGTATCCCAAAAAGAATTGGATATTTCAGCAAGATTCTGCACCGTCCCACCGATCCAAAACAACACAGGAATGGCTCCATGCCAATTGTCCGAAGTTTATCAAGCAAGAAGATTGGCCACCTTCTTCACCAGACCTAAATCCTTTAGACTATTGCATTTGGGGGATTTTAGAGTCTAAAGTAAATGCTAAGCAGCACAGAAGTTTGGACTCCCTCAAAGTTTCCATACGGAGTGAATGGGACAAATTACCTCATAAAATGATTCGTGCTGCAATAGGACAGTGGCGTAAGAGATTATCTTTAGTAATCGATAAAGATTGCAGTCGATTCGAGTAAAATTATTTCATGGTAAACTTTCATGTATAATGTTCATAATATTGTTGTATTTTCCATTTTCTATTTCATCTGTGTGTAATTAAATGATTCAATATTTGTCACAGTATTTATTAGCCACCCTGTACTATTTATAAAATAAAACCCCATGGAAGGTTCTGGGGTGTCGGGAACATTCCAAGTGCTCTGATTGGTTCATTGGTTGTTGATTGCCATTTGTCTGTTTACTAAGGAATCGTTCCCTCTACTGTATTCGTCCTTTTCAGAATTCCAACTTACATTTACTGAGTGTAAAAATTATGCTACGTGGTAAATTTTTTTTATTATGGTACTTTTTCATTAAAAAAAAAAACATCGAGACAACGTAAAACATCGAGCAAAAAACATCGATGTTAAAAAAACATCGGCTTCAATAAATCGATATTTAAAACATCGATGTCTTTATCAAAACATCGATGTTTTGAAAACATCGACATCGATGGCTAAAAATATTAAAAGAATGCATTGTCGTCGTGTTATGAGCTATTTTAAAAGTTTCAAATGTCTAGCTAGTCGGGAAGTTAGTTAAAAATCGATTGCAAGATTTGTACTGGATAAACACACAAACAAGAAATCGAGTTAATAAAAACATGGTAAAAAAATCTGAACGTCTCTAAAACAATAACTTTATTATGCCCTTAATACTAAATGCTAGGGAATATTTTCTGCTTATCTCCAGTATTTTATCAATATTTACTCATCCCTACTCACTCTCTACATAAAAATTGGTTAATACCCGGTCACTGAACCCCAAGAAGTACAACAGATGAATCATTTGTAGATTCAGATTTCGAGACCTGACTACACTAATAATGCCGGGTCTATGTGTAAGGTTTCCGTGCCGTGTGGGAGCTACTTCTCCCCTACTTATTATAATTTAAAGACCATTTTTAAAAACTGAATTGAGAAATAAAAGCACACATCTTATTGAAACATATGTGCTTTTTTTTTGAATGAATGAATGAATGAATGAATGAATATATATATATATATATATATATATATATATATATGTGTGTGTGTGTGTGTGTAATATAAAAATAATTTTTATATTATTTATCTGACTTGTCCATATTCCTGTAAAACATAATTTATTCCATTTCTAATGATGATGTAATAGCTCATAAAGTTTGCAATACTTAATCCCTTCGTTCCCCTATAGACAGAGAAATATCCTCATAGACTTAGAACAGCCTCTGTCTACGGAGACTGAGCCGATAAGAATCATCGGACACGCCCTAGTCCATGACGTAACATAGCGTCATTGGGATTAACGCTTACACCAATTCTTCTGTATATTCCCGATATAAAAATGTGAACACGGCTAAAAGCCGCGCTCTTCCTGAGAATGTTTGAACATATAATATATCACACGGTCTAGCTCCCTTCCTATGGGGAACTACGTAATAAACGACAAATAAATCTGTGTTAATTCAGTCGCCTGTTTACTCCGTATCAAAAATTCATTTACAGGTGTTCCAGTATCAGCTGTTCCAACGATGTCTATTGCTATGATATTTCACACACACACATATATATATATATTCATGCACGATACATTCATGCACGAATAACTTTAACTGTGTATAGGAGATGAAACACGACAGTGTAGACGTAGCCAGAGTGGTAATACGTCTAATAGTTCGGTACAGGTAATGGATTCACACTTTTGTAGACGTGGCGGTGGACACATTCGAGGAAAGAGCAGGAACGCACACACACTTGAGATCTAGAGACGAACACCTTTTTCAGGCGCCAAAACATATCGGGGAGGAAATAACCACAGAGAAGAAAGGCACTGATGCAAACGCACAACACTGATGCGATACATATTATTTTTATTATTCCACATAACGAAGACATTCCGGATTCAGCAGGGGACACACAAACAATACTGGCGGCACCCGGGGCTTGAGAATACAGACTTTATATTATGGTATAGTATTGGAAGGAGTACGCGCACAACGAGCAAGGAAATAATGAAGGTCTCATCTTTTATACTGAGTAACTTCTGATTTTTCCGCTAGGCTTAGAATTATTTTAATTGGTTGACCCCCGATCTTGTGGTATTTCTTCGAAGGGGTATCGAGATCACGAAAGTCTAAAAATAACTTTCCCGCGGGTGCATTAAAGAGAATATTAGGTTATTTCGATTTCCGATTTCGTTTTTGAAATAGGGCTGTGCTTTATTGAGAAAAATTTAGGATACGTGTTAGATGTAGGACAAATAATATTAGTGGGGCGTTATTATTACATATATGTGTGTGTATGTATATATATATATATATATATATATATATATATATATATATATATATATATATTAATTAAGCCAGATTTTTCTAGGATATTTTTTTCCCTTTATCTCTCGGACGTTAAACAATTCCCCTAATTCTTCCTCGGCAACGTAATAAATCCCTACCATCTTCCTTCATCAACAGAATATTTTTCATTACGCTCTGACCTAATATCGAGCTACTCGCATTGCTCAATGAAGTGGTAATTCTCTAAAGGCATCAATACCCATCAGTACCAAACATGGCGCGTGAACAGGCTTGACATTCGTTACAGATATGCCCCTGGGGTTAATCATCATTAACGATCCCATCCCCAACATCCATTCCCTTCACTTCGGCGCTCGGCCCCTCCCCCAGCCCCTCGAAGTATTCAATTAGTTATCCGAAATTCCCGCTGCTAGCAATTAAGAAACCCAGTTGTAAGTGCAACAGGGGTCCTATAAGCGAGCAGGCATGTCCCGGGCGGAAATTTCGTATGGGCGATTAGAGGGCCATCTGTTCGCCGTCTCTCAATAAAAACCTAAGCCTGGTCTCGAAGATAGAAAAATAGATGTTAATGACTGGAACTCAAGAGTGTAAAAATTCATGAAGTAGACCCCTAGGAGTCATTTCTCTCCTGCTACTCCCTCCCATTCCTATCCCATCGATATTTTCAATAAATATCGCTCCTGACTGGCGGAAAAGTCGCATGGACCAAAACTGCGCTACATAAGAAACACGTACATGTAGCCTAAAAGAGAGACTATTTAGGTTCTCTAATAAATTAAATGAGGGTTAAGGATTCGATAACAAAAGTTTGATCGCAATCACCTTTTCGGGTTAACGTGCTACCAGCCACTGTGTAATAATGCAAAGTAGGGTAAATTAGTATTATTCTACGCCATTTTCATATAACAGCATGTCATACCTCGTCAACGGGATAAATCGTAGCTCGAATACGAGTCCAGATCGCCAAATTTAAGTGAAATCGTAAGCAGCAGGCGCCGAGTTGATTTTCAGATCTGGTCACTTTCAGTATTACATAGGCAAAGTATACATACGCGGCGACAAAATACCAATTTTGTGTTTAGGTTACTGCAGACCTACGTGATGTTATGTAAATGAACAAATAAACAGTCTATCTAGTACATTGGTAAGAATCATCTCTCATCAAATATCACCCTAGGTCGCCCCAAACCTCAATGGGCAAACCTTTGTATTCAAAGTATATCTGTGTCGAGAAGCCGCAATATCAGCATATGCTACATTAGAGACTTAGAAACATGTTTCTTGTGTTTTCTGTTGCCGCCAATGTGTGTGTGTGGGGGGGGGGGGATTCCAAACAGTTAACCAACAAGCTGACAGAGCTTTACCGTAAATTCTCTAGACAGGAAAATTACAAGAAATGAGAAAAAATACATTTTTTTACAAGGCAGTTCTTTCATCTTTATATTGGCTTGCAGCAATAAATTACAACATTTCAAGGAAATACATCCATTATCGTCAAGAACTAACGGTTTTCTTTGTTCGCGCATTAAACATACTACAATTTTTTTCGTGTAATAGACGTGTTACGATATTACGAGTAATAGAAAAGTTTAATAATCAGATAGTCCTTTAAAAGTTTACGGCACTGTTTCTAGAACTTTTCTCATTCACTGCGCGGTTAGAAGTATCTTGTATTCGCATTTATTGATTGACATTGATTAGAACTTTTACTTTCGTCACCAACTTCGATTTACATTGTTTGGCTCTGACAAATTTATACTAGAGAAGCTGGAAAAAAAAAGCTCTGAAGGCTTATTGATTTTTCTGGTTAATTATTATAAGCGTATGGCACATTATCAACCAGTTTGAAGCAACGGTTTCACTGATAAACACTGTACAATTAACTATCCAAATAATACAAAAAAATATTTCTAACTAGCCGGGCTTCGCCTAGCTACGCTCAAGCCATCCGTGTAACATATTTATGTACTTCGGGCCCTACAAAAGAAAAAAAAAGCCTACAAATGTATTAAATTCAAGTGAATAAATTCCTTTCAATTTTCATTCCCTTCGCTGCCGACAGATGGCAGCACCACTGAACCTGATGATTTGGTTTCTCAGCAGTGAGTGATTTTAGAATGAAAATATCTCTAAAACTATTGAATTAACAGAATAAGTGTACGCAGAAAAAATTATCAGTTTTCGAAGCTCTTTCCAAATATGCAACATTTATGTACTTTCATGAGAAAAAAAATTACACCGTTTTCTGTATATTTGTCGGCCATTTTTTTTTCGAGGATCGGTACCCGCCCGGATGAGTTACGGTCATGTGATCTCTCGACATCCACTTGTCTCTTTATTAGTATAGAAGAGACTCGCGTAATTACATAATATTTAAATTATATTACAAAAGTATAGCAATCTAGCATAAAGTTTTATAAAGAGAAAAGTAAAGTATAAAATATCCTTGTATTTAAATAACACGTAAAAAATAAATTTCGTGTGAAAAAATATGACTTGCAAAAATCATTAAGTGTTGTAACGCAATCAATGAGAACACGAAGACAAAATTATTGTTATCAGTCAAACGCATTTAAGACTGCTTAAACCAGACATCAATTTTTTTTTACTATAACCCTGTTAGTAACGAGGAAGAAAAAGAAAGAGCCTCTAATGTTTTTTTACTGAGCCTGCCAAAAAAAATTGTCTCAGCCATTTTTGGCCCATAAGGGTTTAGTATTTTACATGTCACAGTAAATACTGTTCGAAATATTATAATCCGCATGTGTTAAGAGGATAAAAAAAAGTTTGACTTCAACTTCTGAAGTTCCTGACATGACATTGACTAATTCTTGACGAATGAAACACTTTCTAAAAATTACTACATTTATGCTAGAATAATTAAAATATAAGAAAGAGACAATTTGTGTATCATCTACTGAAGCGGGGGAAAAAAGTACTCATTATGTGTATAAAAAGAAGACGATGATATCACCAGTCGTTATCATTGTCTCATCAGTGGACATGTTGTCACCATTCATATGAAGAAAGACAATGATGTCACGTGTATTATTCAACGCGTACTAATTTACAAAACGAAAACGTAATTTACGTACGAAATTACAAAATTTACAAGCAGATGAGTTACAAAACGTTGATACAGGTACAGTGGAATCTCGATCGATCGTTTTCGGATCCATCGTTTTTCCGTATGTACCGTTCATTTTATCCAGTCCCGACGATCATATTGCTTTGTTATGTTTCCGCATCTATCGTTTTCCCGCATTTATCGTTCATTTCAATCGGTCCCTTGAAAAACGATAGATCGAGATTCCACTGTATATACCAAACCCTAGGTAACAACCCTAAAGATCATGTACCCTAAATGTAAACTGTAACAATGTACCCTGTAACCCTAAAGATAAACTGTATATACCAAATACTTTTCTCACAGATGACGACGTAACATTTCGACCGATCCTTCCATTATAAGCGGAAATATTTGTCAATAAAATGAATTCACGGACATTAGGGTGAAGTAATCATGTCTTTCTCATCAGGCCTTTAAATTCAGTGATCTGAAATTACTCTTCACATTTTCAGTTTCAAAAAATAGGAATCCTCGACTTTTTAAGGATCTGAAGTTGCCTGTTAGGGAGACCTCACAAATGATTTTAAGGTGTTTTATTTCTAAACTTTAAATTTTTTAAAAAAATATTCGGGTATTAACAACCTTGTGATAATTTCTCCTGAAATATCAACTTTATAAATTCGGAATATTAATAACCATGCCTCAAAGTTACTTTTACGGGTTGCAGTCTGTTTTTCCCCGCGTTTCAATTTGATAAATTTACACCAGTAAGCGATGTCACAACAATTAATTTAAGGTAAACCAGAAGTTTTGGGGTTTGGTTTGGTTTGGAGCGGTACGGTCAATATTTTGATACACGAGGGCTAATTAGACCGGGACCTACAGTTTAAAGCCGATTCCGAACGGCTACAAACATCCATGCCAACAGTGGGACTCGAACCCACAGGATCTGAACTGAATGCCAGCGCCCTAGCCATTCGGACATCACGTGGCCCAGAAGTTTTTGGTTTTACAATTCGCGAGGGGAGATGAAAGGTGTAGTATTATCATATAAGTATTATCATATAAATATAAGTAAGAGGTGTAGTACTATCAACCTGAATAATAATAAGACGACAAAAAAAAGTATTATCCTCAAATTTTCCAAAGCCGAATATTGACACAGTAATAAATTGAAAATTCTTGTATCTCAGCAGATAAATAAGAACCGTTTAAGGACCAGAAAAGTACGGACTTAAAATGGAACAAGTAATATAAAAACAAAATTTTTTAAAGTCAATTCCTACTTAGGTCAACAAAGAAAAATTTGAGTGTGAACTAATAGTAGGAATTGAAAAAAAGGATTGCCTGCCAGAACCTTGCCTACTGTGCGATTTTAGGAGGGGGGGGGGAAGAGAGAGAAAAAGTTTGTCAGGTTAGGGATTCGATCCCGCAACCTACAGGACGGGAGGAGCCCGCACTACCGCAGTGCTACCGTTTACAGAGTAAGAAGAGGGAAATTACTATTCAAGAGCAAGAGACGCTCTAGGTCTAAAACTAAAATCGATTAATTAAATTTAATTAATGAATTAACATTTGAAAAACTGTATTAACATCGAGTGTCATCCACTACAAGTTTAAAAAAATGTATTTGAACCTGAGTGGATGAATAAAAAGTATTTTATTAACGATTGAAAATTTGAACAAGATATATATAGGGAGAGTGTGAACTAATAGTAGGAATTGAAAAAAAAAAATCCAGAAACTGCAAATAACGACTTGCCATTTAGATAATTTATCAATAAAAGTCAATTTAGCTCTGTAATTCAAAAGTCTATCGAGGAAAAGATTCCAGAACATCATCTATAAAAGAAAAGAGAAACAAAGCATTTCTCGCTCATATTTCAGCATGCCATAAAGGTCAACAACGCAGAGTAACCGAACACAAACTAAAATACGAGACACTAGTGGTCAAGAGCCGAAATATAGAAGTCTCTCCAAGAATTCACCCCCTCCCCCCCCCCCCCCCCTGGAAAGTCTGGGATCTTGGATTGTGAAACTTTCAATTTCCGATCTCATTAGCCTCCCGCTGATCGCGCATGGCGTGGGAGGACGAGGATTTATCGGGGGAGGGTGATCCGAGGGAATTTTATGGCCTGCCCTAAATCTCAAAAATCCGCCTTTAATCAGCGAGTGTGATTAAGAGCAGTCATTATTCGGAGGCAAGTAGTTGGATGAAGTCTTGCAGCGGGAAAAGTGAAAATAATTAACTGAGAAAGGGAAGGCGGAAGTTATAACGCACATGATACAGGAGAGAGCATTCGGTGTGTGTTCCATTAAGAACCTTTTCTCGGGCGGGTAACAATAATTTTCCGACAAAATGATTTCTTCGTCTCTTTTTCCCCGTAGGCAATTTGCAAAAAAAAAGAAAAGGCAGGGGCAAACCAGGTCGTTGCGGCTGACTTTTTTTTTTACCCTTCAACATGATTGAAATCTCTGTTACCAACTATAAAATTTTCACAATAAAAGGGCTCTACATTACTGTTTCAAGATGGTTTAGAGCGCCGTGTTGGAGTAACAGAGAGTTTAAAGGGTGAGGTTTTGAACTTTATAATAAACTAGCTGAAAACCCGTACATTCAAATTAAATACAACGGTAAATGTATGCAATTAATGCCAAAAAAAATAAATATATATATTTATAATCAATGCGACGATCAATGTATACAATTCATGTAATATATATATATATATATATATATATACAGGTATATATATATATATATATATACAGGTATATATATATATATATATATATATATATATATAATTATAAAAAAATCGAAAGGGATATTTATTTTTTTTGGATAATATCCAATCGTCTGCTGCATTAGAAAGAAAAAGAATATTTTTTTTTGTCTATTTAGTTGTTATGCACGTGACGATAAATTAATTTAAAGTACCAGAAAAAGAAATCACGTGATCGGCATTTAATAAATTAAATTCTAAAAATGAATCTTTAAAAATTCACCAAAAATCAGAAAATCGAGGTAAAGATTTCAAAAAGATTTTATTTTAAAGGAATTTTTATGATATTTCTCGTGATAAAAATTTTATAACCCTCAAATTATTATTTTAAATGCAAACTTAAAAATAGTTACAAAAACAGCTTAAAAATTTAATTTAAAAAAATCTAAGAAGAATTTTTCAAAAATCTTTCTTAGTGCACCCCTACACCACAAGAAGAATCGCCCTGCAAAATTTCAGCCCTCTAGGTCCAGCAGTTTGGTCTGTGCGTTGTATGCCAGTGAGTCAGTTACGGAACTGTTTTATATATATAGATTGTTTAGAAGTTTGAAGATGCAAGAGGATAGCACAAATTTGCGGCATTTAATATATATATGTTCATTCATACTCTCCAATACACCATATATACATTCCAGTTGAGAAGGCATAACGTTTGGTTAAATATGTTGAGTTTCGCTTCTTATTTCCTACTGCTCACACCAAGTCACCTCATTTAGGATAATAAATTATTTAGTTACAAGAAATACCTTATCTTATTACAATCTTAATCTAAATAAGCCTGTCTAAGCTTCTATAAATCACATCTACATACGATCTCATTCAATAAATATTTCGCGGGGTTATATATTTAATCTCTTACTTTATGTTGACAAATATATAATCGTTTTAAGGATTACTTCTCCAAATTGTGTTTATTAATAAATGTCAAATGTTTATTAAGTCTGAACTACTAAACAAGTTTCGATGTTAATTTAGACTGGGAATGAACGATATTTTTCATAACTTTACGACGTGAAATTCCTAATTTTATAAGCTTCAGGCCAGACAAATACGGAAAAACTATTGCTATTGCATGGTTGCAAATTAATAGCTCTAGATCCAATGAGCTGAAAATACAATGGTGTTCAGGTGAGTTATGTAGGTAGCACCATCTTAAACAAAACTGGGATTTAGAGATTTATAGAGAGCCTTTAAACTACAGTACAGTAAGTCCTCGGCTTACGCGGTTTCATAGATACGCGGTTGTAATTTTCAACTTCAATACGGCCATAATTTCGACGAAAAGAGGTATTTTAAATGAAACTACGGAGAAATTATTGATAAATTCGGATTGAAGATCTCCAACGCAAACGCATACCGTTAACCTTTTCCTTACGGGGGGCGAAGGAGGAATAGGATGTATCCAAAGAATAACGGCCCATTTATATATATATATATATATATATATATATATATACATTCCTTCTTGGGTCTGTACTCTTGGGATACATGCTATCCCACCCCGTAAGGAAAAGGTTAAGTCACGCGCTGATACAAACGAAAGCGTTGAGCATTTTTGAAAATTTTAAGCCCAAACGAATCTGGAACGAATTAATCGCATAAGTAGAGGACTTACTGTACTTTTTTCACTCTCAAGCGACATTAAAGATGGGGGTCGCTGGGAAATTGTCGTTAGCATATACAGTATTCCTTACGAGACATTTCACTGGAGTTTCCGCATTTCCATTCAGTGCAATGTATACCACAGTTTAAAAAAAGAAAATGGAAAAAAAAAAAAAACGTTTAGTCGAGACCGTTTCTTCACAAAAGATTTACCCTACATAACACGAAAATTTCGCGGGATCATATCTAATGGACATGTGCTCCATTTACAATCGACTTTAAGTGTTTCGATACTACTCTCACACTACGAGAGACCTGAGACCTATTTATTGGCGAAAAATAAATAAATAAATGAACAAACATTTAACACACGGGGTTGGGGGGTAGACGAGTGCAAAATCAGACGCAGGCACACAAGATTTCTATTCATCGACGATTGATAAAAATAAAATTTTCAAAAAGAAATGTCACATGTATTAAGGAGAGGCGAGAAGTGGCAAAAAATACATAAAAAAATCAAGGTTTTTAAAAAAGTCCTCCAAAGAAGTCTATAAAATTCCATTTCACGGAGTAATATCGGAAATTGTCTCCGAGCAGAAGTAGACATTGAAGTGAGAAGTGAAAAGCATTTACCAAAGGATGTAGTTTTTAGAGAATGCAATTTAAGAAATAGAGAAAGGGAGTGGATTTCTTTTACGGGTAATGCAACAAAAAAGGCAAAGGAATTGGAAACATAAAAATTTTGAGAAATGTGAAAATATTTTTGTTCCTTTTTCTCTCTATGGTCAGAAATCTGTTAGAGTGCATTTTATATGAAGTCGACCAGGGTTAGAGGGAGGGTGGACCATTTTTCTTCTTCTTCTTCTTCTTCTTCTTTAAATCCTTACGTCGGGGACACAAGTAAAGAGATACGGAATCTCAAGTTATCATAAATACAGAGCCACATATTAATCAAACACACACAAAATTTTGGAAATTCCAATCAACCGCTTATAAGAATCAAAAACAGTAATAACAAACGTGATTCTTATAAGCGGAAATCACTGTAACTGTATATATATATATATATATATATATATATATATATATATATATATATATATATATATATATATATATATATGTATATGTATATATATATATGTATATATATGTATATATATATATATGTATATATATATATATATATATATATATATATATATATATATATATATATATATATATATATATATATATATATATATATATATATTTATTTCTGTGGCTTGGTACAAGAAGTGCCAAAGTCAGTTTTTTCCAAGATGACTTTGTTTGCTTATGTCTCTTTAAAAATATATTATTTTCAATGTAAGAAGTACCCAAGTCTGTCCGATGCTTTAAAAGTGTTTTCTAAACCATTGTACAGACTTGGGTACTTCTTACATTGAAAATAATATTTTTTTTAAAAGAGACATAATCAGACAAAGTCATCTTGTAAAAAACTGACTTAGGCACTTCTTGTACCAAACCACAGATATAGAAACGTGTATGACATTAAAAGGCTTTAGAAATTAACAATCTTCATAGCAATTTTATTAGCAATCTTCATAGTGTGCTAAAATTAATAACATAATAAACAAATTTTTATTAACATAATAAACAATATGCAAATATAATTTTGCATTATTTTACATTTTAAACAAAACTTTTATCACGCTTTGTATCAAAACGTGTTAAAAGGCTTTAGAAATTAGCAATCTTCATAGCAATCTTCAGAAAAAGCAAAGAAAGAGACATAATCAAACAAAGTCATCTTGTAAAAAAATGACTTAGGCACTTCTTGTAACAAACCACAGATATAGAAACGTGTATGACATTAAAAGGCTTTAGAAATTAGCAATCTTCATAGCAATCTTCATAGTTTTCTTCGACTATTGAATTGTCTTCTCACACTGAACCACCGAAGAATAGTTTTCGAACCACAGTTGCGCGACAACTTAGGCAGATAGATAAAACAAAGGGTAAAGCATAACTGCTGCAGACAAAGGCAAAAAATACGGCATCAAAAGCTGCAGATAGAAGTGTAAAGGATCCTAAATACACTCTGCTAAATTAACTTTTAAAAAACAGAAAAAAAATCCTACTGCTTACACAGGCAGACGGAAATTAGAAAGGAATTTTTCATCCCTCAAAATTGGTCGTGACTTCGTTATGCACATTTGCATAGGCATAAGTAAAATCCACCCCCCCATTTTCACTCATTTCTCGGAAACTTTCAGAAAAAGGGAGAGAAAAATGAGCCAACTCTCAAAGATCAACAGTCAAATGGCTGATTACAGAAAGACCACTTTCTCGCAAAAATATATTGTAAACAAGAGGAATAAGAAAAGTTATGCAAATGAGGCAGTATCGAAATGCCCCGCGGCTTCATTTTCATCATTTCCTAGAAGCAGGGAAAGAGGCATACTAGTTATTTGTATTTTGTCACCATAGCAACACAGAATGTCGGGAATTCATTAAAATGCCATACATAATAAATTTTCTTTGGCTGAAACGGGGTAAGCTTTTTAGAGAAATAAATTTTCACCAAACTTCAGTAACGAAGTCGCTAAATCCCGAAAAAAGGTTCGTTATACCGGAAATTCGGTAAACAGAGATTTACCTTTTAAAATACACAAGAGAGATTTTAAATTCATAAACACTAAATATTATTAATAAAAGTAATTAATCACACCTTTATTTTGTAAATTAATGTCTAATTGTTTTATATATCTTACCCATTAAACAGAAATTTGCAAAGAAAACAAGAATAAAACAAAACATTGTCCGGGAATACACTGTATTTTCAATTAAAAAAATTATATTAAAATTAATGAATTTTAATGTCATTATCGCATTTATTATAACAAGTAATTTAAAGCTTACATTAACACATGCGTCCTTAAATTTAATAACTGATAAAGTAGTTAATTTTGTCCGAGTTTTTATGTTTTGAAAAAGTTCTTTATCTCATAATACGTCTCGCATCTTCGCAATGCACCAAAAGCCCTTCAGGCGTATTTTCTTCAAACTGTAATCCGCGTCGGAATGTGTTAAAAGAAAGTTAATGTGTTAAATGTGTTGAAAAAAAAGAATTAGTTTGAAATGTTCAGAAATATTTTGAGAAATATAGAGAAAAAATATTGGATCACAGGAAAAAGTTCGTTAAATAGAGAATGCACTTCGCTATTTGGAGGTTATTTTACGAAGAAATTCGCAAAACGTTCTTGGTTCCAAGGAAAAGTTTGCAAAATAGAGATTCGTTAAATAGAGGTCGGACTATATATATATATATATATATATATATATATATATATATATATATATATATATATATATATATATATAACGTAAGCTTAACAGACGTGTTTGGGTAATTATCCATTCCATAAGTGTAAATAGCTCTACGTTCTTATATTTCCCAGCAAAACACAATTGGGATAATTTCACATATACACCGCATTAAGTAACACGAATAATCTGCTTTACAAACTGTTTTAGTTATCCAAAGAGAAGCCGAAAAAAAATTCCGATTTCGAGAAAAAAGCTGACACGAATATGTAATTAAGAACGGAAATTTAATTTAGTAGGGCAGACGATAGGACCTGCCACATACGAGTCATTCACATGACGTGATGATAGTAAATGGCTCTCCTCTGTCCTATACACCCCAATCCCCATTAATACACATCACTTCTAACGACTTAGCCCCCTGCTAGTGTAACGACCTGTACTTTGCCTCAACTGGGATACGAAACTTGAAGGCACAAACATTATTTTCACGTATACTGGCCACTTAATGTACCTATCCTATGTCTCCTATATGCTAGAGTCATTTTACGCATTATATGTTATTTAGAAGTACATATTAGCCTATTGAGGAATCCCGAATCGTTCAAAAAACTATACCACACAGCAGTGGCGCACCCAGGGGGGGGGGCAGGGGGCCCTGCCCCCCCCAAAGAAGTAGAAATATTGATTTTGCATTATAAATATTTTTATTCGTTCATCTCGCCCCCCCCATGCTATATAAATATTTTTATCCATTCATCTCGGCCCCCCCCAAGAAAAAATCCTGGGTGCGCCACTGCCACACAGACTGATCAAAATTGCTTTTTCGCCTCACACAATTAAGTCTACTCTCTGCGGGGTACACATACTTGCATTCCAAAGCACTAAGAATACAAGTATATCTAAGAAATTGCATTAAATCGTGAATCTCTAGCACAGGGGTGTCAAACTTGCGGCCCGGCCAATATATTGGTACACGATAATCTTCTATATTAATAAAGAGACAAGGGGATGTCGAGATCATCACGTGACCGTAACGCGACCGGGCGGACCACTCCTCGAAAAAAAAATGGCCGACAAATATACAGGAATCGGTGTATTTTTTTTTTTCTCATGAAAGTACATAAATGTTACATATTTGGAAAGAGCTTCGAAAACTGATAATTTTTTCTGCGTACACTTATTCTGTTAATTCAATAGTTTTAGAGATATTTGGATTCTAATGAAGCGTCATCGCTCTTTGACGATATAAACAAAAGGTGAATCATTCACAGCGTGATTCTCACTAAAAAATGAATCACTGAAATGAAATGTGTCACCGTGTCTTTTTATTTGAAAAACTAAATATTCAAATTGTTTAATAATAAAAAATACTTTATTGAAACTAAATAGATATATACTGATTTTTGTGTGAAATGATTACGTTTTGTATTTTTTTCGTTTCTACATTTCTTGACAAATCTGGTATATAATAAAATAACCGACGCAGAATTATAATAAGATAGGAAGAATTCGCTAAATGTTTTTTTTTTTTTAATTATACTCTTTTTTTGCTATTATTAAACAAAATGCGTATATTTATGTTGAATATACTGTAATTAGGTAAATAAACCTACGTTTCTATTAATATTGATTTTTTTACGGCCCACCTATAGTTAAACCTTGTTTGTTTGGCCCAAGGTAGCCTTTGAGTTTGACACCCCTGCTGTAGCACACGTCAAATACATTATTTTTATATAGTGTATTATTGTTTCGTATAACTACCCTGTACCAATTTTAACGTAGGATTACGTTCCTCCATAACGGTCCCCGGTAAAGGAAAATTTCAGACGCTAAAACCGTCCGTCCGTACCTCGCGAATTATAATTTTAGCAGCGCGCCAAACCCAGTCTGTAACGCTTGGAAAAGCAGAAGACAGTTAAACAGAAAAGTACCAAAATGCTTCAAAATTTTTACATACATATATGTATATATCTATATACAAACGTATATATATATATATATATATATATATATATATATATATATATATATATATATATATATATATATATATATATACATACATATATATATATATATATATATACACATAGATACATATACAGGGTGTCCCAGTTAAATGTTTTAGAACTTCCACGACGGGTAGAGTGCATCCTGACGACTCGAATTCATATAGCAATGTGGGGTCGGAAATGCTTTCCTGAAGCGGTACATGGCGTTGCGGGAAAGTTCCGAGCGTTAGTGCAGGTAATCTTGATTTCGCACAAAGACTCAGAGTTAGTAGGATGGCTAATTCTACGAATTTTAAATTATGGGGGCCTATGAAAACACAGGTTTATGACACCTCCGTTGACAATGGTGAGGAGTTGGTTGCAAGAATCTCAGTAGCTGCCGGAAAAATTCGAGATGAGTCTGGATTATTCCAGAATGTTCGGAATTCCATGCGCCGGAGATGTGAGGTCTGCATTGCAGTCGGTGGAAAAAACTTCGAACGCTTACTTTAACCCGTGTACCCTTTGGTTTTGTACATCTATTATTAAAACGATTATCCACTTACGGTCTCTTTCTTTATGGTTTTCTGTGTACATCACCGCTTCAGGAAAGCATTTCCGACCCCACATTGCTATATGGTTTCGAGTCGTCAGGATGCAACCTACCCCTCGTAGAAGTTCTGAAACGTTTAACTGGGACACCCTGTATACATAACTTATACGCGCATACATACACACAAAAGAGGTAAGCAACGATAAGTAATTCTACGTTAATAACCCGCGGTAGTTTCGTTAAAAAAGTCTACCTGAAATATTTTTATTAAAATTTCAGGCTAACAAATAAATCAAATGCATCATTAACTTCCGAAGAATTTTGCATGAATTTTATAAACTTATGTTCAGGAAATTAAACAACTATCCGTGTAATCCAAAGAATGCAAAACAACGTTCGTTACGAAAATATAAAAATATTGTACAACAGTCTCGACTTTTTTTACTTAATATTCTGTAACAAAAAAAAAAAAAATAATGCTTTGCATACCTCTGTACAATTCGGATATATATTAGATACATGGTAATAATCAGGAAATATATTCAAAACGACGGATTATTTGTCTTAGCCAAAGGGTGAAAACTAACGCTCTGAAGAAATACTTTTTAACTATATGCACCACATATAAGGTTTTTTTTGTCCAATAGAATATCCAATAACAAATAAAACTAACACATCGCAGACATTCGAAACATATTTGGTTAAATGCTACATGCATATATGCTCAGAATTATTTCCAGAGATCATATCCTCTTTTATCAGGTTGCGTTCTTTTAAGACCGGCGTTTATAAAGAATTTTAATTAAATTTTCTGGCAACAGGAAGCACCCTAAAACCTAACAGACAAGCACAATTAATCAACATTTTAAGAACGTTCATTCTATCGAAGAATTTCAAAAAGATTCGAGAAAAAAAAATTCTATAAAGCAACATGAAAAAAAAAAGAGGCCCATGAATAACAGAACTGCGTTTGACGAACAATTTAAGCAATGAAAGGACGAGAAAATTTACTATGCAAATAAAGCGACTACGAAAATCTGCTCCCTTTTGTAAGAAGTCATTTTTTATCTTTTCAGAGGCGGGCGCGGGAGAGGGGAAAAAAATAATTTTAATTTACAACACTACTTGTCAACATGTAATAGGCTGCAGGATTTAAATAGTTTGTAGAATCTGATTTTTTTCTTCTTCTTTCTGCACAAAAATAGAGAGAGCTAGGCATAAAAAAAATACGCATATAAAAGACGTAGGTTCGTAAGTTTCCTCGCGAAATTAAAAGAGTCCACGCTCCGTTAAATTGGAACGATTAAATAAATAAATGAAGACTGCGATTTCTCCTCGGTATCGCATTAACTATATTTTTCTCTCACTCCCCAAATTTAGCAAAATAAAGTGATTTCATTGACCTTGTAGCCCTGTTCCAGCAACAGCAAGAACAAACAAAAAAAAAAAAAGGTAGCGGAATGAAATTAGCAATAATAAGGTCATTGGCAAACCCCATACGTTAAGGGAGTTAGTTATCATTGCGGATTTTGAAGATTTATTTGGTGATCGAAATAAACGGGATTTATTCTTTCGGTGTGGTCTTTTTTTTTTTTTTTACAATTTTCGCGACTAAGGCCGTCCGCACACGGAGCAACTCAAAAGAAACTGATAACCGACTCCAATCACAAACCAGTCCGTGATGAGTCGTAACCCCTCTTTTTCAGTTCCTACTATTAGTTCACACTCTCTCTATATATATCTTGTTCAAATTTTCAATCGTTAATAAAATACTTTTTATTCATCCACTCAAGTTCAAATACATTTTTTTAAACTTATAGTGGATGACACTCGATGTTAATACAGTTTTTCAAATATTAATTCATTAATTAAATTTAATTAATCAATTTTAGTTTTAGACCTAGAGCGTCTCTTGCTCTTGAATAGTAATTTCCCTCTTGTTACTGTGTAAACGGTAGCACTGCGGTATCGCGGGCTTCTCCCGTCCTGTAGGTTGCGGGATCGAATCCCCAACCTGACAAACTTTTTCTCTCTCTTTCCCCCCTCCTAATCGCGCACAGTAGGCAAGGTTCTGGCAGGCAATCCTTTTTTTCAATTCCTACTATTAGTCCACACTCAAATTTTTCTTTGTTGACCTAAGTAGGAATTGACTTTAAAAATTTTTTATATATATATTACTTGTTTTAACTGTCTCTCGGTCCCATATAACACGGTTTCACACAACACGGCATTTTCTAGGAACCTATCTACCGTGTTATAGAAGGGTTAACTATATTTACTTCGTCTTTGTTCGTTAACGCAGCCGCAGTGTTATGCTTGCCGTAATCGTATTATGATCTGATTTGTTAAAGTTACGTAAATAAATTATGTTTATCTGTTCGTGAGGCGCATACCTTTATTCGACTTCAGAGGCTTCTGAACGAAATAGAATTATTTCGACCCCTTCCTTCTCCCACGCAGCCTTTTCGAAGACTGGTAAGAATGAGAGGTTTAGTGAGGACCATAACATGTCAAGAAAAGAACATCCGAGATGGAGAAGATTCCAGGCTTTCGAATTGCATTTAGAGAAAAGAGATAAACTGATAAATCTTAGAATGATCGACAGAGTATTTCTCAGAACTATTAGCTTATAGAGCTGTTTCTCATCACTTTTATCACTGTTTGTCAAGTGATTTAACCTTGTCAAAATCTATATTTCATCCAATTGTTTATGTTCATCCAATTACTCATTTATGGGAAGAGAGATAAAGTACAGAAATGAAAAATAGAGATTTTTTTTTTAATGCTGAGTCAACATTTCGACATAAAATTATAATAATACTTTTTCACACAAGACAGCATGAATGCACAAATTTCGAAATGCACAAATAATGCATCTCTGTAGTCCCAAAATTAAAATAAACTCTCAATAACCCATTCTAAAGATTATCCAAGTATCTTATAACAGTAATACTAAAAATATACTTCTTGTTAGACATGACAGCAAGAATAATAAATGAATCTTTGTTGAGGCCTAATTAAAATGAACCCTCGATTACTCATTTTGCGGATTATCCGAGCATCACAAATGAAATGGGTTGCACATAAAGTACTAACTGTCCGTAAAAATGTAAACACACCTCATAAATAAACACGTATGGCAGACTTATCATGAAAGAAAAACTGAAAAATCTATCTAGTTTCACGGTTATTTTAACTTCGTCCTTTTTAAATGAGTAGTCACTTTAAAACATTTTTATGGACACTTTTTTTTGTGGTACAAAGAGTTATTTTGGGGTTATCCGTGTCCCTGGTTTTTCATGCACGCCGATTAATAGCAAATAATGTGACATTCAGATCATGGATGAGTTGTAAAACTTTATCCAAGTCGCTGCCTAATTTCTATCTATTGTAAAAAAAAATTACACAGGGGGCTTATGGCGGCCCAGTGGTGCAGCGCGCTGGTTTTCGGTGCAGAGGGTGCTCGGATCGAATCCCGGCGTTGCGCCACGAAAAATGCCTCCGTTCGTGTCGTCCTTTCATAGGGGGTAATGCTGTCCGCCTATATGGTGCCCCCACAATAAAACGGGCAGTAAAACTGCGGCGTAGTAAGGGCGAATGTTTGATTACAAGTGCCTCCGCATTGGTTTAAAATATATAATATATATATATATATATATATATATATATATATATATATATATATATATATATATATATATATATATATATATATATATATATATATATATATATATATATATATATCATTTATCTATAGTTTGCAAATACTATAGCCATATGCATGGCGCAGTCTAGGAGCTAACACAAAAAGAACAAAAACACAGGTGCATTAGCACCCAAAGATAGAAATATAGGTGAATGAACACCCAAAAGACAAAAAGTCAAGCAATTAGACTGAAAAAAATCAAAAAGATATCAAGAAAATCATCTGTCTTTGCTATTTGTTGAAAGCTATTTGTTGCTTTTCTTCACGTCGTGTATATATACATACATACATACATATATATATATATATATATATATATATATATATATATATATATATATATATATATATATATATATATATATATTAATTACACAGGTAGGCGTTGGTATAAACACTCAATAAAAATGGCTCATTACACAAACAATTATAAAAGATGCATGCGATGGCTTGAAAACGATTATAGCATATGTTACACGCACTTCGACAAATAAACCATTATCTGTAAACTTTACCTTTAAGTTTCGGTAAAGGTGTTACTCTGTAACTTTAAAGGCCGTAAATTTCGCCTCAACAGTCAGTCAAATTAGAATTAGCTCTCAAGTCAATAATAGATCAAGAAATTTATTTACGACCTGGTCGCTATACTAAAAATAGAATTCCAAGATAAATTTATTTTACGTTTAGCAAACCCATACACATTTAAGGCAAGAAGAAATGCTGAAAATGACTTTTAATATATAACCCTGATATTTATTGACCTCATTTCGAATTGGACAAAACCACGCATCTACAGAGACATAACGCTTATTATTGTTTACACTTCCTTGACAGTGACCTGAGAAACTTCAGATTCTCATTGGCAGTCCTCGGCCACAAAATTAATTCATTTTCGTTTCTATTGTGATTATTACTTTTTTTTTTTTTTAATCTCTCTCAACAAGGAAAAATTCACACTCGAAGGAAAGAAAGACGAAAGCAATTCCAAGACAGACAAACGTGACAGTAATTTAAACATTAACGACAGTGTCGGGAATAGCAAAGCAGCATGACGAGGGAACTTCCTCATTAGCCATTGCGTCATCAGAACGTGAATAATTCAATTCTTTGTTTCCATTACGCAACGGAGAAAATAAATTGAAAAACAAAATTGCTCTATATTTTTAATGGTAACTTCAAAGGGATAGACAAACTAACTCACGCAACTTTATCTTCAAACAATATAAATATTGCATCACTAATCAGGGGAGGGGTTATTTTCCCCCTTCTCTCTCTCTCTCTTTTTTTCTCCCTGCACGAATCCCGCGCGTGAGACATATGAGTAAAAACTCACAGTCAATCGGCCTTTGTATTATCTACAGAGTATTCGGCAGCTATATCATCTTATTAATAAAAGCGAATGTTTGCGTGTGTGTCTGTGTGCGGCAACGAGACGAATCTGTGAAACTTACAGCCATGAAATTTGGCACACGGGTAGTGAAGAGTCTGAACATGTGCACCTCGAAGCCCGAATTTTAAATTTTATTACCGTTAATTTTTAATTAATAAAAAAAACCAACAATTTTTGAAGGTTGAATCCAGAAAATTAAGTGCCTCCCAGCCGCCATATTTGATAATGTCAAAATCGATGCATTTTTTTTTCATGAAAGTACATAAATGTTACATATTTAGAAAAGAGCTTTAAAAACTGATAATTTTTTTCTGCTTACAGTTATTCTGCTACTTTAATAGTTTTACAGATATTTTAATTCTAAAAGCACTCCACCGCTGAGACGAAAGAATCAAATCACCCATCTCCAGTATGGTGCAGCCATCTGTCGGCAGCGACGGGAATTTAATACATTTGTATGGCCCTGAAAAGGACCTTTTTTTTCTTTTGTGGGGCCCGAGCATAAGTGTATGCAATAAAGATGCAAACTGGTCGATGACAACAGCTAAATGTCACGAAGAAATAGAATTTCAGATTGCTTTAAACGGTACAGTTTTTTTTCTGAAAATTTTTGGTTCGAATTTTCTCTTATTTGAGCATAATATTTATCAATACCACAGTGTCGTCAGCTAAAAGCTATTTTGCAGTTCAGTTTTAAAAAAAATTATTTATATATATATATATATATATATATATATATATATATATATATATATATATATATATATATATATATATATATATATATATATATATATATTCTCATTCAGACCATTTCCTATACATTAAAATGTTACGAGGAATGCATTAGAATTTTTTTAAATATGCAATGTAAAGCAAAAGTAAAATAAAAAAATTCTACTCTAAAATTAGAATTCTTCATGTAAGCGTTCTCTACAAGGGAATAGGATTTCAGTCTGCTGGTAACACATTTAACAAATGAAAAACAGTGCAACACTTAATACATAGCCCCCCCCCCCCAAAAAAAAAGAGGGGGGGAACGGAAAGAATTTCACTAAAAGAAAGTTAATTCTTTCTCGATAGTCAGGATAAAATCTCTAAAGCAGATGCGAATCTTTGAAAAAACTGCCATGCTAAAAAACAAATGCGCGAGTTAATTGAAATTTACTTTGGCGCTAATAAGAAACTAGATCCCCTATAATACTCCCAATGAATACTTAATTTTATAAGAAATAAAAAAGAATTAGAATAATCTTTTCAGATTAAATAAGACTGAAAAACCTACTTATAATGGAAATTGACTCGGGTTTTAGATTGGAAATGCTAGAATAGTGGTGAACAGACCACACGATAATCAAGCTTTTTCCGACAACGAAATTTTTTTTTTTTTTCAGGTTAAATACTCTCATTAGAATTTTTTCCCTTTCAGAAAATAAGCTGTGTTTGGTCCGGAAGACAGTCCAGGAATTCGGGGTATATTCGACTCCTTAATCATCAATGAGATTAAACAATCATTATAAAAAAAAAAATCTTCGTAAGAAATGCTTCAATTCGGTAAGCTCGAGCGTTGCAGCTAATAGACTGATTAATAATGCATGAAAATTGACCTAGGCGGTCGTTTTTAAGGACAAATAAATAAATGTTTGTTTTGCTGGTATAAAAACACGTGCACGGGTAAATCTTCATATTTGCCTTTTAATTATACGTTTCTCGATGCAATAGTTACATCGCGTAATTATTTCGAAGCATGTTTCATAACTGTAACAATCGTTATTTATTTATTAATTTATATTTCTGTTTGGGGTGTAAGGAACTTTTATTTAGAAATGTTAACATGAGAATGCGCCGCTTACATATATATATATATATATATATATATATATGTGTGTGTGTGTGTGATAATATTACTAACTACCTATAATCGCCCATTCTGAACTTTATCTCTGTCCTGGTAACCCCTCTTTCTTTTTTTGGCGTAAACGCCTCGCCTTTCCACACACTAACTTCCTCCGCCAATTCTGGCAACCTCCCTGAACTAATTGCATTTTTGCGCTCTTGTGACAGACGCTGGACTGACTCGAAGCGAATAAGATGTGTTGTTTTACTCGTTAATAAATTAGTTTGTTCCTGAAGCTGACTTTATTATTTTCCGGCCACGATGTAAGCTCCCGTTTCATGAGATGTCCATTCCGGACATTTCACACCTATATATATATATATATATATATCAATCACTGAATCATCCGGCAATAGGCTCGACACTGTAGTTGAGTAAAATAAATAACGAGTCTCATTTACTTGTATATAGTCTCCAGAAGCTACTACAAGAGTATATAAAACAAAAGTGCAGTGTTTCTGAAAAGATTACAAATCATAACTCTGTGTCTATACAGTATGCTATTTGAAAATAAATATTTAAAAAAAAAAAACTGGCAGAAATATTTTTCCACCATTTTTAGTACACGTGGAGAACTTGTACGCGAAGTTAAACGCCATGTGGTTGCCACTTGTATTCGTAATATTGATGTATTTCTCGTCCAATATCGTTTATTATTCTTAATTAACAATCAGAATACCCAGAGATATTAGCTGTAATCTATTCAAAAGCACCATGCTTTGTTTCATTCATTCATATAATGGCTATTGAAGACAATGAGAACAAATGGATCTTGCTAAATGTTATTTATCTACAGTGTTAGAGCCTATAGGCTAATGATTCCATAATATATATCGCTACATGGCTTTAGCTCTTGATGCATTTGCTTGAGTTTAGGGCATTAATTTTTAATTTTGTTAATTTATTCAGTCTCGTTGTCTGTTTTGCCAATTTCAACTTACATCTATACTTATATATAAAGAGAGAGCGATTTTGTACGTGGAGGGTAATCTTCAGAACCACTGTACCTATTTGAAAAATTCTTTCACTGTTTGTAAGGTACATTATTCCAGATGGACATAGGCTATATATTATGTATATCTGATCAGTAGAAATAAAGTTAGGGGCTTAATCCTAACAATCTCCATTGTTTCCGCTACTGTCTTCTACCGCTTTTTGTTCCGAAGATTTCAACGATCCTTATCGTGGTGCTATCGCGGTGGGCTTCTGTTCTGACGCTAGCGGTTCGAACCTAGCCGTTCTCCGGCACGCCTTTTTCTTTTAAAAAATTTGTTTTAATTATTAACTAACATAAAATTAATTCAAGGTATTATTTAGGTTACTATTAAGGTAAAAAAAGATTTACAATTTATTGGCTATCAACTCTAAATTTATTGGTATAATATTTTGTTCAACCCGGACAAAGTGGGGACGGGCCGCTAGTACATTATATATTTATACACGACTAAATACATTTGAAGATGTGATTAATATGACAATTAATAGAGGTATACCCTAAATTTTACCAGCAAGTACTGGATAGGTTTACTTCTACTATTTAAAAAAAAAAAAACACGTTTGAAACTTTAATATCGCTAAGCTATTTTTTTTATAACTCTTGGTATCCGCGAATAAATCATTTTCCCCCTGTACATTATTATATAAATCATAGCCTTTATTTCCATCTCTCTTTTTGACCTACGCTTTCGACCGTAAATATCGTATCTATTTCTTCCGCAACTCATTCTGTTATGTCTGGAAAGCAATCTTTGCTCTCTCTCTCTCTCTCTCCATTTCTCTTTCTGTTTTTTTATTTTTGCCCCGGAAATAATGGGATACCTATCAAATTCAAGCCATTCAGTTTCACCTCTGAATGTCTCCGTTTCGGAATGCAATCCAATTTCATCCGTCGATTCGTTGACAGTTACGATTCTTCAGATCGTAATATGAATTCATTTATTATTATTTTCTCTTTATGATTATTATTTCGGGGCCTTTATTTAGCAGCTCGGCCCCAACAACAACGAAAAAAAAAAAAAAGTTCGATGGGATTCCATTTCCAGGAATAATTTTTTTTTTTATTTTCTTCTATCGTCCAAAACCACGCACGATGGAGCATCTTATTTAAAAAAGATGCGGTCTTTATCGATTCTATTTTAGACAGTAAATAACGACTGAATACGACATTACATTCTTTTAATATCATATTTTATCTTTAGGGAGAATAAAAAAAAGGGGGGTTTTTCATTCAGTAGGAATTGTACAGAGTTTTGAAATATTCTTGAAAGTAATATTTTCTTTTTAATGCTTAGTTGTGAGCGGACTAAATTCGTAGCATGGAGCTGATAATGTCATTTTCAAGAATATTTCTTAAAATTCTGTACAACCTAGTATTACAATGACTCCTCTTTTTTGCTCTTCTTGGCAGGGCCGCCCACAAGGGGGGGGGGGGGGCAACTGGGGCACTTTACCCCAGGCCCCCAACTGCCGGAGGGGCCCCAAAATTTTTTTTAAAATTTACTTATTAGATTTCCTCCGAAAGAAAATTCTGAAATTTGTACCGTACTTCAGAATTCAAAATAATCTCCTGAAAAAAAGACACCCCCCCCCCCCCGAAAAAAAAAATTATTCGATTAATCATATTTCTTGGGGCCCCCAACAGAAGTTTGCCCTAGGCCCCGTAAAGTCTCTGGGCGGCCCTGTTTCTTGGAGATCAAATGTAATGCTTCTGAACCATAATTCCGAACGGTAATATACGATGATTTCGAATCTGTGGTTTGCTCGACCCTGGGGTGCACGAGGGAATAATCTTACGAGCACAGGTGATGAAATTTTTCCTCAATCAAGATCTTGTAATAAGAAAGATTATGTAAACCAATTTACTAGTTAAACAACACACATATTACTAAAAATACATAAAATAAAATAAAGGTATTCTACAACAAGATTATGTCTCATGGCCTGATATATTTTGATAGAAAAGAAAAACTTTTTATAATTTTAAAGCCTAAGGCAGGGGAGGGCAATAGTTTGGGCCCGGGGGCCATTTTGTGAAAGCGGAGGGCCACACCTTTTCAAATTATTGCATTTATTAGTTAACTTTGCATTTCAGAAAAAGATATAAATTGTATCATAAAAATCAATAAATATAAATAAAATAAAATATTGGCAGTTTTTCTGCGTGTCTTGGCGGGCGACAAGAAAATCTGTAGCGCGCCACATGTGGCCCGCGGGCCGCTATTCGCCCATCCCTGGCCTAAGGTATGAAATATTCTTTTGAATATTAAACTGACATTGCAACGATACTTATCTACTTCCTATTAAAACTCACGGCGCAACAGTCCGATGTGGACCAGGGCCGGCGGTACCCATCTCCGCTTTCTTGACCGTGGGCTTGGGATGCCATACAGCATACGTCTCAGTCAGACCAGGTCAGTCAGACCTGGTCAACCTGACGTGGGACCCCCCAGAGTTTAGTTCCCAAGCATGCTTGGTCCTCATTTTATCGACCCACTGAAGGGACGAAAGGATGAGTCGACCTTGCCCAGTCACAGGGTTGAACCCTGGACCTGTGGGATGGCAGCTTGACGCTTTTAACCACTACGCCACCGGGCTTTTATATATATATATATATATATATATATATATATATATATATAAAAAAATTTCAATTTTGATTCCTTTGACTTCCTATTAGACTTAATAATAACTAAAAGTTAAATAAAATTAGAAATACAATCTTGATAAATAATGAAAACAGTAAAATCATGATACTACAAGAAATCTACAATTATTACGCCCATTTTTAGAACAAATGAGTATTTAAATACAACCTTAAGTTACTGCTGCACTTACAAGTGTTGGACTGGTAAGAAATATTAATTCTTACTCGATCCCAGGGGCAAGCTTTTAATTTCGGGACAGATGGGATCATTTATGCCACGTTTATAAAATCAAACTGAAGGGAAAATAGGGTGATAAAGCACTAAATACACCGCTCATTTTAAAACGTCAGAAAATTTAGGGCTCGGTGAATTCAAAGGAAAGACACCGCAGTCGGGAGACTGAATGCGGGTGTAAAATATCTGGTGAACATCGAATTTCAGCAATCGGTCATGAGTTTATAATAAGAGATATGCCTGTCGCTCGCCCATCCCTCTCCACCCGCGGAAACAAAACGCCGCATCAATATCCATTTCCTCGTCGAAGTTATCCAAAAATCTGCGGTCAGAAACGCGATCTGATTCCATCAGTCTGCATTAAAAGGCGACCCCAAACTCCCCGGATGCATTTGGAATTCATTCATCGGCTGTCATCTCTTTTTCGCCGAATGTCTCGACGACCCTATTTGACATCATTCTTGACATCCCCGGCTACAGCCGACCCCAACACGGCTCGGAGGCGACATTTTTCTTGTGTCATATTACTTTCCTCTGACCGTAAAAGATGGGAGGAGGGAGATAATGCTGTTTGTGTGCTTCTCCACTTTCTCTATTGCTTTCTTTCATTTCTTCTTTCTGGAGGCCTTTTCCCTTGCTCCCACCCTTTTGCTCTTCTATGAAGAATGTTTGGACGAATTCGAAAAAAAAAAAAAAAAAAAAAAACTAACCGCAAAAATTTTTCATATCTTTCATCTTCCATTCTCCCAGTGTCTCAATACGGAATTTTTTTTCCCAGTTGTTCACTACATGTTACGATAGCGTTTATAAATTTGGCGTAGGAAAGGAGGGGAATTGTGTTCAAATGTTATAAATTAACAACCAGAAAGTTTGTGTATTTCTCTGGAACTGTCTTCCTCGACGAAGAAATTGAGAGATTTTTATTGAAGACTAGCGGCCCGTCCCGACTTTGTCCGGGTTGAACAAAATAATATACCAATAAATTTCCAGTTGATAGCCAATAAATTGTAAACCTTTTTTTACCTTAATAATAACATAAATAATACCTTAAATTGATATTACGTCAGTTAATAATTAAAGTTACTTTTTTAAAAGAAAAAGGAGTGCCGGAAAACGGCTAGGTTCGAACCGCTACCGTCAGAACAGAAGCCCACCGCGATAGCACCACGATAAGGATCGTTGAAATCTTCGGCACAAAAAGCGGTAGAAGACAGTAGCGGAAACAATGGAGATTGTTAGGATTAAGCCCCTAACTTTATTTCTACTGATCAGATATACATAATATATAGCCTATGTCCATCTGGAATAATATACCTTTCAAACAGTGGAGGAATTTTTCAAATAGGTGCAGTGGTTCTGGAGATTACCCTCCACGTACAAAATCGCTCTCTCTTTATATATAAGTATAGATTAGAGGTCCTGCACTCGAATATTTATACTTAACTTTCAAACAAATTGCACTTGTTTTAATTTTCCGGTTTTAAATTTAAGCCATTCCCGGGAGAAGAATGCATTATATTTAAGAGACATAAAACGCCAGGAATCAAAATTTAGCACACTAAATAGTTAGTTGATAGGAAATGAACGATTATATTAAACATCAACAATTCGTTGTGTTGAGGGTTCCAGGAATTTGGCCCATGCAGTACACGTCTCGTGGGGGATGCAAGGGTGGAATAAACACATATTAGGTACTCCGGTAATATTTCTACCTCTATACATATTCTAAAATCGCAACAGACGAAGAAAAACTTGTTTAATCGTGTATAGACTTTACCTGTATTGAGACTTTTAGTTTATAAACCAATTGAACTTGAAAAGTTTGACGTAATCGAACTAAACATAGCGTACGATACATAGCGTACAAGTGTTCAGTTCAATTAATCGAAGTAAGGGTTTGGTTTGACTTTTGAGAAATATTCAAGCAGAAGAGTAACATTATAATCAACGTCAGTCCCAAACATCGTACAAAGATTATTCAGTTTGAAAAATATATCATACGTTAGGCATATAGAAACGAATGGTTGTAATAATATAATTAAAGCAAACCTCTGT
>OU015491.1:12155728-12198228 GCA_907164885.2 Dolomedes plantarius
ATATATATATATATATATATATATATATATATATATATATATATATATTATAAACCCACATAATGGCCATTGTTACAAAGGGGGTATGAAATTTCCCGTTCAAAAGAGGGAATCGAAAAAATGCGCCCTGTAAGCTAAACGTTAAGGTTCCAAAACAAACAGCATTTGGAAGGAAAACAACTTCAGGGACACTGCAAGCATATGACTGAACATGTCCGGAAAATATGACTGAACGCAAATGGCAGTTCAGAATGCTTGTATAATTGTGTCGTTATAATTATGGAAATTAATAAGAAAATAATACGCAAATAGAGAGATTTGGGGCAAGAAAATTCAATGCTAAGAAAATTACGGGAAACAATACAAAAGTACCTAGATCCAACTACAGACGACTCATTTCGGAACAGGAAAAGAGAACTTCTTAAAATCCACCATAAAAAAAAGAATGGCAATTAATTTGGACTTCATTAATTTAGCTCTTCATCAAACCGGATAACCTAGGACATGATTTTCTCTAGGGACAACTCACAAATGCATTTGTGATCATTATTTGTGATTATTCAAAACATTATGTCTAGAACAGTTATGTCGAGAAAGAATTAACAATAATATTTAAAAAATAAAATCTTGCACTGATATGCCAATTTCAATGTTGTTGTTTTTTTATTTATAGTCACGCTGTCATACAATTATTCCTGTTCGGGGTTAACTAAAAATTGAATTCTGTTAATGCGTAAAACCGATCTTGTGTGACTCTGAGTTCCGTTGATGAATGGCATTGAAAAACAAATACTACCACCATCCAAACCTTTAGCAACTACGTAGGGAAACATAAGCGTTGATTAACGTAGGGAATAAATATATGGCCTTGGAAATCAAGAAACACTAGACAGCTCGACGACAGAGCATATGACGAAATTAATGCTTTCCCTCTTACTTTGACGCGCGTAGCGTACAATTAACGACTAGAATAATACACTGGAACCGTATGAATGCATTTTTTTGTCTGTAGAAGGAAGTTGAATCAACTTTTCTGCGCGCTTGAATGAATAATCATTTAGGAAGAAAGGCACACTTTAATTACAGAGAGTTTAGATACACAATCAATCAGTTTTTTTTTTTAGGAAAAAGGTTGATAAAATGGCACATAATTGTGCTTTCATTCGATGAATATTTTGTATCCTTAGGTAAAATTTATGGAATAATGACAGCGATTATCATTACGGGAAATAAAGAGGATTACGATGAAAATGCGGGTTTGCAAAAGTCAATATATTTTATCTTATGTAACAGGCATATATCGTAAAGACATTCGACCATATGTTGGCTATTCTATTCTGGGAGCACCCAATAGGGTAAACAAAAGTATAATACTTGTATTTGCTCCGCGAGCGAGCCACCAGATGGAGTTTTTCCAAACAGCAAGTGATGTGTGTTGAGCGAAAGCTGAAACTTGTGGCATAATTGCGGAATAAAGAGAGAGAAATAGAATGAAGACATAAGACGATTCTGTCGAACTTTGGCATGGTTACCCATTTTAAGACGAATTCGCTGATACTATTATAAAGGTGCTGTTATTATCAAAACTTGTAAATAGCTTTATGTTTAGTCTTTAACTTTTAATTAAATGTTTTGTTCTGCAAAGAATGATGCCAGTTTGTCCTGTTTAAAATCCCTAAACTATACTTCCTGAAACTTCACGGGAGAACAACTACGTAGATTTGAAAATTAACCAAATCGTAGATTAAAAAAATCACATCATATCGTAAACAACCAAAATGTAAAACAAAAAGCTATCACAGATGCAATTTAATGCAAATATTTCTTCTAAGGCACAAAGAACAGCTCTTTTCTATCAATGGATGTTAGTTAGTATAAATTTGAGACTGAAATGTAATACATAAAGGGAAGCAAAAATATAGACAATATTTCCTTTTCAACAGTGCCAACGATATCACTAAACGAAGGATTGTTTCTGAAAGATCACTCAGAATCCATAAATGATTTATCTATCGATTAAACGATCGTTTAATAAAGGCCAAAAGCAGGAAGGCGAAACCAAGGAATTTTGGCGGATCCTAGGAACGTTATAAGAAGAGAGGAACAGAATTTACTGATATTCAAAAGGAAATAATATAGCTAGTATATAAAAAACTATGAATCAGTTCAAATCCTCATAGTTTTCATCCAGGCTGTGGCGTCGTAGTACGCTATTCTCTGAGGCTTTTTAAAATTAATAAAATCGTGACCAAGAAAAACAAAGTCCGAGTTGTGAATGATAAAGCCAAAGCTTGAAAACGTAAAAAAAATTTAATAACAAAGAAACAAAACAAATTAACATTAAACTAGTACAACAGAATCAAATGAATTTTAACTTAAGTGCAGAGTGATTTAACAGTAGCCTCCCACGGAAGCTTAAAAAACACGACCGCCTCCTCTCGCAGATACATGGGGATCTCTCTAAAAATCTCCAAGTCTCTGGCTATATCTCGCGGTCCTTTCTTTGTCAGTGTTAATTTCTCGAAATGCGTCTGTTTTCCAGAGCGGGGGTCCGGCGGATTTGTTGGTGACAATTCTTCTTATCGACGAATATTTTGGCCATCTTTATTGCGCTTCAGTGTCAAACTCGCATTGAGCTATTGCTAAGAAAGACAGTTTTACGAGCCGATGGGAGACGCTTCTGATTTCGAAACAGATATTCCCACATCTTGCTCGGGAAACCGACATGTCTGGGCTTAACTTTCAGGCTAAAAATTCTGGCGGCATTTGCTGATATTGTTTTTTTAATCCGCTCGGAATACACACACGTGTTCAAAAACAATGGGAAGTGGAAAATGGTATTCCGATAAGCACGCAACTGTGTTCGTGCACGCTGTGAGGTCTTGGGAAAAATAACCCCATACTTTCATGACGCTACAAGGTAAATGAAAGTGGTTTGAAAAAAAGGTGAACATTTTAAGATACCATCAACAGTATTTTCGACAATGCGTTGCATGGTATGTATTAATTACAGCTTCTACCAAGAAGTTACGACTGGATTGGGTCAAAGCCCAGAAAATCTGCAGAGAAGATCGATGGAAATTAATACAATACGGACAGACGAGACAAAATTTTGTTTTAAGTAATGTTAGATTCTGAGCTAAAAGTAGATCGATTGTCACTCATTAAGTAGACAAGCAAGATCATGATACTCAAAATCGTTGAAATTAAATTTTTGTACAATATTAGAATATTTTATTAATTAAGAGTGCTGAAAAGCCTAATGCAATCTCAGAGTAATCGTAGAAGCTGATAAAACAATCATATCATCTGTCCAGATTGTTGATTACATCAGAATAAGTCTAATGTAAAAAGCATATACAGACGAAAATATATAAAAGTGGATAATAAATCTAGTAGACATCGCCAACATATTCGTAAAAATATATTATTAAAACGATTAAAACTTCACTAATTAGGGTTATGATTTATTTCCTTTTTAAATAAATTCGGACCTAATTATATATTTAAAAAAAAAACGCAAAAACCAACGCTTGCTTTTAAAATTCTAAAGATCGTGTCTTTGTGATATTCTTTTTATCTTCGGAGAGTAAAAAAAAAAAAAAATGCACCATTTTCGATACGACCCACAAAAATATCAGCAGAAGCAATTAGTTTAATTACTTAAGAACACTTTTCTGTTCGTTAAAATCGGTCACCGGAAAAATTCGGCGATATTCAAAACAGCCAAACAACACACAGAAGAAGGAAAAAAAAAAAAAAAAGTCAACTTCACTGAAAAGAGATAAAAAGAAAAACGAAGAAGAAAAAGGCGAAGAATAACCATGAATAACGCATTAACAGCTACTCACCCGTCGCTATCCTGCGCATTAACGTTGATTTTCCGTCCAGATCCCAGGAGTTCTGAAAAGAGAAGGGAAAAAAAAAACGATAGAAAATTAGGAAAAATGAATACACATTATGAAAGAACAGAATTAATAAATAAATAAATTTTAAAAAAAACTGGAACGGGTGCAGAAGTTATGGTTATTAGATCTCGCTTTTTGTCCAGGTTCGATATGCAAATAGGGGAGAGCGGACATTAATATTCAGAGAGGTTAATTCAATTTTCGAAGTTTTATTTAATGCAATTCGTTACGGTGTGGGTCTAATTGAATTCTAGCAATGTGGAGATCATTAATGAAAGGGGTTGATGTAAGGTTTTGGAGAATATTTTAAAATATCTGAAAAGGGAAGATGAGGAATTCTCTGAGAAACACATCGACACAGATTAGTAGTGACTACTGTGAGCTGTGAGGTGTCCTTAAATAATTTTTTTTTTTTTCACTCTTGCAATCATATTAAAGCCCAATCTCTTATCTTTCTCATTATGTTTGAGTTTTGTGTCTGCCTTAGGGGTTTAAATTACAAAGCTTAAAGAATTTCGATTAAGGGATATTTTTAACTTAACTAAAAATAAACGATTAATGCATGATAACACAGCACCGATAGTGAGTAATGTCTACTATTAGGTAAAACTGAATAGTTTTTATTCTCTTTTGGGATCCCATTTCAGTCCTTCTTTGACCTTTCTAATATTGTTTGAATTTTGTTGTCGTTTCACGTCATGGCAGTTGAATCGCAACTATTTAAGAATTATGATTGAGAGCCATTTTTGTGTCAGTGTAAAAATAAATAAATAATTCATGAAAGTATAGTGAGTTTTGTGTGCTGTTAGGTATCATTAAATAGATTTTTATCCTCTTGCAATCTTAATAGGATTTTAAGTAAAAAAAAAACTATTCTCATACCAATTTTTATCTTTTTGATTTTGACGGTGTCTTACACTACAGAGGTTGATATACAGAATCTAAAGAATTGTGGTTGAAAGCTATTTTTAGCGTTTTAAAAATAAACAATTAAGGCATGAAAGCGCAGCATAATAGCCACTATTGTCTGACGTTATGTGTCCTTAGATGGATTTTTTTTCACTTTTCCGTACTAAGCTAAACAATTCCCCTGATTATTTAAATCTATTTTGTTGCTGTCTAACACTATAGAGGTTGACTTACAGTAATAATAACAATTCAAAGTCATTTTTGGCGTAGAAGAAGTAAATGATTCATGCAACAAAGCACAGCACTGACTGTGACTATTGCCTGATGGGAAACATTAAATGATCTTACAATCGCACTAGAGCCCTATCCTTTTTTTTCTTGTTTTGTTTGAATTTTTTTAAAATCCTACACTATAAAGGAAAACTAGTAATATAAAGAACTATAACTGAAAGTTATATATAACTTAGTAATAATAAATAAACGTAGAAATGCAGGACAGCACAGTATGACAGTGACGATTGTCTATCGTTGTGTATTTTAAAATAGATTTTATCACTTTCGAATACATATTAAACCGTAATCATTTATTTTCCAAGTGTTCTTTAATATTGTTGTTGTTTTACAGCAGGGGTGTCAAACTCGCGGCCCGTATGCGGCCCGGCCAATATATTGGCACACAATAATATATAATAAAATAACCGACGCAGAATTATAAGATAGGAAGAATTCGCTAAATGTTTTTTTAATGATACTCCTTTTTTGCTATTATTAAACAAAATGCATATATTTATGTTGAATATACTGTAATTAGGTAAATAAACCTGCGTTTCTATTAATATTGATTTTTTTTTTTTTTTTGCGGCCCACCTATAGTTAAACCTTGTTTGTTTGGCCCAAGGTAGCCTTTGAGTTTGACATCCCTGTTTCACAGTATACAGGTTAACTGAAGGCGATTAAAAAATTATACCTGAAAGTTATTTTTAGTGTACTACAAGGTGCGGCCATTAATTTCCAGGACTGATCTAATAACTCCAGAAAATATTACACGAAATACCCATTTAATATGTTTCGAAGTTACACCCACCTGCCGTAAAGCACTTCTATACTAGGCTGTATAAGTTTCGGAAACAACTTTTGAAGTCCTCTTTCGGAATGCTCCTTAATGTGGACGTCACCGTTTTCTTGGTGGCTTCGACATCCTCAAATCTTGTTCCCTTTAGCAAATCTTTCAGTTTTGGAAACAAGAAAAGGTCTGCCGGTACTAAGTTCGGAGAGTACGGAGGGTGCTGCATATTCACGACCTAATGCTGGGCCAATTTGCTGAAGGGAACAAAATTTGAGGATGTCGAAGCCATCAAGAAAACGGTGACGTCGACGTTAAAGATCATTCCGAAAGGGGACTTTAAAAGTTGTTTTCGAAACATATACAGTGGAATCTCGATCTATCGTTTTGCAAGGGACCGATTGAAATGAACGATAAATGCGGGTAAACGATAGATGCGGAAACATAACAAAGCAATATGATCGTTGGGACTGGATAAAATGAACGACACATACGGAAAAACGATGGATCCGAAAACGATCGATCAAGATTCCACTGTACAGCCGAGCACAGAAGTGCATTACGGCAGGAGTGAGTTACTTCGAAACATATTAAATGGGTATTTATTTCATGTAATATTTTCTGGAGTTATTAGATCAGTCCTGGAAATTAATTGCCGCGCCTTGTAAAAATGAATAAACGACCAATGCATGACAGCAGAGCACTGATTGAGAGTATTGCCTACAGTTAGGTACCATCAAATAGATTTTTAAACCTCCGAAAATTGTACTAAAGCCCAATCCTTTATCCTTTGAATTTTGTTGCTGTATGACAATAGAGAGGTAGACTTACAGAAATAAAATAATAATGATTGAAAGTTATCCATTACTCAGTAGAAACAAACGATTAATGCATGCAAGCACAGCGCTGATTAGGAGTATTGTTTACTGCAGTGATTTCCAACCAGTGTGTCGCGGCACTTTAGGGTGCCTGAAGATTTTATTTATTTATTTATTTATTTTATTTTTTTTGGGGGGTGGGGGTGTTACAAACAAAAAAAAATATGAGTAGGGCCCACTTAAAATAAATATGAAGTTGATATCAAATATTTGAGCTTTAAGAATCAGTCGCAAACGAAATTATTTTTAGTGATGACTACTTTAGTCCTATACTGTAATACTATATTGAATCCCATGGCTATTTATGAAAATGTATTAATATATGCAATTTTGGTGTTTATTTATCTGTTGAAAAGTATAAGATACAAAATCAGCAATGAAGCCAGTGTTTATTTGAACTGAATTTGATTTTGTATTAATTTGACATGTTTCTGATATCAATTTAGTTTTGATTTAATATTTGAAAAACTGAAAAAAACAAAAATTCTAAAATGTGTGCCGCTAGTGTAAAAAGGTTGGGAATGCCTGGTCTACTGTAAGGTATCATTAGATGGATTTTCCTCGTCTTGCTGTTGTACTAAAGTCAAATCCTTTTATCTTTAAATTGTCTTCCTGTCTTTACACTATCCACAGGTCCAGGGTTCGACCCTGCGACTGGGCAAGGTCGACTCAGCCGTTCATCCCTTGAGTGGGACGATAAAATGAGGACGAAGCATGCTTGGGAAACTAAACTCTGGGGGTCCCACGTCAGGTTGACCACCTGACTGAGACACATGCTGTATGGCACCCCAAGCCCATGGTCAAGAAAGCGGAGATGGGCACCGCCGGCCTTGGTCCACAGAGGACTGTTGCGCCATGAGTTTAGTATAGTTTTTAGTCTAACACTATGGAAGTTAACTCACAATAATTGAATAATAGACACACACAATAGTGACAATAGTCACAATAATAGACTTATATACTTATTTTTAAACTTTTTTTTAAAAAGAGGAATCATTTCCCCTGATCGAAAAAAAAAACCCCGAGGGATGGAACTTTAATAGTGGCAACACTGTTGTAGAGCCCCCAAGCAGCTCACACCACACGCACGTCACACACCTACCTTACCTCAGAGCGAATGCGCTCTCCCCACAAAAACCACACGTCTGCACAGTGATAGGATGAACACAGCCATGTTTTAGTTAACGGTCTATCGTCCGAAATAACTTGTTGCATCGTACTGATGGAAGGGAAATGCTTGTGCGCATACAGCGCACACTGGTCGTAGGCGCTGGGAAGTGCTCTACCATCCCCCATATTCCCCGGACTTTTAAGAACCTGTGACTTTGATCCATTGGCGGCTCCAAGGGGGGGGGGAGCAATAGGGGCAATTGCCCCTCCCAAAAAAGCCCGGCGTATTTTGTTTTCATAGCCTAAAATTATATAATCGTATAATCGTAGACCGATTACTAAATGAGTTTAAATTCAAAATGAGACGATGTTTATTTCTAATTAATATATATATATATATATATATATATATATATATATATATATATATATATATATATATATATATATATATATATATATATATATGTATGTATGTATGTATATATTTATATATGTATATATATGTATATATATGTATATATATATATATATATATATATATATATATATATATATATATAATATATATTGTATATATATATATATATATTGCCCCCCCCCTCTGCTTTGCTCTCATCCCCAAGATGAATGAACCGCACCGTGGCATTCTTCTTCCATGCCGTTCCAGAGATTCTGCAGGCTGTAGACCGCTTTTTTCGAAGGATCAACAGATCAGGTGCTGCCAACGGCATCCTGAATCTTCCGGAACGTTGGCAACGAGTGCTAAACAATGCTGGTTACTACTTTGAAGGGCTATAAAAGTTTCACCGCTATATCTCTTCTATATACTTTGAAAATACCTAGTCGGCACTATTAAAGTTACACCCTATATGTATTTAACACCTGTGTTACCGCCGATAAAGAAAAATTAACTTTGCCGATTTATTTATACATTCTGAAGAAACCACCAAAGGAATTTAAAATCCAGCTATCCCTCCTTTACAGGCGGACGACTTTTTTCAAGGCATTAATAAATATTACTTTAATTTGAAAAAAACCTTCAATTCAGCAATGTTTAATAATTCGGACGCACTGAATACAATTTCATATTCAACCTAACTTTTCCACGAGTAGAAAGTATTTATTAAATTCAGGCAAACATGCATATTATTATTTTAGATACTGAAACGATTCATTACAATACAGCGGTAGAGCGATTTAAACGAAGTTCCTTACAACAATGTTCGCGATAATGAGGATTCTGACCGGAATATATATCTACTTGCGAAATGAAGAGCAGCGAAATGTTGAAATTTCGATCATCAGAATGAGCACAAAATCGTGAAATCCTTCAAACGGCCAAAGAAATCGCTTTCCAAGAGGCCAGAGGAAGGGTTAGTCTGAATGAAGCAATATTTCATATAATTTTTTGATGATTAGAATGCGAGAAATTCGTGAGTTCGGTTAACCAACCAAAAAATTACTTTCGTAGAAGGAAATGGAGGAATAGCCGGAATGATGAATATTTATCGTGCTATTCCGTATAAGTAATTACGTTTTTCAGCACTTTTAATAATGGTTTCATTTATCAAGCAAAGTCTTCTATTTGTCTATGAATCTATTTCTTGTCTTATCTTCATATGAATGAACCCCGGACTGAGATATCGTAGTGCTAGGGACACAACAACAACGCTGCCACGTAAACCAGTATGAAGTGCAATTTTTAGAGATCTATTACAATTCATTTTCAAAATGAAAATAAAATCTTAAACATAAATTTTACAAAAGTAAAGTAGTTATACTTAGTTTTCTATAATGAAATATTATATATATATATATATATATATATATATATATGTGTGTGTGGGGGGGGGAATTACATGGGGAAAGGAATAATTAAGTTAAAATTTAAAGGGGGATTCGGGATAGATTATTTTCGTGGCGCTAAAAGCCACTAGTTTCATATTCCAAGACGCGTTGTGGGTGAAAAAAAAGGTTATTCCCCGTTTTGAAGGATGACCTCTGTTAACGGAAGTGGATTGAAGTTCCATCGGGGAATTTATTTTTAGATAATGTACTAGGTTGGCGGGAAACAAGCTTCTAGAACTTTCCAGATTGGGCTGTGCGCATGTGCCATATAGGGTAGACGCGATAATTTAATCTAGAATTAGGCAGAGCGCGGGGAAAAAATCGGTGCTGGTGGACGTGCGTTCGCCGGGTCCCTGAATTTGAAAATGGCGAGCGCTGAAAAGCGCCGAATTGGAGACTTAGTTAACATGAAATAGAAATAAATGAACTTATTCGAATACTGGACTGATTATTTGATCTATGTGTCTTCCACTCGCCAACGACATTAATGGACATGATGACAGCAATTAAGATGTGATAGCAGGCAAACCCAACGCCTGACATATATATATATATATATACACACACATACATACACACACACAGTATGTCCGGTATAAAGGTATCCAAAAGTCATGACTTATTTTTACGGATCTACCCATTAGACTTTTGAGAAAAATAAAATTTATTTAAATAGAAAGAACTTCTCACCAAGTTTTAATATCAATCATCGACTTCGGTCATAATATCATAGATTTCGATTTGTGCACCTTTTATAGGACAACAAAACGTCTAAATGGTGATCCAGTTCTCTCCAAGTGTTTCGTAGCAAACAGTAGACCACAGAAGTCAATTGGAGCTTGCACACTGGGCGGAAAAAAAAAAAAACGATCGGTAAATTTTCCGACGACGGCAGCTAGTGCAACTGTCGAGTGCCACTGTGCGCCAGCGGATGTTTTGACTACTCTTTCGACGGATTTTTTCCGCGACGGATAAAAACGCCGTGTGTGCAACGGGCCTTATTACGAGAATTGCTTGAATGATACGCTTCTTCAACTCATTCACAGTTTAAATTTTTTGTTTATACACAACGGATTTAATATATCCCCAAGCAACAAAAAAAAAAGTCTAATGCCTGATATGCTACGAAATACTTGGAGAGAACTGGATTACCATTTAGACGTTAGTCGTGCTACAAAAGGTGCACACATCGAAATCTATGATACTATGACCGAAGTCGATGATTGATATTAAAACTTGGTGAGATGTTCTTTCTATTTAAATGATTTTTTAAAAGTTAAAATGGGTAGTTCTGTAAAAATAAGTAATGACTTTTGGATACCTTTAGCCTGGACACCCTGCATGTATGTGTCTGTGTATGTATGTATGTATATATATATATATATATATATATATATATATATATATATATATATATATATATATATATATATATATATATATATATATATACATATATACATACATATATATACATATATACACATATATATATATACATATATATACATATATACATATATATACATATATGCATATATACATATATGCATATATACATATATATATACACATATATACATATATACACACATATACATATATACACACATATACATATATATACATATACATATATACACACATATACATATATATACATATACACATATATATGTATATATATGTATATATATGTATATATATGTATATATATATATATATATATATATATATATATATATATATATATATATATATATATATATATATATATATATATATATATATATACACACGCACACATTTAACTTTTAAGGTTGGCATATGATACATCTTCAAATTTTTTGGTTCCTTTTTCGAACGTCAAAGAAGGAACCTTCATGTAACAAACATTTTTACTAGAACCAGGAAATTCGTTAACTCGAGGTCCCACGATATTTTCACGTTTTAATTAGCTGTGGAATTTTTAGTATCACCAAAAAAGTTGTATCTCTTTTTTTTTTCTCTCTTATTCAAACTCGCCTGTCGATAATTATCACAGAACCTGTATATTAATTATAGGATTAACAAAGAACAGATACAACGAGGAAAAAAAAATAAAAGAATATCTCCACCAACTTACATTTTAATGACACATTTCAATTCAGAGGACACAGCGATACCGCCAAGAAGTGCCATTTTTCATAATTACAGCGCCAAAGCAAACGATAGGAAAAGAAAGAAAAAATGAAATCACTGCAGAAGCACACAAGGGGAGGGAGAGGAGTAAAAAAAAAAAAAAAAAACCGCTTTAACACCGAATCGACAGTCAGCCCGACAGATATTTTAACAACGGATGACTCTCATTCCCATAATAAAATCTGGAAATATCTCATTCGATGAAATACAGTTTCAAACGACCGAGAAACAAAGTAGATGCGTTGAAAATGTCTCAACTTTATGTAAATGTCGATATATTAAAGTCTCCGCAGTGTCCATCATATCTTATTTAATCTGATTTGGGGGGATTTTTTTTTTCCATTTTACTCCCCCTTCAGCAAAAATGAAAAGGGGAGAAAAGATATCGATTCTGTGCCAAAATGATGGAAGAGGGAAATTCTGCTGAATGTGTGAAAAGTCTTCCCATTTTGTAGTAGCGTGTAATAAGGTTGGGATGACAGGAAGTTGTGTGCGGGAGGAGCAATCGCGATTGCACTAAGACGCGGATTTTTTCAATAATCCGCGGGGGGAAACCAAGAAAGACTCATAGGGTTGCATATATTATTGGGTGTTCACGTTGGAAATATTGCGTGCTTTCACGTAATACGAGAGTAAAATGCGAACACAGTGGCTGCTATGTACTAAGAAAAAAAAATCGTATTTCCCTTTTCCTCTTCTTGCAGACTCTTGTGGTGGGAGGAGTCCAGTTGACAGTTCGAGAATTCCACGCCAATTAGGATTGACATTTTGAGGGACTGTAATGGCTCTCTCTCTATACGGGGGTTAAGCGCTGCCCCCAAATCTTTCATTTAAAATATATTTTTGTCAACTATTTACAGGTACATAAATGCTGATAATCAAATAAAATTGGTATTGTCGGATAGCCTGAACTTTTCTGCGAACCGCTACAGGATTCATTTTATAACTTACGTCCGCCGAAGGAATTAATGAGCTTTTAAAACACACTATACCAGATTTCAACCCCCCCTAATAATTTAAATTTTAAAATATTAATTGAATTTTTTTTAAAAAACGAAAAATGTACACAATGACATTTTGAGGGATTGTAATGTCTCTCTCTCTTTCTATAGGGGGTTAAGCGCTGCCCCCCCCCAATTTTTTTTTTTAAACATTATTTTGTCAACTATTTACAGGTATATAAATGCTGATAATCCAATAAAATTGGTATTGTCTGATAGCCTGAACTTTTCTGCAAAGCGCTACAGCAGGGGTGTCGAACTCGCGGCCCGCGACGAACATTTTTGCGGCCCGGCCAATATATTGGCACACAATAATATATAATAAAATAACCGACGCAGAATTATAATAAGATAGGAAGAATTCGCTAAATGTTTTTTAATGATACTCTTTTTTGCTATTATTAAACAAAATGCATATGTTTATGTTGAATATACAGTAATTAGGTAAATAGACCTACGTTTCTATTAATACTGATTTTTTTTTTTTTTTTTGCGGCCAATCTACAGTTAAACCTTGTTTGTTTGGCCCAAGGTAGCCTTTGAGTTTGACACCCTTGCGCTACAGGATTCATTTTATGAATTTCGTCCACCGAAGGAATTTATGAGCGTTTAAAACACATTATACCATATTTCTCCCCGAATAATTTAAATTTTAAAATATTAATAGCATTTTAAAAAAAACGAAAAATGTACACAAATGTAAAATTTATTTCTCTATGACGAAGTACAATTTTTTTTAAAAAAATCTTTGAATCCAAGTCGGTAATCCGTGAACAAATTTTCTCCATAGGTTAACATTGAGGTGAGCGAATCCAATGGGGTTAGTACATAACAGCCTTAAAACAGCAATGAACGTTACGTAAATAATTATATTAAACTGTTGCATTATTAATGTGGCAAAAGTAAGCAAAATAAATCAAAGTAAACTTTTAACCTAGTAAAACAAATATAATCTAATATAACCGACCCTCCTGTAATTGGAGTGAATTTCCTATAAGGTAGAATAATGGCGCTCTTTCAAATGTAATGCAGGGGGAAAAATTAAGATAGTCCTCACGGCATTTTAAGATGAAAGTTCTGCAGTTCATTTTTTTTAAACGTAGGATTACGTTCCTCCATAACGGTCCGCGGTAAAGCAAAATTTCAGGCATTAAAGCCGTCGTCGCAAGTTATAAATCAAGAGTGGAAGAATATTATTTATAAAAGGTGTTTTTTTTTTGTTTTACCCCTTTTTCTTACTTAACCAAAATAAAAGGTGTTTTACCCCTTCATACTTAACCGAAATAAAAAAATGAGGTACTATTTTAAGGATTAAAACCTCCGCTTCAGCATAGGGTTACCTATTCTACATAGGGTTATCACTCATCCCTCTCCTCGTATGTAGGAATTTTATTGGAAAATAATTACAAGATAAAAATAACTTTTCATGTACCATGTTTTTAAATTTTCTGTTGAATCACATAAACTTGACAATTCTCTCTTAATTGCACAAACCTTCACTTAATTTTTCTTTTTCACTTTCTTTCATTTAATTTTAATCACTTTTTAGTCGTTTTCACTATCCACAGACTTGATAAACTTTGATTTTTTTTTTATAATTTTGTTAATTTTTCGCACAATATTTTTGTACACAAATTAAATTCACATGTATTCTGTTTTCAAAATCTTCAAACGCCGTTACGCAAAAGTGCAAGCATTGAATTCGATCGAAGCGACACCTTGCGGATTTTTTTCGGCTAAAAGTATTAAAATAATGCATTGTCATCGTGTTCTGAGCTATTCTAAAAGTTTCAAATGTCTAGCTGGTCGGGAAGTTAGTTAAAAATCGATTGCAAGATTTGTACTAGACAAACACACAAACAAACACACACACAAGAAAGCAAGTTAATAAAAACATGGTAAAAAGAGGTAAGCAACGATAAGTAATCCTACGTTAATAACCCGCGGTAGTTTCGTTAGAAGAGACTACCTGAAATGTGTTTTCTTTCTTCCGCGTGAAACGCATCACTTGTAATACCTAACAAGTCAGATGTTGCTCTGGATCTCATAACTTTAAAATGAATAAAATTGTATAGACAAACTAGCTGAAAACCCGCACTTCGCTACGGAGTACATTCAGATTAAATACAACGGTCAATGTATGCAATTAATGCCAAAAAAATAAATATATATATTTATAATAAATGCGATGATCAATGTATACAAATGATGTAAAAAAAATATACATATATTTATAAAAAAAATCGTAAGGGATATTTATTTTTTTTTGGATAATATCCAATCGTCTGCTGCATTAGAAAGAAAAATAAATAATTTTTTTTGTCTATTTAGTTGTTATGCACGTGACGATAAATTTATTTAAAGTACCAGAAAAAGGAATCACGTGATCGGCATTTAATAAATTAAACTCTAAAAATTAATCTTTAAAAATTCACCAAAAATCAGAAAATGGAGGTAAAGATTCGAAAAGGATTTCATTTTAAAGGAATTTTTATGATCTTTCTCGTGATATAAATTTTATAACCCTCAAATTATTATTTTAAATTCAAACTTTAAAAAAGTTACAAAAACAGCTTAAAAATTTAATTTAAAACAATCTAAGAAGAATTTTTGAAAAATCTTTCTTAGTGCACCCATACACCATAAGAAGAATCACCATGCAAAATTTCAGCCCTTTAGGTCCAGCGGTTTGGTATGTGCGTTGTATGTCAGTGAGTCAGTTACGGAAGTGTTTTATATATATAGATAATGAATTAAAAATAACGAGAGGCACGGAAAAAAAATTTGCAATAGCAATTCAGCCAGATTAGCACACAAAACCTCGCAACAATCTCTCCCGGACAACTCAACACACAAGTTCAGATTTAATCCGCTTATACTTCTCACTGATTGACACATACTATTTGAAGGGACCTTAAATACGAAAACTCGTCAAAGGCGCTTCTTTATAAGAGGAAGGTACATTGAGAAATAAGCCACTGCTGTGTGAAGTAAGCTTTAACACTTACTTGATTTATAACAAAGCAGCTTTCTTACATCCAGACAAATTCAGTCTCCTGCTCTAATAAATTCGTTAATAAGCTAATATGAAAGATAATAGTAATATGCCTGTTGTAGCAAAAACTAAATTGTAAATTTGGCTTATATAATTAATACAACAACACTCTAATTATACAATCTCTTGACATTTCATTCATCCAGCGCAATATAAATTTAGTGGAAGTAAGTCAGTACTTTAAAAGCAATTATTTAAGGGCATGGCAGGGACATAACACTTCAATCATTCTTAAATTCTAGGCTTAAAACACTACACAGCTTTTGGAATAAATGAACACAAATCGCATCTACCGCGTTTTGCGTTGTAATCTAAGCAGATACTACTGTACATCTGCACTTTATGTTTATCTTGGAATTAAACATTTTACGATATGCACCTTTAAATTTTACCTACAATTCCTCGCGACGTATTGCTATAAAATTTCGTCATTTGTTCTATTTTCATTAAATTGTCAGAAATTTTTAAATAAGAATAAAATTTTTGAAAAAATATTTCTTGAACTGAAAATTACCCTGACTATTTTTTTTTCCATTTACGTGACCAACGATTTTATTAATAACATCCTCATATATCTGGAACAAAAGTATTTTGGAAAATTTTTGAAAATGCGGCTAATGTTACGGCAGAGTTATCCAATACTAAGCAAGAATAAATTTTAAATTGATCAATCCTATTATGTACAGTTGAACCCCGTTATAACGAACTTCAAGGGACCAAAGGCTTTGTTCGCTTTATCCAGTGGTTCGCTATATCGGAACCGTGAATAAAAATGCTAGAGTTCACAAAATGTATATCTCATTAGTTGCAATGTGTATTCATTTATGAAGTATTAAAAAAATGATAAAATCTATTAAAAATGATCATTAATTAAATCGACTTAAATCGATTACATTAAACTGACACAATACTAATTAAATTACGTATACAACAGGAAAACTGCGGGACCAAAACTTTTGTGCGCTATATCCATGAGTTCGTTATATACCGGGTTCGCTATAACGGGGTTCAACTGTATATATATATATATATATATATATATATATATATATATATATATATATATATATATATATATATATATATATATATATATGTGATCTTCCTAAAAAGACGAGTTTAATGAAAAAAATTATCATTACAAATTGTACGGAAAAGCATAATAAAAAATATTTTCTGTCCTCCAACTCCTAAAACTCTTTCCACAGTACTGTTCGAAAATATTTCAAGAAATAAGACTGAATAACACCTAAAACACTCAATTACTTCAAACAATTCGAAGAATCCCTTAGAATATAATCAATCTTGTGAGAAAAGGCGGATCAAAACGTGTTAAAATGACTGTTTTAACCCCGGGCGGTCAAAAATCGAACATTTAGGATTCTTATTATCATAATTTTTTTCCATTTCTAAACGGCATTGTACAGTTTTTGTTTTCTTTTTCAAAATGTGAATAAGTTTAGGAACGGAAGAAAAATAGAATACTCCCTAAGACATTCCACGTTAATAATTTAAAAGGGGCACATGTGCATACATTAAAGAGTCCTGCACAAATAAAATCTGATAATAAAAGCCCCGAATATTTACAAAAGAGCATTAATCTTAGAACACTTGGTGGATTTCCAGAACACGAACAACATCAATCAAAGACGTCAACGCTGAAAAGGGGGAACTTAAAACTAAACATAAAGGATGATGGCTTAAAAAAGCTTTCCTCAAAGGAATATTAAAAGCACAAAATTCTTTTCTCGCAACCTGGCTCTAAAGAGATGAAAAGGCATCGCTTAATCCATCAGCGTTTAACTTACAAATCCCCGTCCGTATCGCATGCGTTCCACCGCACTTGATCAAAGTGATGGAGAACGGATGCAGTGCGAGACAAGATAGGCATTTGCGTGCCTTTGTCGGGGAGCTTGGAGGGATTTTGCACAAAACGATTTTGGAGAACCAAGAGATTATTCGGAAGACGAGACTAGAAGTTCCTTTACAGAAGTAATTCTGGACTCTTTTTCCCCCCTTACATCCATACCGACAATCAATGATATGTTGTCGATCCAAGAAACAAAACAAAGTTAAATATCCCCAAGAACACTAGCTTCATGGCTTGAGGTAGCCTAGTGTTAGCGCGTCGGTTTTCGGTGCTGAGGGTGCTCGGCTCGAATCCCGACAAGCGTCATTAAATCCATCCGTGTCTAGGCCAGATATGGAGACGTTCAATCCACAGACCGGAAAGTCTCTCTATTGGTGCATATGCATTCATGCAGAGTTCTCTGCATGGAGACCCCCCACTCCTGTCGTCACATTAGTCACGGTAACCCTACACGCGCGTCCCCCGCCCCCATTGACACCATTGACCCCCGGATCTTTGATGCTCTGTAGCAGGACCGAAAGAGGAGGCAATCAACGCATATACAGAGTACGCAGTGAACATAAATCACTGGCTTCCCCAAGGCAGAGCAGAGTAGAGTACATTAATGCAAACGCAGCATTAGTGGTCAGAGAGGGTATTAGAAGCTACGATCTTCCCAGATGTGACTCCTGGGGGAGTGATCGGTCAAAATAGACGTGGCACCCGGCTAAATCGGACTCTGACCCTTGTGGTGCCATTATGTAACCCGCATCTGCAGACCCGCTAGCCTATATGGACCTATTTTGAAAAGAAAAGATAAAACCTTTGTGCTCGAGGAATAAACAGGAAATCTAATGTAAACGAAGCACAAATAGCAGTAAGGTGCAATTTTGCATACAGCCGTTTCGAAGCTACAAAGGAGATTCTTCATCTATGCAAACAACTTAGTGGCAGCTCAAAAAAGCTGAAAACTAAGCGACTAGACACGTGCGCATGTACTTAGCATCGAAACGGCCGTATGCAAAATTGTACCTTACTGCTATTTGTGCTTTATTTACGTTGGATTTCATGTTTATATAGACCTAGTCTTGAATACGATTTCGGCAAGGGGACATTAGAAACTACATCAATAACACTAGGTTCGTATTTTTCACTATACCGAACAAACTTTATAAGTCAGTTTTCTGTTTGCTTATAATACAATTGTTTGGCCAATTAATCGAACCCTGCACTTTTCGGAGAGATGGTCTATCATTTATAAGCTAAATATTCTATGTTAGACACATTAGGATAGACCCCTGACTTCCTAGTGTCAGGGGTCCTAGCTAGGTACGATTTTGTGAACTCCTTCACAAAATCGTATAAAAATATAAAACAATTCTAGATATAAAACAATTCTAGGTTTTCGTGGAACACCAGTGTTCCGCGGAACATAGTTTGGGAAACCTTGGTTTAGACTAGTGATTCTCAACCACTGTGCCGCGGTACTTTAGTGTACCATTGCAGGATATAAAAAAATTCCAGGTTTTCGTGGAACACCAGTGTTCCGCGGAACATAGCTTGGGAAACCTTGGTTTAGACTAGTGATTCTCAACCACTGTGCCGCGGTACTTTAGTGTACCTTGCAGGATATAAAAACATTCCAGGATTTCGTGGAACACCAGTGTTCCGCAGAACATAGCTTGGGAAACCTTGGTTTAAACCAGTGATTCTCAATCACTGTGCGCCACTGCGAATTATTTTGCATGTTATTTTTACAAAATATATTATAGGTACATCAATCAATTATCCAAATAAAATTCTTTTAAAGTTATTTTATTGTTAGTATACCGCCAATTTTTTTAATTTGGCGGTACACTAACAATAAGATAAACAATTGACGGCAAATCTTCTAATAGTTACGTCAAACACTGGGGTTAAAAGCATGTCCCTTATGCCAGCGCTCTTTTACGATTTAAAACACCGCTAATCTTTCAATAAACACAAGTACTTAAACCCCTGTGAATTCTCCCGACGCATAAATATTTTTTCCATAATTCGTCCCACTCATTTATCAACCATTCCCCCGAATTTTTAATATGCTGAAAAAACACTAAAATCCTTTTTATTATATTTATCTTTCAGGCGATTTCAGACAGCGTTAAACAGAAAATGGGATTATATTTTCCCTTATCTTTCGGAAACGTACGAAATGAAGATTTGAGAATTAAGCATGATTTTTTTATCTTCCTCTTCTTATTTTTATAAAGGGGAAGGAGGAAAAAAAAATGGTCTTAAGATGGAAATCCTAGCTTTCAAATAGAGAACTAATGGAATTTTAAAGAAAGACCGTTCTGTATCGTGAGCTAGGAATTTGAGAGAGATGAAAAAGGATATAACTGAAAAGAAAAACGTGTTGCGTGTGGCAATAATACCACAGGATGAGTGAAATCGGAATGAAATGCTTTAGAAAGGCTTTGCATTAGCAGAAACGTGAAGCGGTTACTGCTCTCGACGGATCCAATAAAAGCACTCACAAAAATGGAGGAAAGAGACAAAATTCGCCAGATGCATTTCAAAATTGAAATATTCTTATGCCAAAAAAAAAAATCTTTAATTGCAGAACAGATTATCTGCATTCTACTATTATAGTCTATATATATAAAACAGTTCCTTAACTGACTCATTCATTCACTGACTGACTGACTGACTGACATACACCGCACAGACCAAACCGCTGGACCTAAAGGGCTGAAATTTTGCATGGTGATTCTTCTAATAGTGCTAATTCTGCGCTGGGAAATGTTCAACGGATTTGTCTTCAATGCTGATACTGCACACTTCTCTTTCAGTTATGACGATCAGGTTTAAATTAACATAATTTATTTACAATTTAAGATTAGTTACAGTATTTACATAAAAGGTTACTAAGAAATTACACTCCAGCGAGAGTTCCATTATTACCGAACTGATCGGTTCTTATGCACAATGCATTCTGATTCAAACAGTTTGAAACGGGGGGTGAATCGCGGTACGGCGCTCGTAGCGCCACCAAAGATGAACTGCAACAAATAGTGTAGGGGTGCACTAAGAAAGATTTTTCAAATATTCTTCTTAGATTTTTTTTAAATTAAATTTTTAAGCTGTTATTTTAAACTTTTTTTACGTTTGCATTTAAAATAATACATTGAGGGTTATAAAATTTACATCACGAGAAAGATCATAAAAATTCCTTCAAAATGAAATCTTTTTCGAACCTTTACCTTGATTTTCTGATTTTTGGTGAATTTTTGAAGATTAATTTTTAGAATTTAATTTATTAAATGTTGATCACGTGATTTCTTTTTCTGGTACTTTCAATAAATTTATCGTCACGTGCGTAACAATTAAATAGACAAAAATGATATTCTTATTCTTTCTAATGCGGCAGACGATTGGATATTATCCAAAAAAAATAAATATCCCTTACGATTTTTTTATAAATATATATATATATATATATATATATATATATATATATATATATATATATATATATATATATATATATATATATTGGCATTAATTGCATACATTGACCGTAGTATTTAATTTGAATGTACTCCGTAGCGAAGCGCGGGTTTTCAGCTAGTAAAAGAATAAAATCAAATTACAGACCTTGAAACAAAGTCATTTTGAACAGAGACCTTAAGAGCTATGCATTCAGGATTAGAAAAAGGTATTCTTCTTGCTGATTAGATAATTAATTAATCATAATGATGACAATTGTGACGTCCAAAAGCAAATCTCGTAACCCTGCACTTTCCATGCATAAAAACTCAAAAGTGGATACATAAGAGATCGTTTTAATCTTATACGAATAAAAAGTTTTAAATTATGCTATCAAAATGGTTGACAGGAAATCACACAAATGTACCTCGCTTATACTAAAACTTCTCACCAGAATTTATCAAAAGTTAATTTATGAACTAGCTTAAAAATTTGTAATCGTCATTAGCATACACGCATCACCCCACCTCATATATAGCTAATTCAATTTCAGCAGAAATAGAATATGTACTGTATTTATATACACTAGCTTTATATACCCGGCGTTGCACGGGTGAACCCTTAATAAAGCTTACTTGTATGATATGTATATTTGTATTTTATGGCAATCTATACCCCTCTCCACTGGTCATCATCCCATCAGCATATTATAATAACCCCCCCCCCATGCTAATGTCAGCATTAAAATGTTTCTTTCAATTTTGATAACCCACTGGATCCCGGCCCTTCGAGGAGTTTGAGGGCTTCCCCGTAAACCCTTGTGAAAATCGCCGGTTTCATAAGCAAAGAATTACCTGACGTTGCCCAGGATAATAAAAATGAATGGAGTTAACCTGAGCTCTAGATGTATACGTACTAACAACCGAAATATATACAACTAGCCGCTGCGCGACCAGCATGGTCGGTTTTAGATTTATATTTTCTTTTGCAAAACAACTCAATTGAAAGTAACATATGTAAGGAATGTTACCATTACCTGTCATCATAAATATACGTTGTTAAGGGGTAGTGAAAACTCAGACAAAAAATTTATAATCATTGATAAATTCACTATAAGGCTGATTCTAAAACATCGTGATTAAAAAATGTGAATTTCCATTACTTCAGAACAGAGTTAAAGATAAGTCTGAGAAACCCAACACCAATGATTTTAAAAATTATATTTCTCACTGTATGTACTATTTTTCAAAACTAAGATATCTACACTTTATCATTACATCAAATAAGAAATTGTTGGGGAAAATTTTCACTTATAAAATGGAGTGAAAATTCAGCAAATACTAAAATATAGTATAGATTACATTTCTCTCTGTATGTATTATTGTTCGCAATTCAGATATCTCCACTTAATCATATTAAATGAATAAATTAAAATTATTCATGAGTAAAATACAGCAATTAAATTGTACCAAATTACGTGCTATCGTCGAGCCACACGCGGACAGCCGCTAATGTTTACATCCGGTAGTTGCAGTCGTTGCCATTCGGATTGTAGAAATATCGTCGATTTTTGTGCCGCATACCTACGCGTTTTATATATATAGATTCACACACACACACACACCTTTCCACACTTCATTTAATTAAGGTTGATCTCTCTCTTTTCTCCTACCACCAATTTGGTGTTCAAAATGGTGATATATAGGAAATATAAATTATTGGATTGTTTCTAGCAATTTTTTCAAAATCTAAAGCGAATGTCGAAAAATCGTGACATTGATCGTGTTTGTTACATTTAATCGTGTTTCTTACATTTTAAATCAAGAATCTTATGGATATCTGTTTCCTTCTTTGAGATATGACGGAATATGTAAAAACACGTAAAAACACGTTTAGCCCCCCCTAACCCCCTTGGGGGCCGAATTTTGAAAAATCCTTAAATTGGTTTTTAGGTATTCATATTCCTTACATTTTAAAGCAAGAATCTTATGGATATCTGTTTCTTTCTTTGAGATATGAGGTAATATGTAAAAAATACGTTTTGCCCCCCCCCCCCCCCCCAATGGGGCCGAATTTTGAAAATCCTGAAATTGGTTTTAATGTATTCGTGTTCTTTACATTTTAAAGCAAGAATCTTATGGATATCTGTTTCTTTCTTTGAGATATGAAGGAATACGTGAAAAACACGTTAAGTCCCCCTCCCCGTTTCTGGGGCCAAATTTTAAAAAATCCTGAAATTGGATTTAAGGTATTCGTGTTTCTTACATTTTAAAGTAAGAATCTTATGGACATCAATTTCCTTCTTTGAGATACGAAAGAATATGTAAAAACACGTTTTGCCCCCCTCCCCCCCTTGGGGGGCGAATTTTGAAAAATCGCTTCTTAAATGACGCCTTCAGCACAAAAGTAATAAGCTCCTAAAATTTGATATCTGTATCTCCAATAGTTTTTGCTGGGTGTTGATACGTGTATATATATATATATATATATATATATATATATATATATATATATATATATATATATTAATTACTTACACACACACACACACACACATATATACATACAAATATACATACATACATACATATTATATGTGTGTGTGTGTGTGTGTGAACTAATAAACCGTGTACAGAATTTAACCTGCATATCTTTGTCGAAAATATTATCTATTTCAATCAAAGGAATATATGTGTGTGTGTGTGTGTTTGTTTGTTTATGCACTAATAAACCGAGTAAAAAATTTAACTCGCATATCTTTGTCGAAAATATTATCTATTTCAATCAAAGGAATATTCTAGGCATTTCCATTCCCTATCCTCAAACCCACTCCCCGTGGAGGGGAGGGGGGAAACAGAAGCAATTATTTTCAGATGCATTTCCACTTCTTCAGCCGTAATGCTTTACCATGCAATAATTTATACCATCCCATTTAATTCTAACTTGCAATTAATACCGTTCGTTCATAACAATGACGAAAAAAAATATATAGCCGCCGGAAACTCAATTTAAAAAAAAAAAAAAAACTCTCTTAAGGTTATAAAACATTCATTTGTAAACAACACGTAAAACGCGCACAATGCAAACGGCCGAAATGATCGCATTAAAGAATTTCAAGCCCAGTCCCCGCTCCCAGGCTAATGAGAAGCAGAAATGGAGAAAAAGACTGTTAATTTCTGACGGTCTTCCATTACAAATACTCATTAGCGACTATCGGAAAACCTTTTAAAACGCACAAGCACCTCATTTAAAAATGAAAATGCATTCTCCTTTCACTTGCGCAGAAATTAAACCCATAAAAAAAAATTAAAAAATTCATTAACACTAAATTTTTGAGTTTCATCTTTAAAAACGGCGGCAAATCTATATCTGGAACGTTACACACATGCGGTGCTCCCATTTTTCCCGGGTCGCGACATCCGGGGGAACGAAAACAAGGTCACTCCATTCAGCGTCCAAAAATGCCCGACGTACCCCCTGATTAATAGACTCATTAGAAGATCGCCCCCGCTTCGGGGAGACGCCTTCATTAACAGAGAACGCGCCCCCAGAAGAGGAAGAGAAGTGAAAAGAATCGGAAGCGATTTTCCCGCACAATTCCCGCTCAAGTTCGCTGGGGTGAAATATCGATACAGATAGAGATGGCTTAAAAAAAAAAAAAAAAAAAAAGGAAAAAAAATCGATTTGCGGATAAGTTGTTGGCTACCAGAGGAAACAACTGAAAGTTTGTTGTGAGAGAGATAAAAATAGTAAATTCTATAATTATGATTCCAATTCCAGGCTGCCGTAAGCTAGTTAAAAAAGAAATAATTTCTCCAAAAGAGAAGCGAAGTAAACAAAATACAGTGATTTCCGCTTATAAGAATCACGTTTGTTATTACTGTTTTGATTCTTATAAGAGGTTGATTCTTATAGCCGAAATTTGGGTTTTTGGACAGCCACACACACACCTATATATACATATATTAGATAATTTACCATAAAATACTCTTTAATTTACGTCAATTATCTTTTATTAAAATTATTTTTTATAATTTTAAAAATACAACTTAATTTTTAGACATATAAATAGATGTACATGATTATAGTAAGAGAAGAAGAAAATCCAATATTTGTTACAACATACCTGTTTAACAGTTTTAACATTTCAACTACAGGAAGGGAACAAAAAAGTTTTCTATGGTAGTTTGACGTAATGGAGGTTTCATGGCTGTTTATACCTCTTTTAATACTAATAGTCTCAGACGAAGATTCACCTTCTAGCTTAAGTTTCGCGGTTTGATAACGTGCTGAATCTACTAATGTCACGTTTGCCTATGTGGTAGTGGACACTTCGCCGAAGATTTATGTGTTTCAGGATCCAGGAAGCCGCAACCAGGATGTAGGAGGTGGGAAAAAAGAGTCCCTATTTTTGTTTGTCAGTGAATAAAAGTGAAATCGGACCCGGATGGGTAAAGATGCCCCCGGGTCAAGCTGATGTAAGTAAATGTAAGTCAGTAAATGTAAGTCTGAATTCTGAAAAGGACGAATACAATTTGAGCATCACTCAAACTCACGAACTATTTTATACTTATTTTCGCATGTTAGGGTGGTAAATAACCTTTCAAATCCTACCTTAAGTCTTGGATTAACTCAAATACAATGGTGCCCATTCTGGGTAAAGGTTTTGCGTAAAGGTTTGCAATGCAAACCTTTACCCCACCGATTGGGGCAAAGGTTTGCAAACAGGTGCTTTGGTAAAATAAAAAATTCGGCACCTAAACATTTCGGGAAAAAATTCATTATTTTATAGAAGGTAGAGGAGATACCCAACTACAATACAAGTGACTTTTAGGGGGGATAGGATCTAACAGAGGCCCGTAAAAAACCAAAAACTCAAAACTGCAAACCTTTGCTCCCACCTACCCTATAGCTGAGCAGGGCTGAGCTGAGAGGAGTAGCAACCACACCCATCTAAGTAATGGCTCAAATGAGGAATTTGAATGTGGTGACGCAACTCTACTATGTACGTATGATGCAGGTAAGAATATGAAAACATTAGACTATGAAAACATTTTTTTAACTTCGACTAAAGTATCTCTTGCTAATAGATATTTATCTTACACACAGATGTACAATTTCAAGCAAATTTTTATTGTGAAAAAACAAGCGTTTGCGAAAGGTCAATAGATTTAAAATGTTATTTCATAAATGACAAGACAGACGCAACAAAACACGCGTTGAACATATTTACCAGTCTAAAAAATTACTTTTCCAACACATTCCAAATTGCGACAATAAAGGAAATAAGATAGAATGTCATGCCAGTTAGCTCACTGAAATTCGTTACAAATGGGCATTTCCTTCAGCCGTTTCACTGAGAACCATAACTTATTGGAATGACGGGTATAATAAAATCCGTTAATCATTTCCAGTCTCACGAAGATACGCCATTTTGGGTCTAACGCATCATTTAGTATGAGTGAATCGAAACAGGACCCGCCATGCCATGGAAATTCTGACCTCTCTTGTCAAATAACACCACCAGAGCTGCATAAAATATTTCCAACACATGATATATATATATATATATATATATATATATATATATTGGCTATACACTGTCTGAAACTCCATAGCTATATAGCCTAAGAAACATATTTATGCAATTGTATTTTATCATCTCTGAATTTATAAGGCATAATTCGACGTTAGGATTGAAACATCTATACTTAATTTTTTTTTTTTTTGCTCTTTCTTTCTCTCTGTATGAATGTACAGGCCCCAAAAAATAAATAAAAAGTATTAGCCATCAGACCTAGAAATTCGATGAATGCATTATATATATAATAGCCGTTGTCTCTGTATATCACTTCCGGGAAGTAATCATCTTTCGATTGAAGCCCTCAGTAAACAAACAGCCGGTTAGGCTTAATTTCAATTTCAGATGTGGATCAGAATTTTTTCTTACCTAAAAACTAATATCTTCTCCATCAAATCACGTTTGTTCAGCCTATTTTTCTATAAAACATTCAGAACTAAAAAAATTGGATGCTTTTAGCTGTATATTTAACAGTTTTTAAAAATCTGTTTACTTTTGCGATGAATTCTGAAAGTAAACAAACTTGAATGTGAATGAATTGAGTAGCTCAAGTATTCATATCGCGTAGTGAGCTGTAAATAACTGGATGGCAGTCTACTACTCCAATCGCATGAAAAACTAAATAAATAAAAAATAATGAAAGGGTTTGCTTTTACAAGGTGTGGATTAAATGCAATATTGTTAGATAATTCGGGATATTTTTTAACTTTCATATGCTTTTTCCATTATGACGTCATTATTAGTATTATGACGTCAAAATGACGGGTTACCTTCTAGTAAGAAAATATGCTTCGTTCACACAAATCGTTTGTCACTGATATAATTCTCGAACATTCAATCCAATAGTTAAATACTCATTCGTATTAAGTCTCATGTCAGATTTCGCTTAAGTGCTTCGAGACTAATAATTTTACTATGCTTCTACTTATTATTTTCGTATCCTTTAAAACAGTGGTGCGAAATTTTTTTTCGAACGAGACCCTTTTCCTTTAAATAAAAAAACCACTCAATTCCAATGAAAACTTTTTGGTTTTAGCAAAAAAATTTTATAAATCAAGACAATATTAACAAAAAATAGAAGAAAAAGCAAATTTTGACAAACTATTTAAAAAATTCCATGAACCATAGATTTAGGGTATATTTACTTACTTTCCATAATGACAAAAAAAAAATCTTGCTTACGTTCTACAATTTCTTGCTTATTGTATGAGACTAAATCTTCATATTTAAATATTAATAAGTATTTTGATTAAAAAAATTCTGTATGATATAAATTTACTTAAAACTATCCGCGACAACATCCAATTTTCTTCGCGAGTATGTTCGAATATATTTATTTAACGATAAATCTACCGAAGGTGTTATCATGAAAAGGAAACTTTCTCGAACAGAGAGAAATTATTTCTCAAAATCGAAGCGAGAGAATTAACTGCAATGCTTGAATTATTAACAACACATACGGAGAATGAATTATTCAAATTATCTAAGCGATCGCACAGTCTTAATACAATAAAGAACCCCTTACGTTAAAAATTTGGGCTTTTATGATCATATGTCAGAATCATTGTTTAAATAATTTCATGATATAATTTAAAGCAATACGAGTTTAAAAATTGTCTTATTTTGTTTCATATAAAACTAATTTACAAAAATTTTCAATTATTCAGTTTCTAGATTTCTTCAGTACATATATATTTTCTGTTTACCTGCGATAGTTACAAATCGAAATACCAAAAGTACGCATTTGGTGTGTGTGTATATATATATATATATATATATATATATATATATATATATATATATATATATAGTGGAATCTCGATCGATCGTTTTCGGATCAATCTTTTTTCCGTATGTGTCGTTCATTTTATCCAGTCCCAACGATCATATTGCTTTGTTATGTTTCCGCATCTATCGTTTTCCCGCATTTATCGTTCATTTCAGTCGGTCCCTTGAAAAACGATAGATCGAGATTCCACTGTGTATATATATATATATATATATATATATATATATATATATATATATATATGGTATTCCCGCCATTTATCAGTTAGATAAGGCACAGCTTATCACCGGAAATAATTTCTTAACGACACGTGCCGGCTCATTTTAACAACTGAAATTAATAGAACTAAGAAATATAAAAGACCCAAGTAGTAAAGTGGTTAGCGTTATGAGCTGCCACGCAGTGTGCTTCGGTTCAAATCCCGAATAAGGCTTGGTGGTTTCCGTATCGTACTCCTTATAGGGAGGAATGTTGTTGTTGTTGCTAATGCCCCCTGGTTGGAGGTTCCATTCACCAGATCCAAATAGGCTATTGGGCTGAAAGGGGGCGGCTCCTGTTTTAAATTAGCACCACAAGGGCCGGAGTCCGACTTGGCTAAATGGCCGTTCACGCAATTTTGAACCGAGTCAAGTGACGAGACCGGAACACTTAACCCCGCACCTCCATATGTAAATTTGAGAACTTGGAGGACATTACTACCACGACATATTCTACCTGCCCCGGCCACCATTAGTGAACACGGCGGTGGATTTGCAGCGACGAGCATCGAAATAAGGACGTTCAGATCTCCGGCCCGATGCTCTTGCCAACTGGGCCACCGCGTCCGTTGGGAGGAATGCTGGCTCACCTACAGGGTGCTCCCAGTATAAAGTACCCAGCAACGCTTCACGGGTCTTCATTGACCAATAACAAAGTAGTACCTACCTCAGAGACAAGTGCCTGCCGCATTTATATATATATATATATATATATATATATATATATATATATAAGAAAAAGATGAAAGAGAATACCAGTAATAGCACTAAAGCTACTTGCAGACAGGAACAAATTACATGAAAAGAAAGGTATGAAAGAGGTTTTAGACAGTATCTCTTCATCAGCAGTGTCAATACTGTCTAAAAACCAATGGATTGTTTCCGATGAGTATGATCTATACAATAAACACACTCAGACACCGTACAATCCACGAAAAACAGATATTTTACCTAAGTCACTATTAATAATTAATTTACTGTTGGTTTTTTTTTTTCTTTTAAAATTTTAGTCAGACAGAAATTCGCAATAAGTGAAAAATAATCCCGACTGAGAAACAAAATGTTTCGCGTTCGTCGGTCTTGGAAGTAACACTTCTGAATCGATACGGCCCCTGCTACTATGTAAATGCATTGTCACAACTGTGGCAGAAAGCGTCCGTTAAAAGAATCATAAAGGAAAAGTAAATACTCTGCAGCAGGAGAGAGATGAGTTAATAAAAGAAGTCATTTATATTACTTTCACTTTCAGAGTTTCGCGACAATTAAATTAAATTATAATTTGTCAGAAACTGTTTCATGTATGGCAGCTGGCGAGATAATTATTGAGAGAGCGCCCGTGCCCCAGGCGAGTAGAATACACTTACGGTAATACGTTTATGGGGCACATGATTCATGCATAAGTATAAAAACAAAACTGATCGGTTACATCCGCTACAAGTGATTTAGAGAGCGCTTCGAATGCGAAAATTTGTGGACTTAACTCAAAATTGTTAGAAAACTCAATGAAAGTATCGTTTAACGAAATAAAAATACAGTCGAACTTCCATATATCGAACTTCCCTATATCGAAATTTTCTATATATCGAATTCTTAGCAAATCTCCATGCTCATTACATAGAAAAACTGTTTCTATATATCGAAAAAATCTCTATATATCGAAAATTTTTTCACGACATACTGGGAAATTTTATTCCACTTTAGAATAAAATCTTTCAATTTTTGGCGTTTGCAAGAATACTTCGTGGACTTCAATTAGTGGAAAATTTCCCTGATGAAGTTTTTAATGGGCTGAATGTAACCACTGTCTGGATTATTGTTTTTTTAAAAGGTATATAGTACTCTATAAATCTTTCATATTAATTCATTTTTTAGTTATTAACTTTCATTTAATGTGATTCGCCTATAAATTGGAAATTAAGTTTCGTATACGAAAATTAGCTTTAATTTTAATGTTTTAGAAGAATTATGATAAAACTAAGATCAATTCTATATATCGAATTTTTTTCCGGCATTTTGCTACTTCGATATATGGAGGTTCGACTGTAATTATAAAACATATGTAAAAAACACGGTTCGAATTTTAAAAGCTAACTAAGGTATAGTTGATTGAATTCATTAGATTATCTTCCTCTGTTAAAAGTCGCCTAGGCATGGTTAACATTATTTGCTGGTTTTTCTTTCCCAGTAAAACGTCACCATGGTTTTGAAACAGGTTAAAATCGCAAGTATGTCAAAGTGATAGCAGTAGCACCTTAGAGCAGGGCCGCACAGAGGGGGGGGGGGGCAACTGGGGCACTTTGCCCCAGGCCCCCAACTGCCGGAGGGGCCCCCAAAATTTTTTTTAAAATTATTTATTAGATTTCCTCCGAAAGAAAATTCTGAAACTTGTATCGTACTTCAAAATTCAAAATAATCTCCTGGAAAAAAGCCCCTCCCCCCCCCCCAAAAAAAAATTAAAATTATCCGATTAATCAGATTTCTTGGGGCCCCAACAGAAGTTTGCCCCAGTCCCCGTAAAGTATCTGGGCGGCCCTGCCTTAGAGCTAATAACAACAACAAATATTTGACATTTTAATGATGTTATGCTGTGAAAAACATAAAAGCCTGAATTCCCGCGTATTGCTTTCAATTCTTTAACAACAACAAAAAGGTGAAAATATTGTGTAACATTTCACTAGAATTTGAATCGCTCGGTAATAAAGGACGAGTACGCCTTTTCTTCCCACAAGTATCAGAAAAGAAATGATCAATGTCGACATCATTACTTATGTTATTTCAACATCACTTTGTAAATCTCACGAAGCATCTGAAAAAATATCCCTGCTCAATTCAAAAGAGTGATCTTCTATTTTTCACCGTCTTCTCATTCTTAAATGAAAGGTTTTCGATGACATTTTATTATATTCCAAATTGAATTTACTCTGACAACGATTCCTTATTATTAAAGTTTAAAACGCAAACACGAATTCATTACGTTTGTTTATAGCGATAATTCTTCATTGTCATGTTTTATAGACTTGTGATTCCAGTTTCTGACACGATATTGCATGAAGTGCCAAATGGCGTGAATTCACGTCTCCCGTCGCCAATGGCTGGAAAAGGAGAGACGGCCATTCACGTCTCCCGTCATCAAAGTTGTTAAGCTAATCTACAAGGGATAATAACCCTAAAGAGCAGAATTAATAGAATAAAACTTGAAAGTGTTTTATTTTTTCCAGAAGAAAATATACAGGGTGTTTCAAAGAGAATCTTCCGATTTAAAAAAAAATCATAACTATTCATCTTTTTATCCGTTTTGATCGAATAATGTATAGGCAGAAAGAGGGAAATCTCGAGTTTCACGCGGTTGCCGCCAAGTAGCGCTAACGCTCTTCCTTCGCCCGCCACTTTAATGTCTGTAAAAATGGCGACTGCACAACGGAAATCATTGTGTGTTCTACGCTTTGCAAAGCCCGTAACAACTGTTCAGCGCGATTTTCGTCGACAAAACCCTGGTAGATTGAAGTTCCTACCTCTCAGAACATTAGGCGATGGTATAAACAATTCCGAGACACGGGTTGTCTGTGTACGCATGACAGTCGTGGAAGCAGTGTATGCAGACATGCTCGCAAAAGTTTGGGACGAATTTGCCTACCATACCATATAGACCAGTGATTCTCAACCACTGTGCCGCGGCACTTTTGTGTGCCGCCAAATTCTTAAAGTGTGCCGCCAAATTTTAAAAATGTATATAGTAAAAATTATAATGCTTTTTTTTTATTACGAGTAAAGTTTGTTTAAATTAAAGAAAAGTACACTGTAAAAGAAAACTGTTGTTTTTACAGTTAAATGCCATATTTTTAACTGTTTTTATCCGTTTTAAGTAAAAAACTTTTAAACTTATCTCTTCCTTTGTGTGCCGCCAAATTTGGAAATCGTTAAAAGTGTGCCGCGACAAAAAAAAAGGGTTGAGAATCACTGATATAGACATATGTCGTGCATCCAAAGGTGAGCATATTGAGCACCTTTAATTTGGTTTGTAAAAAAAACTTTAATTTTATATTACATGGATAATCATAATTTTAAGTTTCTATGTTCAATATTTTTCATAATATACTCATTTCAAACCAGGTATTTCTTTTTGAAACACCCTGTATTTCCAAGCAAATATAAAGATAATATCATCCTATTTCCCATCAAATATACTCAAATAAAGAGAGAGAAAAAATTAAATATTCTTCTTTTCGATCGTTGTTTAATCCATTGACCAAATGGGAAAAACTCCAAAACAGATATTGCATTAATTCTAAATGAAAAGAAAAAGAAAAATTCAGTACATTTACACAATGCTTTGGATAAACAAATTTCAAATTTCTCATATTCCAAACGCATGAAAATAAACACCGCAATTTCCTTTACCAACACAAAGAAATGATTCAAGCTTTCTACGCATTCATCAGCTGGAATATGGGGAAACACCGCCGTGCAAATGCGTTACTCATTCAACCGAATTTAACTAAAGAATTAAATTTAAAAGAACGTTCTTTTTAATGAGATATTCTACACCAAATCAAGATTAGACATTATCTAATTTTTTTTAATACAGATAAAACGCTCAGTTTTTCGTTTAAGCGAGACCTTCAGCTATTCAGTTTAAGTATTATTTCTACAAATAAGTCATTAATTTCATTCGCATTATATTTCAAGCCTACATTTAATTTATATTTATGGCCTATTATATTAAAAAAAAAGCAATAACTCTATGAGATTATACATTGTTTTGCAGGGTCGCTGTATTCGCAGAATAAAGCTCTAATGTTCCACGGTACTAATAATCAACTATACTTTTTAATCTTTCTTTCGAACCGTTCTTTAAAAGATGATGGATTATATCTCCTTCAAAGAGCGATATGTTATTAGCTGTGTTATTTTTTTTTTTTTTTTACTGACGCTTAATTTAAAGGTATGTTTGATGGATTACGGCCAGCTTCGGTTACAGTTAACAGAACAAACAATGGGAGAAAAAAAATGGCGCAAATTATTTTCGCGGTCATTCTCCAAACATTCAGCATACTTAAAAACGAACTATGTAAGGCATAAGATAGCTGCGTCGTAATCATTTATCTCTCACTCATTTTGAATAGAAGCGTGAAATACCTTTCCGGTAAGCAACGATTTTGAAGAGCAGAATTTTGAAATTTTCCGCTCAAAATGATGGATAATTATTGAAAGTTTCGATTTTTTGTTTCCCTACACACATATATCTATTTTGCATCAGTTTTATATTAAGGCTGTTGTGTACTAACCCTATTGGATTCGCTCACCTCAGTGTCGTATAGAGAAAATATGTCTACTATTGACATCTACATAAAAGCTGATAATCCAATAAAAATTATATTTTCAGATATCCTGAACCTTGCAACACGATTCATTTTATAAATTTCGCGCACGTAAGAAATTGAGGATCGTTTAAAACACACTAGACAATATTCTTTCCCCCGAAAAATTAAAATTTTAAAATATGATTTGCAATTTTTTTTTTTTAATGTCCCAAGATGTAAATTTTTTTTCTCGATTATGGAGTACAATTTTCATGGAAAAAAATCATTCTCAGTCGGCAATCCTTAGACACATTTTAACGTAGGATTACGTTCCTCCATAACGGTCCTCCGGAAAGCAAAATTTCAGACGCTAAAACCGTCCGTTCGTCCGTATTATAATTTTGGCAGCGCGCCAAACCCAGTCTGTATCGCTTGGACAAGCAATAAAGAGTTTTACTGCTTGTCAAAATTTTGACGCATACATATATGTATATGTGTGTGTATATATATATATATATATATATATATATAAATTATATATATACACACACACACACACATACATACAAAAGAGATAATCAACGAATATTGAAGAAATACTATTCGAGGTCCACGCTCACCCTACTTATTTTTTTCTATATTGTATTGTTTATATATATATATATATATATATATATATATATATATATATATATATATATATATCTATATATATATATATATATATATATATATACATATATATATATATATAATTGCAGTTTATAATTTTAAATGTTTTCATGCGAAACTTATATTTTTGAAATCATGCTATCTTACCTAAACGAAATACAAACACATAATATTTAAATAAGAAAGTTTTGTTTACATGAGATTTGGCAAAACAATAGTAGAAAGTAAAAGCGACTTTTTTGAATTGTTTTTTGGCAAAGTAAATATATACCAACAACCTACAGTTCATTCATTTTTGAAATAGTTCTTACAAATTTGCTTATTCCTTTATTCAATTTTTTTTTGTTAACATTTTCCTAATTTAAGAAGAAAAATAATTTGATACTACTTAAAATATTCATTGGGGGTCGCGTGATTTTTTACTGAAAGAAAGTGGATCCCGGTCAAAAAAGTTTTTCCTCACCACTTGATCCAGACGATAAAAGTAAAGGTAGTGAGGCACATTTATATAAGTTACAAAACATGATATTTTTCTAAACTATGAAGAAATATTAAAAAAGGTGAATAACTGAACAGCAACGAATTCAATTAAAACGCACAAAATGTAATCAAATATCACAACATGTAATCCGATATTGCTGCAAGATTTCGGTAATTATGAGTGGTGTCATGGAATAGCATATTAAATTATGGGCGGAAAAATCTCTACGGTTTACATTGGGAATTGAAGACCTGCCAGGACGATTTGATACACCCGCCTAAAAGTGCAATACAATTATAAATCTTGCTAAAAAGAATTTAAAACAGAAAACACCAGGAAAAGGGGAAAACGAAAGAGACACTGCAATGCCACTCACAATCTAATAAACGTAAGTTACAGCATTGTTTTATTAAATGTCCAATTGGAATTGGAAACAATCATTCGTTATTAGTTTGCAGAGATGCCACGGTCACGCTATTTCACTATTATACTGCCATTTTGACGGAATTCAATATCTTCCGCACATTACTCACGAAAATATAGTAAAACGAGAATTTTTAAAAACTGAGCTCGGGAGTAAACGATATCTCTTAATGCTTCAAAAACAAAAGAGTATTTTTCTCATCACAAAACGACTATAAATTACTAATCACGTCATTACGCCCGGAATAAAATTCCAGAAATCCATAAAACAGAAATGCGACTCGCGAACAGCTTTAAAAAAAAAAAACGAACGAATGATGGAGGGAAGAAAAAGAAAAAGAAAAACGAAGAAAAAAAGACAGAATCGTCAGCTAGTTGTAATTGGTTTATACCCCACGCAAAACATTTCCAAATAAGCAGCGCGAGCGCGCTAAACTGCACAGTAACGCAGAAAGCTATTTATTCCGAGGCGAGAATTGATTAGGAAAAACAAGAATATTGAAATTTATATTGAAGTATAATTCTTTCCATGATGCTCGTACCAGAACTGTTGAAAGAAACGCGATAAATCGCTCCGAACATTTTTTATTTTTGCTGCAAATAATCGGCGAAACTGTTTAATTTAATTTGAATGCGAAGAATGTAACTGAATATAATATATATTGTTTGCCGTTTTTCCCCATCTCCGGGAACATTCCGATGACATCCAGAGAATAAATAACAATTAATTTAAAGGGCTTATTGCTTCGGCACTGTCGCAAATTATGATCTCGTAAAAGTTAATCATTACAGAAGTAAATTTTGACAAGGGTATAATAAGATTTCCGCCATTTCAAATGTTTATTTTGTAATCGAATAATACGCAAATCTCTAGCAAAGGAAATAAAAGTAATTACGAGTTCTTAAAGGATATAATATCCTTTCATAATGAAGAAAGTTGCATTAGCGAAGAAAACATAATTAAAACTCGAACGCATAAAAGGAATCCTAACCACCGAGCAAATGTGGAAAAGCATTCATCAAAATTATTAAAAGAGATAGCGCGGTTTTAATTATATCGCTGCTGTAGAGATTGGAAAATTTCATTGTCGTATTTAATAGTAAATCAAATAGACTTCAATAAATTCATATTTTTACTGAAAAAAAAAAATCCCTGAAAACATGCATATTTTAACGAATCGCTTGAATATGTCTTCTGCGCAAGATTTATTTTACGCTAAAATGAACAGTGATATAGGGAGAAATATGAGAAAATATATACTATTCAGTTCACGGACGCACACAGGAGGTGGGCCAAGCCCCCCCCCCCCCCCAAAGAAATAGAAATTACATTATGAATATTGAATTTGCATCATAAATATTATTTATCAGTTCAACTCGCCCCCCCCCCCAACCAAGATCCTGGGTGCGCCACTGATTCAGTTATCTATATAAATAAAACAAAGTCGGTCCGGGAACAATTCCGAGAGGACCGTTTTCGGTATGGCATCTGTTATGAAATTCGGCCATGTTTGAAAATGTCGAAATCGATAGGTTTTTTTGTTGTTGTTTCCTTATGAAAGTAACATAAATGATACATATTTGGAAAGAGCTTTAAAAACTGATAATTTTTTTTCTGTGTACATTTATTCTCTTACTTTAATAGTTTTAGAGATATTTCAATTCTAAATGCATACTCCACCGAACAAAACGTAACCGCCATGTTTTGCGATGTAAACACAGCGTGATTCATTCACAGCGTGATTCATTCACAGCGTGATTCTCACTAAAAAATGAATCACCGAAAAGAAATATTTTGTCGTGTATCTAATTTTTGATTATTTTTCTATTTTTCATACTTTTAATTCAAACTTTTTAATCATAAATTGATCATTTGAAGATGTGCTGATTTTTTGACAATTAAAAGTGAAAAAAAATTTTAATTCAAGTGAACTGTGATTCGATAGCTGGGCGAAGCCCGGGTAGTATATATATATATATATATATAACAATAGTGTACACATATATATATATATATATATATATATATATATATATATAAAATACAAACACAAACACAAAAAATATATTTTGTAAGCAAATGATTTTACTATGCTATCAGAAACATATCTTTTCTGATAGCATAGGTTTGGTTTGGAGCGTTGTGGTAATTTTTCCATTCCTACTATTAGTTCACACTCTCTCTCTATATATATATCTTGTTCAAATTTTCAATCGTTAATAAAAGTACTTTTTATTCATCCACTCAAATTCAAATATAGTTTTTAAACTTGTAGTGGATGACACTTGATGTTAATAAAGTTTTTTCAAATATTAATTCATTGATTAAATTTAATTAATCAATTTTAGTTTTAGACCATATATATCTTGTTCAAATTTTCAGTCGCTAATAAAAGTACTTTTTATTCATCCACTCAAGTTAAAATACATTTTTTTTAAAACTTGTAGTGGATGACACTTGATGTTAATACAGTTTTTTCAAATATTAATTCATTAATTAAATTTAATTAATCAATTTTAGTTTTAGACCATATATATCTTGTTCAAATTTTCAGTCGTTAATAAAAGTACTTTTTATTCATCCACTCAAGTTCAAATACATTTTTTTTAAAACTTGTAGTGGATGACACTCGATGTTAATACAGTTTTTTCAAATATTAATTCATTCATTAAATTTAATTAATCAATTTTAGTTTTAGACCATATATATCTTGTTCAAATTTTCAGTCGTTAATAAAAGTACTTTTTATTCATCCACTCAAGTTCAAATACATTTTTTTTAAAACTTGTAGTGGATGACACTCGATGTTAATACAGTTTTTTCAAATATTAATTCATTCATTAAATTTAATTAATCATTTTAAGTTTTAGACCTAGAGCGTCTCTTGCTCTTGAATAGTAATTTCCCTCTTGTTACTGTGTAAACGGTAGCACTGCGGTATCGCGGGCTCCTCCCGTCCTGTAGGTTGCGAGATCGAATCCCCGACCTGACAAACTTTTTCTCTCTCTCTCTCCCCCCCCCTCCTAATCTCGCACAGTAGGCAAGGTTCTGGCAGGCAATCCTTTTTTTCAATTCCTACTATTAGTTCACACTCAAATTTTTCTTTGTTGACCTAAGTAGGAATTGACTTTAAATTTTTTTTTATGTATATTACTTGTTTTGCTATACTCGGACAATTAGAACGGGACCTACAAGCGAGATATAGATCCCGAACGGCTTTAAGCGTGGTTAAGATTCCAAACGGCTACGAATATCCATGCCAAGACGACTAGAATCCACAGACTCTGGTACCGAATGCCAGCGCCCTATAGTCGGCTCTGATAACACAGGAAACAAGCTTTTTGATAATCCGACACTATCATAAATAATATTTCACGGTTACAAGCGGTTTAAAAAAAAGTGAACTGTGAAGCTAATGCATAAATGATGAAAAAAAAATTAAATAAATTAGAAATTACAACTAACATAAATTAGTTTCACACACATAAAATAAGTCTTTAAATGTAATAACCAGCTTACACGGTAACTATTATTTATAGTAAAATGGAGGCTTCATCCGTGTTTGAAATTTAACAACCATAAGTATGTAATTTACTAGAGGAAATAAATCACCGATACGAAATGAAAGAATTAGAAATAATGATCCTTTAACCTAACAAATCAACTGTTCGAGCAATCTCAGCCATGAGAGAGTTCGAAATTCAACAAATATTTTGAAACTTAAAACTGATTTACAACAGACGAGACATTTCTACAAAAATAATACAAAAGTTTTTTTTTTTTTTAAAAGGAGGCACGGTGAATCCAATGAATATATCATCAACAAAAATGAAATAAATTACAAATCACATCCGACATAAAATAGTTTTACAAGTATAAAATAAATTTTCAACTATAGTAACCAGCTTATATGACAACTATTATTTATTGTAAAATTCTAGCTCCATCCGTGTTTGAAACTTAACAACAGGATGTAATTTACTATAGGAAATAAATCATCGATGCGGAATGAAAGATTTAGAAAAAAAATAATAATCCTCTAACACATCAAAAGTTCAAGCAATTTCAATCATGAGGTCGAAATTAGAAAGAAAAAAAATTTTAATTTAAAACTTATTTACAATTGACGAGGCATATCTAGGAGAATAATTCAAAAGTTTAAATGACTTCTAATACGTTTACCTCAGTTTTACCGTTATATTTTATCTGTTATGGAGAATTTTTATTGCCCTCTGTTGCTAATTATGTTCTTGATATTTATAATAAACAGAACGCGCGTCACTTAGAAACTATTATTAATATTACATTGATCGTTGTGTTTCGTGCCTCCACATTAGGGGAAAAAATAACACCGAATGCTTAAGTTATTAAATTCTTTTTAACTTTCGTATATCCTGCGGCAACCGTTTCACAGTATATTGTCAACAATGCCTGAGCCCCTCCCCCTTAAATATGGAGGTTAAGATTTTGAAAACAATCCTCCAGATTTGTATATCGCTATCTGCGTCCATACACGGGCAAACATTCGGAGAAGTAGATAATTATGAGAAATAATTCACTTCAGATATGCAAATGATCATTGGTTATACATATACACCTTCTCTAACATTGTCAAAGCGTTTCGTAAGCTACCCGGTCAACTGCATTCGCTTGCTTTCACTTGTTATATACAGTAACTAGGGGCTTCGCTCCTCTGTTATGGCTAATAGCGAGATACATAGGGGTGATTCTCGGGCAATGTAACAGCTTCCATCCATTTACTGTTGTCACCCTTAATTGTAACCGTGATTCTTAAGCTAATTTTTTTTCGGTCACTTAGATTGGTGTGATGCACATTTAACGCTGTTGTACCTCGCCTTTAATAAGCCGATAGTATTAGAAAATATTTTAATTAATTCATTCGCAAAATAGGCATTTTCAGCAACTACTGATTTAGGATTCGCCCTCTTTTATGGTCATTTCATCATAGTTCTGGGATCACTTGGCTAATTTTTCGGATCCGCTTGAACTGGCGTGCTGCTTTACCGCGACATTAACCCTTTCTCTCGGCAAAATGCATTTTTGCACATTCATATGGTAATATAGTCATTTCCAGTAACCCCAGTTGCTATGGTTGTAGGTTTTCTCCCTCCTTGCGGGCTCCTCAGTATGGTATAGCTCAGGGGTGGCCAACCGGTCGATCGCGATCGACATGATTTTAGTCGATCGCGAGCCATAATTTCATAAATATATGGACTATGTTAGTGACGATAAGCTGCTCATTTTCCTCAAAAAATGTTAACTAATCGATCGCCGAATAAAAAATCATAGAAAAGTCGATCGCCAACTAAAAAAGGTTTGTCAGCCCTGGTATAGCTGACAAGAATGTCGGCAGCATATTAATTCCAAAAGCGGTTTTATTTTCCCCTAGACATTGACGGACGAATTCCACTTAAGGCTGCTGGGTACTAACCCTATTGAATTCACACACCTCCATGTTAACCTATGGAGAAAATTTGTCTAAGGATTGCCGACTTGGATTTACATATTTTAAAAAAAATTGCACTCCGGAATAGAAAGAAATTTTACACATTGGGGCATTTTTTGTTTTTTTAAATGCAAATATTTTTTAAATTTAAATTATTCGGGGAAAAATTTGGTATTGTGTGTTTTAAATGCTCCTAAATTCCTTAAGTGGACGAAATTTACACAATAAATCCTGCTGCAAAGTGCAAAAAATTTGAGGCTATCTCAAAATACCATTTTTATTTGATTATTAGTATTTATGTAGCTCTAAGTAGTAGACAGCTTTCCTCCATTGAGGTTTGCGAATCCAATAGGGTTAGTACACAGCAGCCTTAATCTAGCAGACGACAGAAACGGCAAACATTAGAGCTTTTCTTTGTAAAATTTAGATGACGTGATAAATTTTTATGGAGTGAAATTTACGTACATGTCTGTCGGTTATGTTGAATATGCCTCTCTATGTTTAAGTTGTTAAGCTGTACAATTTGATTCTGTGAATAATTCCATGTATCCCATGCAAGGAAAACATATGCCATGCCGTGCTATGTAATCTAAATTTGTAATAAATTTGCTTCATAAATGTGTAAGTTCTATGATATTGAGATCGAATTTCCAAGAATTCAAACATGTTGTTTCAGTGCTCCTAGTCAGACATATTACGTTGAAATTTATGCTTACTAGGAAGCGTAAGGCAAAATATGTATTCATCTTTAGGCATGACATTTTAATCGCATAGAAAATAGTCTGCTGTGTACTGGAATTGTTTCTAAATAGAAAGAATAACTTGGAGAGAGACATTAATTCTGCATTTAGCTTTTTAAACACACACCGAATTTCTCTTCTCAGAAGCGGACCGTTATAATTTGAATGATACATATTTTTTATTTCTCTGATACACTTCCAGCTAGATGAAATTTTTTAAACATCACAGTCCTACTCTCTTAAGCATCTCCGTATTGCATGTTACATGCAACTTACTCTATTCATCTCTGCGAGATGGATATAAATATTTTGGCGATAAATTTTATTGTAATATACGCCCCCCCCCCCCCCCGCGAAAACTTTGAATAAGAATAGTGGTTTATCCATTCGCGTAAGAGAAATATTTTTCTATTTTCTGAAGCACTCGCATTTTTCTGCGATGCGTGTTTTGAGCATTATCTCGACGATTTCATAAGAAAGAAAACAAATTTTTTTTTCTCTCTAAGATTGCTTTCG
>OU015491.1:12203228-12213228 GCA_907164885.2 Dolomedes plantarius
AAAGAATGACGAATCGGGGAAAATTTTCATTTTGGAACATAAAATTGTCTGTATTATTTTTGCATTTTAAAATTTCTCTTAGATTGAGGGTCATTTTGAAGACAACTGTTATATGTATCATGTGTGAGAAGGAAATTAAAATAGTAGCATTAGAATTTTGTGTAGAGTGATAGGCGTTTTAGCTAAGTTTCATTAAAAATTGCTTCAAATTGACCTATTTATAAAAAAGTATGGTATTTACAGGCAAGTTTTTTTTTTTAAATGCTATTTTACCATAAAAGATAAAAAAATCCTTAAAAAAAAACAACTTTTTTTTTTAAAAATGGCTCCGAACGTACGCAGACGTTAAAACGAAGCAGTCTATTATAAGATAGTAACGTCTTATAATAGACTGCTTATAAGACGTCTTAGCAGACGTTAAAACGAACACAGATTTTCTTCTCTCTAGCAGAATAGACCTTACACTTCGCACAAAGTAAAGGAATGAACTGAATTCCAATGCTAAGGGATCCTCGCAGGTAGTAGCCGATGACCCTCACCCCTTCCACTGCCTACGGTAACAATAGACATTTCTAAAGAGTGGCCCATTATAGGTGCATTTACCTTATATGCTATCTAACGTATACTTGCTATCCAGATTTTTCGTTTTTGTGCCGTAAATACCGCCGGTCAAAGTTAGCGGTTTTAATGGAAGTGTGTTTGCATCTTTTTCGAGGAACTCCGGAGACTTGATAAATCGCCACATTTCCACTTATCGGTGCTTTATTATCGGACTCTTGGAAACTATTTCCTTGGCTGTCCCACGCTCCAAGAATTTTTGTCGTTTAGCTTTCACGCTGCCTTGACTTCCCTCACTTCTTTCCTCAAATTCCAAAACTTTTCAAGCAACACGTAGGGGCTAATTGCGCCTCACATTTTTAGCACTCTTCCCTTCCATTACGGACTGGAATTTAGTTTGGATTTTTTTTTTTTTTTTTTTTTTTTTTTCGCGGTATCTGGTCGTGTTATTCTGAAATGGGAATGTATAGAATTTTATTTAGCAGATACTTTATTTTAGTTGATATTGTATGACGATGTGCTTGAGCGGACGAGTTGTATTGATGTGTATTGTTCAGTTGATGTGCAAAGACGAACGCAAACTTACAAATACTTCGACTTTCGTTTCTTTTTGCCACAAGCATTCAAAAGTAGTTTTAGCAGATGGACTGGTAGAGTGATTTTCTACATCAGTGGTAATGGTGTGGGGTTCTTTTTATTAAGAAGGTACAATAATTTTGAATTTTCTATGTAAGTAGTAAATGATATCTTATAATAGATAGTTATTAAGGTAAATGCACCTATAATGGGCCATGTCCCTATGATGGACCGCCCTTTAGAAATGTCGAGAAATTAAGGGTCTATCATTACCTAAGGCAGTACCCTATAATGAGCCAAGTAGCCAATGACCCTCACCCCTTCTACTGCCTTAGGTAATGATAGACCCTTAATTTCTCGACATTTCTGAAGGGCGGTCCATTATAGGGACATGGCCCATTATAGGTGCATTTACCTTTAGTAATTTCATAAACGCTTACTTATCAGAAAATCTACGAATATAGCAAAATTATTCTGTGTATCTTGAATTGTATAGAACTACAATAAATAACTGTAATTTTTTTAAATATATATTTTTTACTTTTTGAAAAATAATTGAGAGTCCGATAATCATCAAGTTTATTAATTACCTGATTTGTAATGATTTAATTGTTACTGAGTTCTTAAAAATCAGGTATCCCGTTAACTTATTAAATCAATTCATAATCAGATAAACCGTATATTCTATAAATTATCGGATCATCTGTTAATGTCTTAAACCAGAGATTCTCAAAGGGGTCCAGGTGGACCCCTCAGGGGTCGATGGAAGTTTAAAAAGGGTCTATAGTATTCCAGGGGTCTACTGGGGGTCTGTGATAAATTTTTCTGTTTTAAAATTTAAGTCAATTTTTTAGGAATGTAATTATTACATAATAATATCCGTTTTAATATGTATAAATACAGATTTGCCTAAGGCGGAGTGATCCATGCATCTGAAGTGGAATGTCATGACGCTTTTGTATATGTCTCGAATTACGCCGTCGGCTTTTATTTATGTACCAACACTAGGCAGCAGGGCCGCCCAGAGGGGGGGGGGCAACTGGGGCACTTTGCCCCAGGCCCCCAACTGCCGGAGGGGCCCCAAAATTTTTTTAAAAAATTCATTTATTAGATTTCCTCTGAACGAAGAATCTGAAACTTGTACCGTGCTTCAAAATTCAAAATAATTTCCTGAAAAAAGGCCCCCCCCCCAAAAAAAAAAAATTATTCGATTAATCAGATTTCTTGGCGCCCCCAACAGAAGTTTGCCCCAGGCCCCGTAAAGTCTCTGGGTGGCTCTGCTATAGGCAGAACTGGGGAAATCCACTGGACATTACACAGTACATGGGTCCTCCCGATGCAACCAATCAGAAGCAGTTTCATTTTTTCTCTTGGCGATGTTTGTGCAATTACAAGATGTGTTTCTGAAACCTTGTTTATACTTGTGAAATTAAAAATGAAAATAGTACAAAAGTAATAAAATATAAACCCAATGAACCACTCTTTCTAATTTTTTTTTTGTTCATGTTCCTAGTCAAATTGTTATTTTAAAGTGTTTTATGTGCAATTATTAGTATTATAATTGTTATATGCTGTATATTATAGAGAAAAATGCGAGGGGGGGGGGGGTCGATGAAGAAAATCATTCTTTTAAAAAGGGTCGATGTAGGAAAAAGGTTGGGAACCCCTGCCTTATAGTATCAAAAGTGTAGACAGTGAATCAAATATAAAAATGATCTCTGTAAAGAAATAATTTTTAGGTGCTTTACATTATGCGCAATTAGATCATATCAAATTTCATAATGTCTGGGGCAATATATTTATTACTGAAATAAAGATATCATCAGATAATCCGAATAATTATCGTAAATAACGGTGGTATCTGGACGTTATCGCCCTGTACTATAAATTATCCGTAATCTGATTGTTAGTTCCGGACATAATCAGTAATCCCGAAATCCACCTAGTATTCAAAACAAGATTACCGGGATTCTGCGCTTAGTGTAGTCGTCCGATAGATGTTAACGCTGACTCCTGTAAGTTATAGAATAGTGAGGCAGTCACAATTATGTCTGGAATAATGAGAAACTGAAAGTGTTGTGCAGTAATACCCCGAAGTTACGCGATAGGTGGGACCGACGAAAGATCGCGTAAGTCGGGGTACACCTTTGCATAGAAAATACATATAAATTTTGTCTAATTGGAACCAAGCCATTACAAAAACACCAGTTTAAAGGGAAAATATTGTATTAAAATTAGAATATTGTATTATATATTGATGTTATGCCTCTGTGCAAGATATTAAAAAAAAAAATTATGTTGATGGTTTTGAAAAATCCAATAAAGTAGTCTTCCGTATAAACGATTTTTACCATGTTTTTATTAACTTGCTTTCTTGTTTGTGTGTTTGTCAAGTACAAATCTTGCAATCGATTTTTAACTAACTTCCCGACTAGTTAGACATTTGAAACTTTTAGAATAGCTCAGAACACGATGACGATGTATTTTTTTAATACTTTTACCATCTTTAAGCAGAATTAAAATAAATTTTCATTTATTCTCAGTTAATTTTGTTTTGTAGACTGGTGCAGCCATCTATTGGCCGAAATGGGAATGAAAAGTTATATGCAAGTTAACTTCCAATTAACTTCATTTTCTTTCAAGTTGATGGGATGATTCATCAAAAAAATTTTTTTAAGTATTTATTAATACATAGAATTGTCAAGTTTATTTGATTCAAGAGAAAATTTAAAAACATGGTATATAAAAAGTCCTTTTTATGTTGTAATTATTTTCCTTAAGGATTTCTTCATAGCAGACTAACATTTTTTTTATTCCCTGCTTTGTCGTGATCACGCGATCTTTATATATGGAGTTTAGTCTATTCTCTAAACTCTGTAACCCTCTCTCAATTGCGCTGACACCTTCTAGTTTAGGTTTTCGACGGTTCGATCGATCTCACAGGTTTAGAACTGATTTACGATATCTCAAACGATCACAATTTTTTTTTTTTTGCCAAAGCGAATGCATCTCATTTCGAAATACAAAGCAATTGCCACTCCAGGATGCAATAGAGTCCATTATAAGTGAAAAATGGAGAATTAGCCCCATACCACCCACACACCACCCAGAGAGAAGAGTTATGGATAGAAGAGAAAAGAAAAGAAAGCTTTTTTTTCCACAGATCTCGTGCGAAAGAAGCACAAATCACGCAGGCATCGTTACGGACGCGTGAGGACGCACATTTGTTTTACAGCCGCGCGAATAGTTCGTTCCCTTATCGAGAAAACAATGTCAGAAACTGAACCGAAAGCGAATTGGAGAAAAGTAAAAAACAAAAATATATATATCGAAGGAAAAAGGAGCTGAATGCATGCAAGAAAACATTTCCATCACAATTATTCAGTGCTGTGCAGGAGAGAAAGAATTGAAAGGGGGAGGACGCAACGATTTACATTTAAATCTCATTCCCGAATTCACGATTGCAAAAAAAAGGGGAAATGGAAATAGAATTCTGATCACACAAACTTCCGATAACATTCAGAACGGGTATATCTGAAACAGTAAGAAATGTACACCGATATGTATGCAACTAAAATTCTAAAAATAACTCCCAAGACGCCTCAAAATAAATAAATAAAAAATAACGCATTTATTCCGCCATTATAAACCCATAAGCCACCGAGAGATTTTACATAGAAAATCAAGATCAAGCAATTATGAAATTTTTTTTGTCATATTTAACTTCCTATTTAATTGCTCGAGAAATAAATACTTCAAAATTTATGTTTTCAGATTAGTTCAAAACAGAAAATTAACACTCAAACACGTCCAAGTAAAACTTAAAAATAAATTGTCTCGACTGATGCTTTGCTTATCATTTCATTTAGAAGAAATGATACCCTCGGAAAAACATCGTAAGTAAATCTGGAAGCGACAACTTTATCTCATTTGCGCCGTTGTTCGTGACAAAATGTTGTATTTTGTTTTTTTTTCTCCCAGAAATGAAGTTGAATCAATCTCATGTTTATGAATCTTTAACGGAAGAAACAATATCTCCAGCTTTGTTGAGCTAAACGTCTGGCAGTCTACGTCATTGAAAGAAGGCATAGTCAGGAATATTGTCTGGTGGCCGTTAAATTTGAAATAAAATTGAAATTGAAAAATTTTAACTTTTAGTATAATGGAAAGTGTGCACCGGCACCAAGCCGATTCCGAACAGATACAACAATCCATGCCATTAGTGGGACTCGAACCCACAGACTTCGGTATCGAATGCCAGTGCCCATGCCAATTTGGCCATCGCCAAGGGTATCAAAGATTGGAATGCACGTAGTTAGCATGTAATGAATTCCCTTAAACAGTCAAATAAAATTTTAAAAATCCAGGTAGTCTCTCATAACGAAACTACCTTGGGCTATTAACGTAGGATTACTTATCGTTGCTTATCTCTCTCTCTCTCTCTCTCTTTTTTACAATAAAATTCCTACATATGAAGAGAAGGATGAGTGATAACCCTATGCAGAATGGGTCGCTGGTAAGAAAAATAAGTTACATATGTCTACTCTGCTACTCTTGATTTATAACTCGCGACGACGATATTAGCGTCATAAATTTTGATTTCCGGAGGACCGTTATGGAGGAACGTAATCCTACGTTAAAAAAGTAGTTACAGATCGATAAGAAAAGCTGCAAACCTAAATCATTGACATCGACGTACATATTCACACATCGAAAACAAAGAAATGCGAGATGTCAAGCTTATTGTATATGTCTGAGATCTGTGTGCACTTCCTAAAATATGTTGTATCATTATTTTAACTGGTGAAAAATTTTCACAGAATTTAAATCCTAATACTCGTCCTACTATGCCTAAAAACATAGGGGTAAAATCTGTCCTCGTATATTTTGACTAATTCAATGTTTTCATACGATTAGGTGTTAAGCCTTTTTTTTCCTTCACAATAGTGTTGTTGGTTAAAGGGATTTAACCGTTAAATTGCCATATTCTATATCTATAGGTTTCTTTACCATTTCTACATGAACACGGATTATTTTGCGTCTATTTTGCCGAGAATAGTCCTACTAGCATGTTTATTTCCAGTGATAGGACGTTCTATAAAGTCTAATTCGTTTTTTTTTGTTTGTTTTGTTGTGTTGTGTTGTTTTGTCTGTTGTTGTCGTAGTATATTACAGCAAAAATATAAGGATTAATCCTCCTAACTACAGTGGGTGATCGGTCAACGAACAGTTCGGACTACGAACAATTAGGTTAACGAACACCTTCACGAAAGATTTTTTTGTTCGGACAACGAACATATGTTCGGATAACGAACTAAAACGAATTCTACCGAACACCTCTATGACAAAAGGTCGAAGGAAGTTTCTAGTAGTCCAAGATCAACCAAGGGTTGGTTCAGTGAGTTTATATAATAATTGTAATCAAAAGGTCTGCAAACGATACAGTTTTAGTTATAAACATTTATTTTACATGTATGTACAACCCTTAAAGGGGGTCTACAAATTGCCACTAATCTAAGAGCCATGCTTACATGGCGAAGTTCTATCTAGTCGAACTCTAAAAATGGTGGGGGCGCTGGTCGCTACGTCATACGAAGAGAGAAAAGCAATTGACATTGGACATGTTCTTTAACGACTCATTGAAAAAAAAATTTATTAATGTGCAAGACTATTATTTTGGCAAAAAAATAAACTTACTAATAAATTATAAATATATATATATATATACAGTCGAACCTCCATATATCGAAGTAGCAAAATACCGGAAAAAATCGATATATAGAAATTTCGATATATAGAATTGATATTAGTTTTATCATAATTCTCCTAACACATTAAAATTAAAGCTAATTTTCGTATACAAAACTCCATTTCCAATTTATATGCGAATCACATTACATGAAAGTTAATCACTAAAAATTTAATTAATGTGAAAGATTTATTGAGTACTATATACCTTAAAAAAAAAACAATAACCGAGTTAGTGGTTACAGTGATCACAGTTACATTCTTTTAAAAAAAACTACGTATATCTTGCTGAACAGCCAGTTTTGCGGGAAGTTCATCAAAGAAATGCTCGCATTTATTCAGTCCATTAAAAACTTCATCAGGGATGTTTTCCATGAATTGAATCCACGAAGTATTGTTTCAAACGCCAAAAATTGGGAGATTTTATTCTAAAGTGGAATAAAATCTCCCAATATGTAGAAAAAAATTTCGATATATAGAGATTTTTTCGATATATAGAAACAGTTTTTCTATGTAATGAACATGGAGATTTGCCAAGAGTTCGATATATAGAAAATTTCGATATAGGGAAGTTCGATATATGGAGGTTCGACTGTATATATATATATATCTTTTAATTTAGTTTTTAGGGCCTCCAGATCGAATTTATCGAAGTCCCATAAAAATCTATGGTAAATCGATGATCGGTTAACGAACATTTCGGTTTACGAACATAGTCTTGGAACGGATTATGTTCGCAAACCGATCACCCACTGTATTTCTATGAGAGTTATATTGACCTCTCATTTTTTCACTTTCGTAAAACCTATTCAGTGAAAAAAAAATAAATAATAATAATAATAATAAAAATAAATAAATAAATATTTGAACATGCTGATTACCCAGCGAAGAAAAGATTATTAATGAATGCAAAGATACAAATGCAACAATGCGGACACTGATCCAACGTTACGAGCGCATAGAAATGGGGTTATAGCCTTTCGAAGACATAATTGTCGAACCAGAAATAAATTCAAACTACATATCTAAGCGTATGATACAGCCCAGCTTATGATACATCTGCTACTAATGCCAATAATAAAAATATTTAAAAAAAAGTTTCCTCGGAATTTCTTATTCTTTAAAACATAGCAGAAAGCATTCTAGTGATTTCACAACGTAATAATGCGGAAGTATATGAATAATTATATATAAAAAAAAGGCTCTACGCTGATCACTACGGCCGAATGTAAAGTAAATAATCTATATATATAAAACAGTTCCGTAACTGACTCATTCATTCATTCACTGACTGACTGACATACAACGCACAGACCAAACCGCTGGACCTAAAGGGCTGAAATTTTGCATGGCGATTCTTCTAATAGTGTAGGGGTGCACTAAGAAAGATTTTTCAAAAATTCTTCTTAGATTTTTTTAAATTAAATTTTTAAGCTCTTTTTAAAACTTTTTTTACGTTTGCATTTAAAATAATACATTGAGGGTTATAAAATTTATATCACGAGAAAGATCATAAAAATTCCTTTTGAATGAAATCTTTTTCGAATTTTTACCTCCATTTCCTGATTTTTGGTGAATTTTTAAAGATTAATTTTTAAGACTTTAATTTATTAAATGCCGATCACGTGATTTCTTTTTCTGGTACTTTCAATAAATTTATCGTCACGTGCGTAACAACTAAATAGACAAAAAAAATATTTTTTTCTCTTTCTAATGCAGCAGACGATTGGATATTATCAAAAAAAAAAATGCATATCCCTTACGATTTTTTTATAAATTTATATATATAAATAGATATATATTTTACATCAATTGTATACATTGATCATCGCATTTATTATAAATATATATATTTATTCTTTGGCATAAATTGCATACGTTGACCGTTGTATTTAATTTGAATGTACTCCGTAGCGAAGCGCGGGTTTGCAGCTAGTATAGAAATAAGACGGCTGAAAGTTTCAAAACAAAACAAACTTTCTGCCGTTATTTTTTAACCCAAAAGCAGACAAAAAAAGGGATAATAAACGCCGCAGTAAAAATAGCTTAATTTACATTTGAATCACGTCCTTCTTTTCTAGACACTTTTTTTTTTACGCTCGCTGAAAAAGATTGAGACGGTCACGTCGTTATTTGCAGCAATTACGATTTGAAATATGTCAAACTAAAAGAAACTTTATACTAAATCATACTGGAGGAATTAATCTTCATTTGCTTGTTTATACAGGCTCTCTCTCCCCACCCCCCATCTCTCAGCGAAATATTGTAAAGAAATAGACTGTAGAAAGATAGAGCAATTAATTCTGTGCCGCGTTTATAAAGTCAATTCTGCGAAATTTGATAAAACCCAATGCAGAAAAAAAGGTGTAACATTAACGTAGTTGAAATTCTTTGCGGTCAAATTGCTAACAGGATGTTGCAAAAACCCTGACACCTATTATAATATACTCATGTTATGAATCCAAGGCTTTTTGAAAAGTCATATAGCATTCATAATAAAAATTTAAAATACATATACAAATACATATATATACACACACACACATATACATACATACATACATATATATATATATATATATATATATATATATATATATATATATATATATATATATATATATATAAATATACACACACACATATATATATATATATATATATATATATATATATACACATATACATACATATATATATATATATATATATACACATATATACATATATATATATACACATATACATATATACATATATATATATACATATATACATATATACACATATACATATATATATATACACATATACATATATACATATATATATATATATATACACACATACATATATACACATATACATATATACATATATATATATATACACATATACATATATACATATATATATATATACACATATACATATATATATATATATATATACACATATACATATATATACATATACACATATACATATATACACATATACATATATACATATATACACACATATTCACACATATATATATATATACATATATACACATATACATATATATATATACACATATACATATATACATATATATATATATACACATATACAT
>OU015491.1:12220728-12270728 GCA_907164885.2 Dolomedes plantarius
TTACTATTCAAGAGCAAGAGACGCTCTAGGTCTAAAACTAAAATTGATTAATTAAATTTAATTAATGAATTAATATTTGAAAAAACTGTTTTAACATCAAGTGTCATCCACTACAAGTTTAAAAAAATGTATTTGAACTTGAGTGGATGAATAAAAAGTACTTTTATTAACGATTGAAAATTTGAACAAGATATATATAGAGAGAGTGTGAACTAATAGTAGGAATGGAAAAATTACCACAACGCTCCAAACGAAACCTATGCTATCAGAAAAGATATGTTTCTGATAGCATAGTAAAATCATTTGCTTACAAAATATATTACAAAGATATATATAGAGAGAGTGTGAACTAATAGTAGGAATTGAAAAATAAAACTGAAGGCGAAGGGGTCACAGTAACGACTTAACATGTTTGAAATTTTGTATATTCCAGATTATTTGCTATCTAGAATTAATACAAAAGTTATCTTTTGGTTGTTTTACAGCTCCCACTTAAAACCTGTGATGTGCCAGACCCCAGATTGTCTATGTTTAATAGCTTCCCAATGAAGAGGAGAACTGAGTGTCCGGTGTTATGAAACACTGACCAAGCAAGCAACACACAGTTTAGCATTATCTTGTCATAACCTATGTGAACTTGTTGTGGAAGTCACTCGAACAAAGTTAAATAGCAAACCGTTCGACAATGATGAAAAGTAACCTAAAATTCAGCAAGAGATTAGGATATTTATATTCTTTTTAAAAAAAAAAAAAAGTGCAAAGGGAAATAAACTACATATTAAAATGTTCCCACGAAAAAAATATACGATACTAGCTGAAAACCCGCGCTTCGCTACGGAGTACATTCAAATTAAATACAACGGTCAACGTATGCAATTTATGCCAAAAAATAAATATATATATTTATAATAAATGCGATGATCAATGTATACAATTGATGTAAAATATATATCTATCTATATATATAAATTTATAAAAAAATCGTAAGGGATATGCATTTTTTTTTTTGATAATATCCAATCGTCTGCTGCATTAGAAAGAGAAAAAAATATTTTTTTTTTTGTCAATTTAGTTATTACGCACGTGACAATAAATTTATTGAAAGTACCAGAGAAAGAAATCACGTGATCGGCATTTAATAAATTAAATTCTAAAAATTAACCTTTAAAAATTCACCAAAAATCAGGAAATGGAGGTAAAAATTCGAAAAAAAATTTCATTTTGAAGGAATTTTTATGATCTTTCTCGTGATATAAATTTTATAACCCTCAATGTATTATTTTAAATGCAAACGTAAAAAAAGTTTAAAAACAGCTTAAAAATTTAATTTAAAAAAATCTAAGAAGAATTTTTGAAAAATCTTTCTTAGTGCACCCCTACACTATTAGAAGAATCGCCATGCAAAATTTCAGCCCTTTAGGTCCAGCGGTTTGGTCTGTGCGTTGTATGTCAGTCAGTCAGTCAGTGAATGAATGAGTCAGTTACGGAACTGTTTTATATATATAGATTACGCAACACTCAAGAATCGGCTACTTATGAATTCATATTAACGAAAATAGCGTGAGGCGATGATGTCAAATCCAATGTAAGTCACTCATAGTTAAGCTCATAAGGATTATAGTGTCATAACCTTCGAGATAGAATGACACGAACAAAGTGAAATGGTTAATACTTTAATAATGCTGTTTGCGACTAGATTATTTAAGTTCTTGAAAGGAAGTAAAGCACGATGACATTAAGGGCTCTTGGGACAAAATATATCATATAAACACAACGCTTCAACAATCTGAAATTGTTGAATTCAACAATGTCGAAACCTCTACACTGGCTTATTTCCCATATAAATTATAGCTTAAGTGCATTTATTTTATATTATACATGGAAAAAAAACCAACGACTTTTATTGCTAAATTTATTCTAAAGAGGATATTTTGTTTTCAGTATCTGGCGAGAGTAAAACAAAATATTCGCAAGGTAACGTTCTTAAACGAGAAGTAAGAAAGAAGACACGTAAATAGATAGCGACAGGGAAAGAAAAAAAATTGAGAAAAGAAAACTTTAAAACAGATATACACATTATCATTTCGTTTCTTTTGTCCGTTTTCGAAGAGAGATTGAAAAAAAAAATACTTTAACAAAACATTAATTTACATTTAGATGAATTCTTCGTTTCAAGGAGGATTTATACACAGTCGCGGTCACAGTTTCGGCGCCGTCAGCTGCAGAGTGAAAAGCTTGTTACGAAAGATGTAATAAAAGAGAAAAGCACCAAGTCACGGGAAAAAAACAACTTGGAAGAAGGGGAAAAAAATAGAGCATAAGAGAAAACCAAGAACTGCATATTAATGAAGTATAATATTGACTTATAAAAAATATTTGGAGCAATGGGGATGGTATTAACGGTTAATTCTGGTGTTTCAAACGGCGTACACATTTGTATTTATTTATCCAATAAGGGTTTTTTTTTTAAGTTGAAGTTATTCATTTCTATAACAATGAGACAACAACATGACTTTAAATTTTTCTATGTTTTGTCCAAATTACGTATTAACCTTTTCCTTACGGGGTTGAGATTGCATGTATCCCAAGAATACGGGTCCAAGAATGAATATATATATATATATATATATATATATATATATATATATATATATATATATATATATATATATATATATATATATATATATATGTGTGTGTGTGTGTATATGTATGTATATATATATATATATATATATTATATATATATGTATATGTATATGTATGTATATATATATATATATATGTATATGTATGTATATATATATATATATATATATGTGTGTATATATATATATGTGTGTGTGTGTATATATACATAAATATATACATAAATATGTATGTATATATATATATATATATAAATGGTCCCCGTAAGCTAAAGGTTAAACTAATTTTTAGGTCATCACTCACTTTTTATAAAATACAATCTTAGATCTTCTTCCTCCAATAAATACTAAATGAAAAATAATAGACGCATTTCAAAAGAAATGTAAAGATAACGAAGAGAATTTCTGCACTTATTCTAATTATTTTTCGATTAAGTTCAAATAAGTAAATAATAAATCGATTAAGTTCTTATGTTGTACCATTGAAACAAACGTCTATACAGTGAAGTATATGTTCAAAATTAGTCATCTGAAATCCGTAAAATTTGTAGGAACCTGTTCATAATCTAACTTTAAAACTTCCTACTCTGTAACCAAAAGACCAACAAATTCGTCAATAAAACTGAAAAACTTGCTTCTTTTAAATGATTAGCATTAAAAATTGCGATCAGTTTCGAAATAATAATCATACTTCTTCACGCTTTGAGCATTAGGTGTGATCGTCTCTATGACCAAATCACATATGCATTTGTCACTTGCATTTGTGAATGCATTCTATTTGCATGCGAATATCTACTATAATCAGGAATGTAAAAACTGCTAGCATTTTAAATTTCTTTAAGGGATTTTTTCTCTTTTGACATCCCACACTATTTCAATGCAAGTAAAATTTATTAATCGTCGCAAAACTAAAGGGCATATAACTTTTCAATAAGCCCGCTTCAGGGATAATTTGTTTAACACATTCTATGCGTAGATCAGCGCGAGAAACTGAAGAAAAATATTTCAGGTAGTCTCTTCTGACGAAACTACCGCGGGTTACTTATCGTTGCTTAGGATCGCGTAGGATTACTTACTTAATCGCGTAGGATTACTTATCGTTGCTTACCTCTTTGACGCCTCATCGTTTTCGTACTTTTCTGTTTAACTGTTTATTGCTTGGCCAAGCGATACAGACTGGGTTTGGCGCGCTGCCAAAATTTTAACTTGCGACAACGCTGAAATTTTGCTTTCCGGAGGACCGTTTCGGAGGAACGAAATCCTATGTTAAAAATTACGACATAATCTGTATCACAATAAACGCATTGATCACAGAAACCAATATAGCAAAGATTTCTTGCCGTGGTCAAGAACTCCTACCACAGAGGTGTTGATAGTGGAGTTGAGCAGTTGTGATAAGTAAAAACCTTAAATTATCGCCAACTGTTTCAACCGTCATGGATGACGTTACGTTAATAGCAAAATTTTTAGACAACTGTGGAAAATGACAACATTTATATTAAGGGAACGGTGGACATTAAAATTTACTTTTTTTACTTTTCATAACTGAGGTACGAAATTTTGTACATATACACATTTCACTATAAATAAATAGAATACCTTAAAAGAAATTTCCAATCTCATTATAATTTTTAGATTTTTTAAAAAATTTGAAATTTATAAACAAAATTTTAAAATGCTCCTTGCTACTTAATTTTTTAGATATTTCCTCGATTTTGCATTTTAATCTCTTTAAACTGTATAACAAACAAATCTGGGTATCAATTATTCAATCCCTCGAATAGTTAATTTTTGAGAGATATTTTTCTGAATTCCATCCCGATTTTCATCAAAATTATGCCTTTTGTTAAAGTTATAAATCAAATTTAATTACTTTAATGAAGTCGAATTGTAAAATGCATACCCAGTTTTTTTGTAAACAGCATCAGGATTCTTCCTTATCAATTTCATGAATTTTGAACAAAAATTAAGTAGCGTGGAACATTTAAAAAATATAAAAACCTTGAAATATCTGTTTTGAGAAAAACAGATTTAAAATTTATTACTACACTTACCCATTATAAATTACTTTGTAGAAGCATAATAAATGATTTTTAACTTGAAAAAAATTATTTTGGTACTAATAATCTACAGAAATATATATATTTTTTACAATAACACAATCAGTATTACAATAACGAGACTTGCTCAAATAAAGGTCCACCGTTCCCTTAGTAAACTGTGGTGACTTGCGACGCTACGAGCTGCATACGACTTCTCGCAAATTAACGAACGATTAACGCAAATTTTCACTGACGCATGCGCCAAATCCCTCAACCCGGATATAAAATGAGTTTTTTTCATGCGAGATTAGAACACTGTTCTGTTAGTTCATTATTTCTTCTAGTATTTTCGGGTCTAGTATATGTATTTGTCAACAAAACGTCTTAAAAAGTGGTTTTATCTATTTTAAGCGTTTTTGTGAGTTAAATCAATCAGATGTTGCAATTTATTATCAGAAATATCATGACAACCAAGATTTCTCGAAGGACACACACAAAATCTATACTTGCCAGGATATTTTCAAGCGATGATAACACGTACGTTATCTATTAATACATGTTAATGCCAAGATTATCCAAAAATGGATCTGTATGCCGTAAAAAAATAAATTATACAAATGTTTTAAATGGCCTAGATATAATGACTGAAATCGAGTTTAATTTAAATAATAATAGAGCGTTTCTGCTAAATTTTCAGCTTTGCTACAATCATTAGCGAAAAGTTCATGCCCGCGTTAGTTTCCTACAGTCATTAGTGTGTTACCGCATATCATTAGTTTTGCATAGTATGACCAAAATTACTATGGTAAACGATGCAAAATTACCACTCAAAATTTCCAGGGAAATAAAAAAGAATGCTTACTTTTTTTTTAATGCTAACAAATTGAAGTTTATTGCTCTCTAACTTTCTGCCATAAGAGAAAGGAATGAATGCTTTTAGTCTCTTTCAGTTAAGCAATATGATTAAGCACAAATGTTTTAACAGAAAATAAAAGATACATATGACGGCGCTTCGCAACTATGGGACCAAACTAAATTACTAACAATTTTGCTTTGACAGTCAGTTACGTTTATTTGTTTACCAGCCATGTTAACATTTTTTTGGCTTCCTTATTATTATTATTTTTTTCAATTCCTACTGTTAGTCCACACTCTCTCTATATATATCTTGTTCAAATTTTCAATCGTTAATAAAAGTACTTTTTATTCATCCACTCAAGTTCAAATACATTTTTTTAAACTTGTAGTGGATGACACTTGATGTTAATACAGTCTTTTCAAATATTAATTCATTAATTAAATTTAATTAATGAATTTTAGTTTTAGACCTAGAGCGTCTCTTGCTCTTGAATAGTAATTTCCCTCTTCTTACTGTGTAAACGGTAGCACTGCGGTATCGCGGGCTTCTCCCGTCCTGTAGGTTGCGAGATCGAATCCCCCACCTCACAAACTTTTTCTCTCTCTTTCCCCCCCTCCTAATCTCGCACAGTAGGCAAGGTTCTGGCAGGCAATCCTTTTAATCAATTCCTACTATTAGTTCACACTCAAATTTTTCTTTGTTGACCTAAGTAGGAATTGACTTTAAATTTTTTTTATATATATTACTTGTTGATGAGCAGTTAACGCGAAAAACGGATAATCCGCCTACGAATAATCAGGAGTTGTGTCCATGCACACACACATATACGAACATAAAAACAACAAGCAGGGAACAATCGAGAAACTATTGCAAACTATATTTTATGCCAACGCTGCTGTATACTAACCCTATTGGATTAGCTCACCTCAATGTTAACCTATGGAGAAAATGTGTTCAAGGTTTGCCGACTTTTATTGAAAGAATTTTTTTTTTTAAATTGTACTCCATACTAGAGATATTTATTTATTTATTACAAATGTCCGGATGATTGGCTATGACGCCATTTGTACACAGTAAAGGGCGAGACTGCTGGCCATTCATTTAAGGGGGGAACCATATAGGTGGCCAGCATTACCCCCCTACAAGCCGGTCCCGTAATTAAGAACCGAGTCAAGTGACGAGACCGGAATATTTGACCCCGCACCTCCAGAGGTAAATTTCAGAACTTGGAGGACATTGCAGCCATAACATATTTTACGTGCACCGGCCACCATTAGGTATCACGGCGGTGGATTTTGTCAACGACCGGAAACGAACCCGCAACTCTCAGATCACTGGCTCGACGCTTTTGCCAACCGCGCCCCAAAAATTAAGTTTCCACCGAGATTTGAACTAGGATCGCTGGATTCAAAGTCTAGAGTGCTAACACTTACATTAATAGAGATATAAATATTACACCTTGGGGCATTTTTAGTTTTAAAAAAATTCAAATAATATTATAAAATTTAAATTATTTGGGGGGTTTGATTGCAAGTGCCTCCGCATTGGATTTAAAAAGAAAAAAAATTATTTGGGTGGAGAAATCTGATCTAGTGTGTTTTAAACGCTCCTAACTTCCTTTAGAGGCCGAAATTTAAGGGGGTCCAGGACACAAAATTGTTCGAATTTTCGAAAAAAAAATTTATTGCATTTAAAATTTTTGTGTTCTTTTGAGCTTAAAATGACGTTTAAATCATGTTTCTATCTTAATTAGAACAGGAGAAATTATTATTATTTTTCAATATTCTAATAGTAGCCAATCGTTATTTAAACCTGTAAGTGCGTTTTTCTGCATGATTGGATTTTTCCCCATTTCTCGTCTTTAAATTGTTATACGTCAAGAACCGTTAAAGATAAATGGTTGAAACTTGTAACATGTCTTTTTCAACTATTTTACTTTAATTTTGATTCAGCAAATTTGAAAAAAATATTTACTTTGGAAAATATGATTTTTTAAAAATAAGTTACAATAATTTTTTTCGTAATTTTTAATCTAAATTTTTTAAATTTTTTTAAAAATTAATATTTTAAAAAATGGTGAATCAAAATAAAAATTTATATATTTCTGTTTAATTAAATGAAAAAATTTTGAAATTAGACAAATAATATTTCGAGTTATAACGATTTTAAATTACTCCACTTTTATAAAAAATTTTAAATTTTAAAATTTTTTAAAAACTTTTTGAGAAGTTTTATGGTGTAATTTTGTTTACAAATTATGTGGTTAACCACCACAAAAAATTCAAAATTTTAACTTAAATAAATTTTTTTTCGAAATGTGTCTCGGACCACTTAAAAAAATGAATCGCTTTGCAAGGTGCAGATTTAGGCTATCTGAAAATATTATTTCATTGGATTATCAGCATTTATGTAGCTGTCAATAATACACACAATTTCTCCATAGGTTAATACTGAAGTGAGCGAATCCAACAGGGTTAGTACACAGCAGTCTTAACGGAATTTCTACTACAACCTAAAGTGACTGCGGATGAAGAGTCACTTTCAGATTTAAAAACCAAGATACTAATTTGAAAGGGATGGGGGTGGGAGAGAAAATAAACTTTCACGTATATTCTGTCGAAATTTGGCGAAACTTCCTTCTTATCCCGCACTTGTAACATCATAAAGAAAAGAAAGGAGATCACGCAATTAGAAAAAAAAAAAAAGAGAGAGGACCCATCCCCGTAAAGACGTGCTCAGCATAATTATTCTCCGGTGCCCGCAAGAGAGAATGCTAATAATAACAAAAAAGCAGCAACAAAAGCGTTCAATTTGCATTTGAATCACGTCCTTTTTATCGGTTCTATGTCATGAACACAGGGAAATGGTTTACGTCTTTTTTTTATTATTATTATTTCTTCTTGGCACTTACGTCGTGTGCCCTGTCATTGTACAAGAAGCGAATGAATACATTTGAGGTTGAGTCGTTTTTTTTCGCTCATTCTTGTACCGTGGCTTGTTGAGGAAGACATCGGAACAACGGAGATCGGCAGCGCACGAAGTCGAGATGTTTTAGGGTGCTTAAGTCTTCCGATTAAAAGCGACAGAATATTTGGCCAGTGAACATTGCGGAACAGTCAGCGAAATTTACGAGGAAGAAAATTAATCTTTAAAATCTTATTTTATGCTAATAAAACGACGATAATAACCGTATTTTTCGGACCTTCAGAGCGAACCTAAAATTTATGGGTGGATTTTTAGAAAGGAATATTTTGTATTTTGTTAGATGTATACAGACATTTTCAAGTTCTTACTTAATAACGATATATACATACATATGCATACATGCATATATATATATATATATATATATATATATATATGTATGTATGTGTGTGTGTGTGTGTGTGTCACACCTCCAGACCATAAGACAACCTAATTTCTTTTAATCAATTTAAACTAAACGTCTGATAGCGCAAAAATACTTAAAATAAAATTAATAAATATATAATGATAATGATTCACTATTACTATATTAGATACTAGCCGGGCCCCACAAAAGAAAAAAAAGGCCCTTTTCAGGGGCATACGAATGTATTAAATTCCCGTCAATTTTCATTCCCGTCGCTGCCGACAGATGGCTGCACCATACTGGAGATATGTCGGCCATGTTTTCTCAGGATGAGTGAAGCGGTGGAGTACAATTAGAATTAAAATATCTGTAAAATTATTTTAAAGCTTCCAAACTAATCTTAGAATTATCTCCAGGCTTCAAAACATAAGTATGCGAAGTTTCAACCAGATTCGTCAAGAAATGTAGATTTGTATACGTTACATACATACAGACAGACACGCTGCTTTATTTATATAGATTATTATTTATGTTTTTAATTTGTCTCTAAGGGAACACAACGGCCTAAGAAATAAAACTCAAGATCCCCTGCCTTTCCCCATTAACGCTGTATACAATAACACCCCTATATTATGAAACTATACAAACTCTCTCTCACACACACACATACAGAAAGAGAGGGGGGGGGAGCAAAATGCATCAAAATCATACGTATGAAGAATCATTCGTATGAAGAATTCCGAAGATAAAAAATTTTAGGTAGAAAAACGTCGCACACATTAGTGTACTATCGTTAACAGCCCCAACATCAGAAGAACGAAACAAAATTGCTGATTAATTATCGTCCACATTTTTTAGACGATTTTGGTAAGCGGTAATAAAAAAACGTTTGCTGCAAAAGAAATAATTGCAACTGTACTATGTTTTTAAAAGTCAAAATTATCGTCCGCGGCTTGAAAGTTTTGTTTTTATTCAAAATGGCGGTTTTAACAAAGCAGTGGTTCGAAGGCTACATTTATGCTCTTTCCGAAGAGAAATATGCATACTCCGTTATCCAAAAACGATGTGAGAGTCATGGTTTTGTGATATCTAAAGCGTCGATAGGTAATATCGTCAACAAGAAAGGGAAAAAAACGTCAAATTCCACTGTAACACATCAATATCCACTGTAAATTTCCTAAAAGAAATGGAACAAAAAACTGGTATCAAGGTCCATACCCTTCACTGATATCCCTACTAAATCTCCCGACGTTTAAACTATGGATTTTTGTGCTTTCGGACTTTTAAAATCTGCATTATTCAAACGTCGTCCCAAAACCCTTACAGGACTCTGGAAAGCTGTTCAGGAGGAATGGGATAGACGACCTCTTCTGACACTTCAAAAGGCATTATTATCCTGGAAATTGCGGTGTCGAAACATAGTTCAGAGTAAGGGATGTCGAATAGAACATTTAAAACACAAGAATTTTATGTATTTTAGTTTTGTAAATACAATATACATCGTCTAAAAAATATGTGAACATCCTCTGTATACTCAATATTTACCAACACTATCATAAATGTTGCGTTCGTATGAACGAAAACTTAAAAAAAAAAAAAAAAACGACGCGAAATCTAGCGAGATGTACCCATCTGCAGCTAATACCCAGTAAAACGTGAAAGGAAGACTAAGTACAACATTTTAGTTCAAAACGTATTCCGCCGAGAGCTCAAATCGGCCTTAAATTTCGGAGAGAGAAAAGAGGTACACAAAATAAAGAGGAATTATTGAAGGAGAAAGCCGGATGATGGTAACTTTATTTAATGAATAACTAAAATACGATAGATGATTAGACAAGGTGAAATAGGCTATTTTATAGCGGTAAATATCATTCAATCTATAAAATACGAAAAAAAAAGAGGTGTTTATACAAATTATTGTAATAAATACCACCCTTAGTAAGCTGCAAACACAGCACATTTTTTCCACATGAGAGAAAATTTTCATAATACCGACAATGTTCACTAACAGACGCAACAATTAAACTTAATTTCTTTTCATTTTTGACGACACTAGGATTTTTTTTCTCGTGTTTTAGATTTCAAAATACAAACATTCAGGAACTAGAAAAGTGAATTAAGAAATAAAATAATTACAAGATAAAAAGAACTTTTTATATACCATGTTTTTTAATTTTCTGTTGAATCATATAAATTTGACAATTCTATGTATTGCAAAATTTTTTGATGAATTATCCCATCAACTTGAAAGAAAATGAAGTTAAATGGAAGTTAACTTGCGTTTAACTTTTCGTTCCCGTTCCGGCAAATAGATGGCTGCACCAGTCTACAAAACAAAATTAACTGAAAATAACTAAAAATTAATTTAATTCTGCTTAAAGACGGTTAAAGTATTTAAAAAATGCATTGTCACCGTGTTCTGAGCTATTCTAAAAGTTTCAAATGTCTAGCTAGTCGGGAAGTTAGTTCGAAATCGATTGCAAGATTCGTACTTGACAAACACACACACAAACAAGAAAGAAAGTTAATAAAAACATGGTAATTAACGTTACATTGCAAAGTTACTCAGTCCTGAATAAGAACAAGTAGAAACGACTAAATGTATATCAAAATATAAGAAAACAAACTCTGAACCATTCAAAATATTAAATACAACTGAAGCAAGACTCAAATAATAAGTATACTGATTGCAAATATCAGCCAATCAACGCACACGCCGTCTTCCTTAGGCTTTCTCTACCAAACCCGTGTGTGTATATATATATATATATATATATATATATATATATATATATATATATATATATATATATATATTTATTATATACATACATCATTGAGAAAATTCATAAATTTGGTTAATTAAATCCAGTTTCATATATATATATATATATATATATATATATATATATATATATATATATATATATATATATATATATATATATATCAATCAAGGAAATTAAAATAAGTGAAATTTACAATACTTAAAATTTAATGAACACAGCCTAATTTCAATTTTAATAGCAAACGATAAGGAAAACCCGAAATCAAAATAAATATAGAACTTACTTCGAATATGCCTGATATTCCTATGCTTTGCATTTTTTTCCGCATAGAAAAAAAAAAAAAAAAAAAAAAAAAAAAAAAAAAAAAAAAAAAAAAAAAAAACCACCCACAAACAACAAGTCTTGCAATTATTAGAAAAACACCACCGAATGAAAGGCTCCCTTTCATAAACGAAACAGATGACGGCATTTCAACGATCCATTTGTTCGACAGAAAATTTAAATGAAAGGGTGGGGGGGGGGGATATATACACATATCTCCACTCGTCTGATACCGGAACAAAAACAGAAAGAAAAAAAATTCCCAGGAACTTCATTTTTAGCGGAGTCCCAAATGACCGGTTGTCGCTGAATATGATCTCCCACCATAGCGCGACTCCAATTACTCGGAACAATGGAATGGAGGGAGTTAAGATAAGACCACTCTATCGCCCGCCCGCCCCTCTCCTCTCCTAAACCAACCAACCTTTAATTATGGAGCCCCCAGATTCGGGGCTATGATTTCTGCATGGGTATATATATATATATATATTTATATACATTGTTCCCACGGAGCGGCAATACGAGATGGAACACATAAAAAGCGCATAGCAATTAATTTTATGAATTCTTACGATATAAAGGCGATGCACTTTTCTCGAATCGAGGAGAATAAGAAATAATTCCCCCCCTACCCCTACCCCCCCCACACTAACATTGATGGAGTGATTAACGAATACGCGCTGGTCTTGTTCGTAAAAAGGTGTTTAATTAAGAGGAGGGCGTGCATAGGGAGGGAGCGAAATCACCAATTAAAACGTTCGGCTCGCGGAGCCCCGTGAATTTATGGAGACGTTTTGTATGGCAGTAGATTTCGCACGGCGCGTTTTTAGTTTGTTTGCCCGATTCTTTATATTCGAGGGGATGGAGGGTGCCTTCTCTCTCCCCCCCCCCAGAATTTAATTAATGAATTCTGTTATCAGGTTGTCTTATTTTTCATTCATGGCTGTTGTGTAATGATATGGTGAGGCAAATTATCCATCACGATTGGGGATTTTTTTTTTTCCCTTTCGCCTTTTCTCTATTCATGCCCAGCCCTGCTTTTTAAGGGGATGCTTTGTTAAGGGGGGGTCCAGGACACATTTTGAATTTTTTTTTTATTTATTTATTGAGTTAAAATTTTGAATTTTTTTGTGATGCTTAACCATATAATTTGTAATAAATCAAAATCAAATCATAAAACTTCTCAAAAAGTTTTTAAAAATTTTTAAATTTAAAATTTTTAATAAAAGTGGGGTAATTTAAAATCGTTATAACTCGAAATATTATTGGTCGAATTTCAATTTTTTTTTCATTTAATTAAACAGAAATATTTAAGTTTTAATTATGATTCACCATTTTTTTTAAATATTAATTTTTTTTAATTAAAAATATGTAGATTAAAAATTACGAAAAAAATTATGTAACTTATTTTTAAAAAATCATATTTTCAAAAGTAAATATTTTTTTTTCAAATTTGCTGAATAAAAATTAAAGTAAAATAGTTGAAAAAGACATGTTCCAAGTTTCAACCATTTATTTTTAACAGTTCTTGACTTATAACAATTTAAAAACGAGAAATGGAGAAAAAACTCAATATGCACAAAAGCGCACTTGAAGGTTTAAACAACGATTGGCTAACTATTAGAATGTTGCAAAAAAAATAATAATTTTTCCAGTTCTAATTAAGATAGAAACATGGTTTAAACGTCATTTTAAGCGCAAGCGAACACACAAAATTTTAATGCAATAAAATTTTTTTCGAAAATTCGAACAATTTTGTGTCCTGGAACCCCTTAAAGGAGAGAGAATATATGTTTTTGAAAATAATATTCATATCTAAACGGTGCATTTTTATAGGACACATCTCATAAAATGCAGACGAGCTGAATAGGGATTTTTTTTTGCCCCTCCTGCTTTGCAAACAGTAAAAAGGAAACAAATGTATCCATTGTGTTTAGGGAAGGAAATGTCAATAAACAACCGTACAAGAGGGAACAGGTTTTAATGGGAGAAAAGGTTTCTGCACCAAAACAGAATAAAGCAATATTTAAAGTAAAGTTCCTGGGGATCAGAATTGACATCTTGTTGTCTATTGTCGCCAAATGAATTCGCCATTCTAAATGCACATAGGAAAGTTATTTTCTTTTTTAGACTTTTCTTAAAAGGTCTGTTTTGTAGTAGTGAATATACTTCCAAGGAAATTTTAGAGACACTTCAAGAAGGAAATTTAAAAGCATGTGCCGCTCTACGATTTTAAATGCAAATAACAAATGAATACATCCCTCAAAAGTTTTATGACGGTTGAATGAAGTGCGCTTGATTAAAAATTTTTTTTTAACTATGTCAGACTCTCGTCTCCCATTCTTAAGTGGAATTGATGAAGGTGAGTAATAACGTCTTCAATAAGCCCAAAATAAACGCAAACAGGTGTCGAACGATATACACCTTTGGAGATGTGCGACAATGCAAGTCATTTAGAATGATTTGTGAAACCCATTAGCGGCGCGCTTTTCCAGGGGAAAAGTCGGCAAGAAATTCACCATAGGTGGCCTGCAGAGGGCGGAACCGGAAAAGGTCCGGTATTCGAGATTGTTCGAGAAAGGGCTGAGAAGAATGCATAAATAACTACGCGGTTGCGAATGAGAGGGAGAATAGACTTGGACTGTTGAAAGGTCGCCACGCGTACGGAGAGAGAGAGAGAGAGGGGGGGGGGGGTCTTGTACGGACTTTGAATAATGAGCCCTGCTCTCATGAGTGTATTAACGTTCGTCGGAACGAACCTTTGTAAATGATTTATTTAACCAACATTTTAATGTGTCAATAAACCAGATGTAAATAAGAGTTGGTTCTACAGTTATGATTACTTCTACAAGATAATGATTTGTCGGATCACGACCATAAAGATTAACAAACTACTTATTTAAAAATACGTATGCAACGTCCTGGCGGAGAGATACAGATGATCAAAATCCTAAAATTAAGGAAAAGCAAAGTTCTAAATAAATGTATCCAAGTACAGGGAATTAGTCGTTTTAGGATAGTTTGATAGACGAAGGCGATTTTATGAGCACCAGAATAACATTGGCGATTTCTTTTAACGACATTCGGCAACAAAATGTCAACTTGGACATTAAAATGTCTTGCAGCGAAGGAAAAGCAACAAAGTATTGAGTTACACTCAGAAGAGAAAATTGCACAAAATCTGTGACATTAAATGTTTAAATATAATGTTTTGTGAAAAAAAAAAATTTTTTTTTTAATGGTTTGAAAGATTGAGAAAAGAAAGATAAATTTGAAGGAACGAAAAAAGAAACACAGAATATACTACTATTTTTCTACATTTTAAGATCCGTTAAATCTTTTCGAACATCACAGCGACACTATTTTATTAAACTTTTTGTATCCTTTGTAAATAAATCAATATGCGTAGCCGAAGAATTCATTTGTTTATAATGCCAGTTATTAAGAGGAAAAACTAAATAACCCTTAACGATGTAGTAAAAAAAAAAACTGATGTAGAGGAAGTCAATAATGAGATTGGTAAAATATGTAAAAACATTAAGTTCGTCTCCCAGGACAGTCAAAATGTTTAGGAATATTTGCAGCAGGCGGAGGAGTTTATTTTCAAAGCATTTTTATTCTCATATTTTGCGTTCTTCTACACGAATTAATCTCCGAACTTCAAAAAAGTATCAACACGTACACAGTAAAGGTAGGCAGGCATGAAAAGATATCTTCGCCGGCAATTTTTCAAAAGGAAGTGTCTTTTGGAGTGTGTAACGCCAGCATCTGCGAGTCAGCCGCAAACAGCTGCGAACGAAAAGAAAACACCTAAATTTTTGTTTTTTAAAGTGTTCATTCTCGCTTCTTTCAAAAGCGAGGAAGCTTTTTATGTGTTCTTTTAAACGCTCATGTGAATCTGCAAAAATAAATCATCAACGCTTTCAAAATAGGAGTATGATGCAAATTTTTCAAAACATCTGGAAATACACTATAAATTATTAATTTTTAAAACTAGCTCTATCATTATACGACTCTGGAAGTTCTGGCTTTATCTAGCATATTTATGCATCAGTTGTAGACTGGTTCCTCTCTCCTCAAAACAACAAGTCAAGACGATGGACAAACAACAGACAGACAGTGAAAGCAGTGTTTTTCCCCCGTCTGAATACATAGCAATGACTGCAGCCGAAATGATACTTTATTTACAATAGGGGTTTTCAACCCGTGCCCACGAACCTGACCCAGTTCACGTATTTAAAGTTAAAATGAAAGTTAAAATTTCAAACTTTTTAAAAAAAATAGGCTAATCATTAGCCTCAGACCGGGTAGTGGTGAGAGAGGTAAACTTCCGCGCAGTTCTTATTTTTCGCTTTGTCTGCCAAAGACAATATTAAAATTTGAGAATTCATGGAATAGAATTAATAACTGGTGAGGCGTTATTATTATTATATATATATATATATATATATATATATATATATATATATATATATATATATATATATATATATATATATATATATATATATACAGAGAGAGAGAGAGAGAGAGAGTGTGTGTGTGTGTGTTGCTAAGAACACAAAATAATAATAATAATAAAACATATCTCCTACTATAAAACACGAAGGGGGCATATTTGAAATCGATAATTTCACCTGCTTATGAAGCTATAAAAGAAGAAGAAAAATCAGTCATTCCTAAAAAAAAAACTTACTAAAATGACACGCTTTTCCGCAATGAGAGCCCTTCATTGGTATTAAAATTTACTTTTAAAAAAGTCGTACAGAAGTACTGCTTTTTTTTTCCTGTTGCATAAAGTACAAAGTAAATTAAAATGCTAATGAATATGCTTTCAACAATTCATTGGACAGACATATGGCCTAGGTAAGTTTTCATAACTTGTTGATGAGTCCCGAAGAAGCTAACGAAAGGGCTGATATTCCCCGAACCTTCATAGCTCACGCACTAACTGATGTGAGGCTGGAAGTTTGAAGACCTCTACTCCACAATGACACAACAAAAAAGAGGGGTAATATTAGGTCAGAAATCTTTAAAATGCGCAATTACGTTTAAACAACAGTGGGAAGAACAGGATCTGGAAAATTTTCCCCTTTGCGGACAATGGTATATTCTAAATAAAATATATTCTTCACCCAAAAAGGGGAAGGAAAAAAAAAAACATCCGAAAAATACATTTCTTTGAGAAAACGCACTGCTTTTACCTCCGTATCAAAGTGATATTGTCTCTTTTCAACTCTATACACTATTTTTCAAATGGTTTAAAAAAAAAAAAAAATTTCTCGACGAATAAATGTTCTATCTTCTATTGTAAGTGGATTGGCGAGCCGGGGGATTCAGTGAAATATGCATTTTTAAATCAGCCCAGTGTTTTCTCCAAGGATCGCGCTTTGTCTCTCGAACGCAGTTGGGAAATATTGGAACCAAGAATGTGTACCCCAGAACGGATTTGCCCCGCATGCATGCCCGTTTCAGGGCGATTGCAGCGACGCCTACTTAATGCAGCCCTTGTTTGAAGAATGGGAAAACACTTTAAAAAAATTACAGTGGGATACAATGCAGAGAAATGGAGGGGGGGGGGAAGCAAGATATACCATTTGTGTTATAAGGACTGTCCGTTTTGCACCATGATCCATCATAATGCACGGAGCATTTCAGAGACGAAAACCCGAAAAAATAAACAGGAAACTACAAATATCGCGATAACAAAGAACTCTTATTTCTACCCTCTACACAATAGTCATATTATCATGCGGGGAAACAATACGAATTTCGTATTATTTCACTGGCTTGTACGATCGTTTCTTTGCCGAACAGTAAAGAACAGGTGACTTGGGAGCTATAGATCCTTATCACCTCCAAAGAGAAATGAGCAGAAAAATAAATGAACCTCATATTTCAAAGAGCAAATCGCAATAAGAGAGCCAACAGTGGAAACACACACGGCGTCTCGATTAACCGGATACTGGGGTTTAATTTTTCTTCTCTCGTTCACGGGCGGGTTTACGGTGTTTTTTAAGAAAGTGAAGCCGAGGGAGTTTTTAAACAGCGCTTAAGGCTGTTATGTACTAACCCTATTTATTGGATTCTCTCACTTCATTTGTAACCTATACAGAAAATGTGTCTACTATCCGTCTAAATCCGTCTACCGAAGTTATATCAAAATTTTAAACCCTAAAAGCCGTCTTTGGAAGCCCTTTCCAAATAATTTCCGATAGGGGTACAGCTTTTACCTCTGGTGAATTTGCTGACTATTGCTCTAAAGAGAAAATAAAACATCATTTAATAACTACTGGCCTGCCGAGAGCCAACGGACAGATTGAGCGGATAAGCCAGACTATCATATCAGTTCTTTCAAAATTATCTTTAGAAAATACAGCTCAGTGGTATGTTTTATGGTAGCAAAGTATTCTAAACTAAAGGGTGTTTACTGTATTCAATTTTAAAATTCCGTGTATAAGCCACACCCCAATTTTACCGACCTATTTTATGGGATAAAAGTGCGTCCTATACACGCGTAAATACGGTAATTGAACCAAGAACCACAAAAAAAGTGAAAACTCGACGGCTTCAATTTGGCACCCCTGATATATTTTCCTTGAAGTATGCCATTATCGCGTCAACTGTACTGTCCGACCACAATACGAAGAACCACGGTTGGCATAGTGCCAAGACGATTCTATTCACGCTGTAGGTAAGGCTGTTGAGGAAGGAGGGGTAAAAGTCTCGTATTCTCTCGACATTCTTTAGAATCGGTTACTAACTGCGCTTGCTTGCTTTTTCCTCGTCTGTTATTTTGATTATTATATTAAAATTAATGGATCCTTTACCCAACACAACTGCTCGAAATAAGCCGTTCCGTAGTGATTTTAAACGTATAATACACAATGTACGTAATTAAATTGTGTGATAAAGAAGCACTAGAAGGAAATGTTATTGTTCCACTTTCGCAATCCCTAAAGAGAGCTAGTGAAATGACCGGGATATCAATGTCCAGAGTAAAAAGAATACGCAGAGAAGCGAAGGGTGAAGAAACTCCAAAATTTGAATCTCTGGGGAAACGTCAGAAAAAAGGAACCACCGAAAACGTAGCTTTAGATAATTTTGATTGTGATGTAATCCGAAAATATCCACTCCTATTTTCTAAATAGATTTGCTTCTTCCTTTTTATTATTTTGAAATTATTATTCACATATTCGATCAAAAATAAAGTTTTAAAAAATAACTTTAAAATTGCGAACAAAAAGCAGTCTGAAATACATTCCGTATTTCATAAACAAACACATCCGAAAATATGACGCTTTCCCCTATTTTCTAAGTAGACTAGCTTTTCTCGCGCATGCGTAACAGCTTCCAGGTACCTTGCTTCCGTGGTCGGACAGTACTTAAATTTTTACGGCACACGGTTTGCGTATTAAAAAAAAAATGCTTATTCGTTTCACCAACGAACATTTTCTCGAGATTTAGCAATGAAAAAAAAACACACGCATGACTGAAGTTATTTAGCATTATTCTTATTTCAAGGGATGCGTATATTTGTTAGTTTACGTGTAGCTAAGAAAAACGTTAAGAGCGGTGAATTGGATGTAAAAACTACTAAAAAAAGGATAAACAAATAATTAAACCCATTTTAACCACATCATTATTTTTAAATAATATAACTATAAGAATGCAACTGGACGTTACTGCGATGCGAGTCCCTGAAAATAACGCGACAACATATTCTCTAGAAAGAAAATGGAATGGACGAAAAGGGCAACACTTATCTCATATCCGTACGCAGAAAATAAAGTTTGAGAAGGCATCACCACGAAGACGTTCCATTCCTGATTGTGTTTTTTTTTCTTCTTTTTCTCCACTATTCTTTCAATTTTCTCGGACAAGCTTTCAAAAGGAACCGGATGTAATTTCATGCAGCACTGCGTTTTGTATGAATGATTTTTTGGCCTCTACGTAAAGTTATACATCGAGAAAAAAAAAATACATACTGCTAACAGCGGTTAAATTAAAGCCGAAGTTAAAAATATATAGGAAGAATGAATTAGATGATATCGTTGTGTCAGTCTCTATCTATACTTCTCTAGTTTAAATTCAATATAAAAACGTCACGATGTTATTTGCAGCAACGGCTACTTGAATTTTAAGATTTTTTCCCCTCTTAAATAGCATATTTCTATTGTCAAAAACCAGTCGTCTGCCACATTTTTCTGCAGAAAAATGAAAAAGCAACACTTCCGTGTATGGAAGAACTTTTGAATCTATTAGCGAAAAAATAGATTTAAATAATAAAATACATTAAAATGTTTGGTAATTTATTTTTGTTTCGGTATTTTCTATCGTAAATATGACTTATTTATCAGTCATTTTCTTCCCCTTTTTTTTACATGTTTAACACTGAAAATAAAATCTGAAAGGTAAAAATGTGGTACATATCATGCTAAACTATCAACGCATTACATAAAAGGGTCATTTGCTGTGTCCTTTATGTAAACAGCATTTTTTTTAAAATTAATTAAACGATGATATTCTTGAAAATAATTTTTTTCCCCAGACATTATTGCAAACAAAATAGTTTAAGTCGCAGACTAATTTTCACCACCTCGATGTTTAGTAATTAAAGGAGGATCATTTCGTAACATCTCAGAGACGGTGACGGTTTAATCATTCTAGTTATTGAGGAAGGAGAGAAAAAAAATCTGAAAATATTCACAATTAATGAGTAAAAAGAAACTATCAGAGAATTCCGAAAGCTGATATCGCTTTTTCTATCCTCAGCGAGCAAAAGATCATTTATAGGATTTTACAGCCCAGATGACAAGCAGAAAATGTTGCCATTCAACAACAAAAGAAGTTGTGACGGCTGGAAATTGCCGACACAAGAAAGAGAAAGGTATAAACATGGAGTTATGGCGGCACAAGAAAATACTTGCAATATGAGGTACTTTTTTTTTTAATTGTTTCATTTGAAATCTCCTCATGCACCACAAGGTATAACATGAGGCTTACAGAAGTGAAAAACACAAAACAAGAAAAAAATTAAACATTTAAATTAAAAACAAAATTTCGCAACACAGCAAGACTTTCAACACTCTTAACGAGATAAGAAAGAACAGGAGGCCAACAAATGGACAGACGTTTCGAGCAGGGCCCGACTTAGCCTAATTGGGGCCCGGGGCAAAAACTTCTTTGGGGCCCCACTCTGCAACACTACTTCAGTAATGAAGAACTTAATACTTAATACTAAACTTTCTAGTCGATTTGGGGCCCCCCCTCTGATGTGGGGGCCCGGGGCAACTGCCCCGTATGCCCCTGCCTTAGTCAGGCTCTGGTCTCGAGTTCGCCTTTAATATAGCTCGGGCACTCGCGTGTAATTTGCAGTGAAAAAGAAAATGTTCAACATCTTCATCAGCATCACCGCAAGCACCAAGTCCACTAGTCACCAAGTTAAAACGAAGCAAATAGCTCTTGAAATTTCCATGGCCAGTTAAAACTTGAGTTAAGTTAAAGTCAGTTGAAAAGTGCTTACACTTTAGACGCTGAAAAATAGTTGGAAAAAATCTTTTTCCAACATTAATCTATTTCTACACTCGCTCTTTATAGGTCCTAAAGGGCAAAACACCAGAAGCATTTCACCAAAGTCCCTTCTTTTACAAACGATTTTTTTTTTGTTGTTGTTATAAATCTTACACATTGTTGCTAAAGCTAAAAGCATATGTTATGCGATGATTTGTTTTCAGGGAGTTCTCTGGAAAAGAAATAAAACTACAAAAATTAAGAAAATCATTGAAAGCAATATAAATTTCTCTTCTTCAAGAATACCCTTAATGCGCGTGATGCAAATCTTAAATTTATGAGGCGTAAACGTTTTAATACCTTTTTTATTTCTCTCTTGCACAGGCCAAAGCAAACGCTAAAAGTTCCTTCGCGATGATTTTTGGAGTGCCTCGGGTGATCGGACATAATGAGAGTACATGCGCCTGATCTTTTCTTTTCTCTTCTACTCCGTTTGTGGAAGGCAAATATTTAATCTGTACATTCTGATCACAGCTGTTTTTTTTTATGGATATATTCCCCGAACGAGGCCGTTTTTCTTGTTCCTTCTTTCTTGATCAATAGCTCCAGATACCATTAGAGCGTGCTAAAATTGTGTAGGATTGCTGCGATATAAGCTGCGATGCGAGGCCTCGTCAGTTTTTAGTACATGCCGATCAATTTAAATTACAGTTTCAGTTTTGCTATCCTTTTAATAATGAAGGAAGTGGCAACGGCGAAAGTTTTCAATAGCAATCACAAGCTGTTTATGCTCTATTTTAATATGTAGATACTATGGTAAAGCTGCCCATTTTTCATCCAACTTGAACCAGGACTTGATTTTCCATTAGGCCTGGTAGGCCCGGGCCTAGGGGGCCCCAAAAAAAATTTAGGAGGAGGGAAAAACGAAAATAGGAGGAATATAATAGGAGGAGGGAAAAACGAAAATAGGAGGAATATAATAGGAGGAGGAAAAAACGAAACGAAAATGCTGAAATCTGTGATTTCAATGCAAACCAAGAGGATATTGACAAACAACTATATAAACTTACGAAATCTTGCTGCATCTTCATTCTCCTTCTCAACAGCGGAAAGCAAATATTTGAGAGGACCGCCTCGATAAGTCAATAAAATTTTCGTTCTCATAGTTTTGGAATTTGATACTTTCTAGAGATCTTTACGCGAGACCAAGATTCAAAAGCCTGAATAATAAGGATTTTGTTCTTTATTTAAAAAAGTAAACTATCTTAATGATAAGAATAAGTTTTCTTATGCATGATTACAGTTAAATGGTAGTCCCAAAACAACAACTTTCCCCTTGTTTCTAGAAAAACATCAGTCCAAATAAATTATGAAAAAGATGTTTAGAGCTGCCTTACTTTTATCTGCATGAAATCCATGTTTCATAACGTCACAAAAAAAAGATAAAATTGCCCTTATCTTGCGAGATCCTTGATACACTTTCATTCCTCGCGAATGACCACACGTCACGAAACTGTCATAAATGACGGTGACTACTTTAAAATGAATAAGAAAATCACTTGAAATTTGAATCAAAATTCGTCGCGCAGCTGCTGAAATACCGATGTGAGGGAAATACATTCCCAATTCCGTTAATTTATTTTTATGTAAAAATTTTACATACTCTAAAATATACGCCCAATGACGTACATTAAAATATTTAAAACATCAAGAAATTAAAAGAGGAGATTGAAAAGGTGTCCACTATAACCACAAATGAAATCGATCTACAACACAATCGTTCAATAGCCTAACTGTACAGCTAACACATATAGTTATTCAAAGAAAGAAAGAAAACATTCCGACCTAATATGTAAGCGAGCGCAATTTCGAAAAGCTGAAAAGTAGTTATCTGTCAGCTAAATGCTAATCACCAGCTCTGATGGATTTCTATAGTTTCTCTCGGGAACAGTATTCAATATCCATTTCCCTTCAATTCAAATACGCAGGCAGTCAAACAGAGGTTTGTCAAAGGCTCTACGTAGAATATCAATGGGTATAAATTAGTTACATAACATTCCAATTCGGTAGGAAAGGAAGCATTCTAAATTTAAACGATTACTCAATGGGGAAACTAGGCTATGCAGGGCATTCCTGACTTCTGTTCGATTTAGGATTCCCGTCATGTTGAGGAAAAACAGCTTTTTCTATGACATATTACTCATAAATATTTGGTAATAGAGCATTGTACTATATATTCTGGAGGTATTAAATAGCAGAACAATCGTAAATGTACGGTAATTGAATCATTTATGTAGCTGGACTAGATTTATCATTAATAACACGGTAGATTCAAATTCCCGGATAACATCATTAAGCACTTTTGGCGTTATAAAACTGTTTATTTTTCACATTTCAGCAATAGTTTTGTTCGGGAATATTTTCCTCCGACATTTTGATAAATTATTAGAAAGATTACCCTCCCCCCAAAAAAATAATAAATAAATAAATAAACCATAAGGAGTTCAGAACCGTGGAGTAAAGAGAAAGAATAATCCCAAAACACATTCACATCTGAAGTCTTATTTTGAAATAACAAACAGGTCACTGAATGATTAAAAAAAAAAATTTAAATCATCTCTAGCCTTTTTTGACTGGCCCAGAAATACATATAAATAATCCAACAGAGATAGATAAAAATAATACAAATATAGACAAGAAACAAACAGAAATCAAGCACTTTGGGCATCCACGCACCAACGGCAAGATTTTGTATAAGTGCCGGAACTGAACCATAAAACAACAGAGGTAACCGACAGGTCTCTTCTTCAGGGGGCCTAACCATGTCAGTTACCTCAAGGGGAACTTTCTGAATAGGATGCAGGTAAGCCCAAAAGACATCCCAAGGCCCCGAGTCCCCCAAGTAAGCAATAAGTCAAAAAGAAAATGAAGAGACAAACACAACTTACAGTATGGGCTCAACGCACCTTACATGCAAGCACACAAAATCCTAATGCAAAATAAGAGATGCATACATACCCCAATTCCGTAAGTGACTGTTATGGCGAAACAGCAGCCAATTCTATCCTAAAAATTACGTCATAGTAACATTACTATAGCGCCACCCCCCATTACAGCCTAACCAAATGAAAACACAAATACTATTCTAAACACCTTTAAAAATTCCTGAGTCTAAATGCCATTTTTTTTTAAACTTTTAAATTGCCGAAATTTTTAGGGAAAATGCTACATGCCTCCAAAAAATCCCCAGCGTTGTTAGAGATACATACTAAGAAATACATACTAAGTTAACACGTTCGGACGAATCATAAGCAAGAAATCGGATTTTGAAAACAGTCAAGACCTTTGAAACTAATGAATGCACGTGGTTTACCATGCATATGTTATTACACAGAATACGGCCAATCTCTTGAAAATTTCGTTACGTTTGAACTTCCGACTCCTAAAAATGGTAACATCTTCAGTTCAATTCTTGGTCAAAAATGTGTGACGGAGGGTCAAGCAAAGGCAAGGACTTTTAAGGACCCTTAAAACTTTAAGCACTATAAAAACACTCGCATTGTTTCAATTACCAGTACACCATAAGAAACAATAACAACATACTCTTCCACTAACCCCATTCTTTTATAGCCACGGGAAAACACTGAATTTTGCCAAACGCTCTGTTCTGGACAAGACCTTTTTCTGTTTATCAAAATAAAACAGATAAGATCGGTTACACATGATTTGTCATGCATCCGTACTATATGAATAATGAGTATTATGCTTGTAAGATTTTCAAAGGGAGCACACGTGGTCGATTTTTAAAAATGATACCACATACGATAGTTATTTCCCTCGTTTAAAAAATTCTGAGAAAACTAGGTATTTTTATCTTAAACGCGTGTCTTGTAAAAAGCGGTAGTTTGAAGTGCCCTTTAATTAAATGTTAAAATTCAAAATTAACGTACAAACACGGCAAGAAACTCCGGAATCTGAAAAAGCACGCACAGGTAACTTCTAAAAATTGAAATATATTCATCAGCATCAAGTCATTCATTCATTCATTCATTCATAACGAACGCATCTCCAATTTATCTTGTTTTTAAAATGTCAGACCGCATGCTGAATATAAATATTCAGGTTTGAGAATATTCCTTTTCACGAATACAACGGTGCTACCTAGTACCGTCGCACGAATACCTAACTTTGCACAAATTGAGTTATTTACAAATGCAAACATGTGGCGCCCAGTATCGGGCATTCATTTTACAGCAAAACGTCATCCAAATCAAACACGGGAGGCCAAACAGATCTGCAAATATGCATTCAATTTCGAGCAATCCAATGCTACATTTGGCATCGCTAAGCCTAACGTGGTGTCGAAATCGGAGAGAATACTGCGAATACCTTTTCCCCATCTAGACCTCGACCTCAAAATTTGCATCCCCCTCACCTGTTGGAATAATCGATAACGTGCGTGACTCTGCTGCTAGAAGTCGTCTACCGAACAGAACATCTCGCCCTCCCTTTGCCTTCCACAGCCCCCCCCCCCCACCCCCACCCTCCCTCTCCCTCGTATTCAAATCGAACGCGTAAGGTGCCAGTGTCATTACTGCGAGGAACTCGCGCTAAATGGAAAAACGGGAGTGATTCAACATGCCCAGTAATAAGTCTGTCAGTGAAAATATAGTGAGATGCTTGAAAATTACAGGCAGGTTTCTGGATGTAGATGACAGAATATGATTCTAGGATGGAAATATCTGCCCTAGATTTATTATAACATCAGTTGTTACGAAGCTCTGAAATCTCTAGACTCCATCAAGTTTCCAGCGTTTAATTGGCAATAAGCAAAAACAGTAATAGGCAGAATTACCTGTTAAACATAGTTTTGCCATAAAAATTTCACACCAGTCCTTTGAAAATAGTTATGGAAATATCTGCCCTAGATTTATTATAACGTCAGTTGTTATCAAGTTTCCAGCGTTTAATTGGCAATAAGCAAAAACAGTAATAGGCAGAATTACCTGTTAAACATAGCTTTGCCATAAAATTTTCACACCAGTCCTTTGAAAATAGTTATGAAAATATCTGCCCTAGATTTATTATAACATCAGTTGTTACGAAGCTCTAAAATCTCTAGACTCCATCAAGTTTCCTACGTTTAATTAGCAATAAGCAAGAACAGAAATAGACAGTATTACCTTTTAAGCATACTTTTGCCATAAAACTTTCACACCAGTCCTTAGAAAATAGTTATGGAAATATCTGCCCTAGATTTATTATAACGTCAGTTGTTTCAAAGCTCAGAAATCCTTAGGACTCCATCAAGTTTCCTACGTTTAATTAGCAATAAGCAAGAACAGTAATAGGCAGTATTACCTTTTAAGCATACTTTTGCCAAAAACTTTCACACCAGTCCTTAGAAAATAGTTATGCAACATATCCGATATAACTTTACTGTGCTTTTTGGCAGCAGTGCTAGGGATGAAGCTCCTTCCTTTCCATGGTATCATGCTGTCTCAGATTCAACAAATTCGTCATAGTGATTTTCAAGTCAGAGTTTACATTAAATAAGTAATGTTTTTTTTCAGTTGTTGTATTGGGGAGGGGGGGTGTGCAAAAAAAAATAGTTTACAACACAGTGAGAATGGTAACTATATCTAAAAACCTTCGTCTAAAACCTTAAAGGTACTATTACAAGAGAGGGATGAATTATGCAGGGCTGCATCAAGGATACTGCTGACAACGTTTCTGATTATCAAACACAGAGAGACTTATTCCGTTTCAAAACGCAAAGAACATTACACAAAGCTCTGTAAATTTGTCCTGTTCTTAAAATTGTCCAGTTTTTATTTTCGTGAATATCATTTCTATATTTCTATATTAAATATATATTAAAAATATTAATTTTCCATCTATATATACAGTGGAATCTCGATCGATCGTTTTCGGATCCATCGTTTTTCCGTATGTGTCGTTCATTTTATCCAGTCCCAAAGATCATATTGCTTTGTTATGTTTCCGCATCTATCGTTTTCCAGCATTTATCAATCAAAGTATCATTTCATCATCATTTCAATCATCATTTCAATCACCATCATTTCAATCGGTCCCTTGAAAAACGAGAGATCGAGATTCCACTGTATACTAAAATGAGACCAGTAACCTGCATATAAAAGATTCTGGTGGAGGGAAGTGTCAGAGATTCTGTGATTTATTATTCCAACATTTTTTTTCTTCTTCTTCTTATAGTAGCTTCTCCGACTGGCATTTTAAAGTAGAAAAGCGAACAACTATCTAATATAATAGAAGGTGAATTGAATGCTGTGACCTAGCAACTTCAGATCATTTGCCAATTGCTTGCTACTAGGCAGAAAAAGGTTCCCAAAACTTATAGATATCCACCGGATGTTCACTTATAGCATTACATCAATGTCATTTTTACCGGAAAATTATGTCTGAAAGTTAAACGCGATAACTGATAGCATATAATGAATACAAAAGTTATACTTTACGAAATAATTCAAAAAGTACAGTTTCAGCTCTACGCGTTAGGTTGATAAAACACTGCTTGTATTCTAACAAAAACATTTATCATGTTCTCAAACTCAAAATTTGTATACAATGGACACAACTATAAGTGTACATGTATGTTATGTGTATATTTACACATAAATCGCACGTTTACTATCAGTAATTAATCAGGTTTTGCTGCTAATTGCTGCATTAAATTCATCAATATTTACCAAACCGAGAACTGTTTAGTTTACAGAGTGGACACTTATTTTAAATTTAGTAGAGCGCATTGATTTGCTTTCTGTTCGCGTAAAATTATTGAAGACATTAAAACTTTAATTGGAGAGCGGGAGGACAAAATCGACGAATTCAATGAACTTCCAGTTTAACGGGATTTTGAGCCTTAAAAGGTGGTGGTCCACTAAGCAACATAGGTACTTAACAATTGCAATCGCGCAATATTTCACCGTTTCTTCCCTTTAACTCGATAATTGTACTCATAATCTGTCGTGGGTAGTTTATGACTATTTTTCCTTGAGACTTAATTCCTTCATTTCTAAGATCCCGATTCCTTATGGGGAAATCCCACTTGGAAATCCAGGTCCTATAGAAATGAGAGCCTGCGAAAGAATTTGTTTACTGGTGAGGTCGTCGAGATTATCTTTAGCAGCAATTATCTTTTACAGAAAATTTCAACAGGATGACTTTCAACGCACACGAATTTCAAATCATCTGCAATGAAATATTCAGCAAAAGATTAGAATGCTCATTTTCGCGAAATGAAAGCATTAAACTTAAAACTCGGCAACGCCAATGTTTCAAAACATTAAAAATTTCCCATGGTCACACCTTTTTAAACATTTAGTGCCATCTCAACTATCTGACAGGACAGTTGGATGAAAAATTAGATAACATAATTAAAATCTAATATTTAACCTGAGAAAAACTATTTTAATACGTTATATTTTTAATTATCCTAAAATAAATATCTCTTTACGCAAATATGGTTGGGAAACGCAAGCTATTTGGTAAAAAGGAAAGGGGATAAAGCCATGAAAAAGGTTAGGAAACACCAGGGCCGCCCAGAGGAGAGGGAGGGAGACTGGGGCACTTAGCCCCAGGCCCCCAACTGCCGGAGGGGCCCCCAAAATGTTTTTAAAAAATTATTTATTAGATTTCCTCAGAAAATATAACAAGAGAACAGTGCAATGAAATATAATAATTATGTTAATCATTCATGAAATAAAATTTTAAGTATGAGAAACTTAATTTGAATGTGTCTTTTCGTCTCTTTGCATTTTTTATTTTTCTTGGGGCCCCCAACAGAAGTTTGTCCCAGGCCCCGTAAAGTCTCTGGGCGGCCCTGGGAAACACAAGTCTAAGGAGAAACTATCCCCGTCTTCAAGACTAAAGCTGTTTAAATAGATAACCGATAAAAAATAAGAATTATTAATATTAATAAAGCTTAGTAATATAAGCAGTTTTACGCCAGGAAAAAAAAATACCAGTGAATTAATTTTTTTACGACTTCTATCGAATATTAACTGATTACGTGCCGGATTAACAAACATTGCGTCCGAAACAGACTATATATACCAAAGGCGTTACGTGTCTTTTTGGTTTTCCTGAATAACATGCACTGCCTATCATTTGACATTTCCATAACGACTGCCTTAACAACTAACCCCCGCCCAAAAGAATTTAAACGAAATAAGAAGGAGAACAACAATTACGATACATAAATAAATGCATAACACCCCTTCATTATTCTGTAATTGAAAGCAGTGCGGGGCCGGGATTCTTTTCAAGGCAACCGACAAAATTTATTGCGGTTTAATGGGTTCATTGTCTGTAAGATGTGGGCATCGTTTCGGTTCCAGCTTAAAGAAAACGCCAAACGTTACGCCGATCAGTAGACCGGGCCAAAGCCGTCACGCGTGACTGCGAGCGGGAAAAATACAACACAATCCTCCGGTGTCATATAGCGCCCCTTCGGATTTCGCCGAAAGAGCTGCACTCAAAATGAATGAGTGGGCAAAATGGAAATTGCACTATATGGGTTCATGTACTCCTTTACTGCGTGCCTCATCCCCTCTTCAACCCTCTGAATTGAAAAGTCGTGACAACAGACCAAGGAGTGCTGCAATGGGTCATAAACATATCAGATATCACGATCGGGAAAAATAAAAATGCAGTCGAACCTCCATATATCGAAGTAGCAAATTGCCGGAAAAAAATTCCGATGTATAGAAATTTCCATATATGGAATTGATCTTAGTTTTATCCATAATTCTCCTAAAACATTGAGTAAATTTGACTACTATGTTCTACTAGAAACTAAACTAAGGAGTGAGAAAAACTTCAAAACGAAAGTGAGGCAAAGTTTAAATCATTTTTGCATGTTTTTTAATGAATTTAATACAGTCGAACCTCCATATATCGAACTTCCCCATATCGAAATTTTCTATATATCGAACTCTTTGCAAATCTCCATGTTCATGACATAGAAAAATTGTTTCTATATATCGGAAAAATCTCTATATATCGAAATTTTTTTTAAAGACAAATTGGGAGATTTTATTCCACTTTAGAATAAAATCTCCCAATTTTGGCATTTGAAACAATACGTCGTGGACTTCAATTCTCGGAAAATGTCCCTGATGAAGTTTTTAGTGGACTAAATTTCTTTGAACTTTCCGCAAAATTAGCTGTTCAGCAAGATATTCGTAGTTTTATTTTAAAAGAATGTAACTGTGATCATTGTAACCACTGTCTGCATTATTGTTTTTTTTTTAAAGATATGTAGTACTCAATAAATATTTTATATTAATTCATTTCTTAGTTATTAACTTTCATTTAATGGGATTCGCATATAAATTAGAAATGGAGTTTCGTATAAGAAAATTAGATTTAATTTTTTTTTAGGAGAATTATGATAAAACTAAGCTCAATTCTATGTATCGAAATTTCTATATATCGAATTTTTTTCCGGCAATTTGCTACTTCGATATATGGAGGTTCGACTGTATTTACATATTTACAAGAAGATGATAATAGGCTGGAAAGGTTCTAAAATTAACTAAAATCAAAAGATTAGACATATTATGGGATCTTAATCTCCTTCAACGAAAACTACATTTTAAAACTGATTCATCACTCTAGCCACAAGAAGAGAAAAGCGAATTCTAAATTCCAAACATTTCTGAGAAAAAATTCAAAAACGATGGGCTTGTAGCGCCATCTCTTAACATAATATTTCTCTACAACATTAAAATTAAAGCTAATTTTCGTATACAAAATTTCATTTCTAATTTATATGCGAATCACATTAAATGAAAGTTAATAATTAAAAAATGAATTAATATGTAAAATTTATTGAGTACTACATACCTTTTTAAAAAAACAATCCAGAGGGTGGTTACAATGATCCCAGTTACATTCTTTTAAAAAAAACTACGAATATCTTGCTGAACATCCAGTTTTGCTTGAACAGCCAAAGAAATGTTTACATTTATTCAGTCCACTAAAAACTTCATATGGGGCATTTTTACTGTTTTTAGGTCTAAAGTGGAATAAAATCTCCCAATATGTCTTGAAAAAAAAAATTCGATATATAGAGATTATTTCGATATATAGGAACATTTTTTCTATGTAATGAACATGAAGATTTGCTAAGAGTTCGATATACAGAAAATTTCCATATGAGGAAGTTTGATATAGGGAGGTTCGACTGTATATACCTTTTTTAACGGTAAAGTTCTGAGCTAGCTAGAATCATACGTAATGAATACAACAATAGTTTGGGAAACGACTTTACTTCGAAATGAGCTGACAAAACAAAGTTAAATGTAAAATAAAATACCCTATGCACAGCACTATACCCTATGTAACCGCACTATATCCTATGTAAGATTAAAGAGATTTGTTTGCAATGCACTGGTAGCTTCCACAGAACCAATAGAAAACTTTTATTTCTAAATAGACAGATCCTTGAAACAGAGAGGAGAGGCAGATTGAAATTTTGGGTTTCAGTTCAAATTGTCAGGATTCTTCGAGATTTTTTTCACTCTTTCTGTGAACATAGATTTACCTGAATATGATGCTGTTTTCAACATGATTTTTTTTAATACTCAAGTACAGAAAGCATTATATACTATTGCATCGTTACGAGCTAGTTTATCTGCATTAGTAAAACGTCAACACTTAAAGAAAAGTTAACATAAAAAAATTACATTGAAATTATTTCCTAGAGATATTTAATTTAAAATTTAACGGCTTAATCACGTTGTTCAGCTCAGTGCTTACATGTAATATTCAAAACACGTGTAATTTACTACTCGAGAGCTTTGCGATAGATAATATTTTTTGTTTCCCTTTCAGAGGCAAAATGTATAAACGTTCTAAAACACCCACGCTGTCGGGGCAAACATAACATTTAAGTTCAAAAACCAAGCCATCTGATGGTCGAAGGCAAAGATTCCCAATGTGAACATCACGAAGTAACGTTGGCAATTCAACTTAAAAGCAAAATGAGCATTCATTATGGCGAAAGGAAAACTTCCAAGGGCATGGAGTGACTTGCATTTGAAGTTGTCCTATATTTTTGGCAAAGTCTAAGAGAGTTGTTATGCATAATTTGAAGCAGACAGGACAAAGGGTTTAGGAACATACAGAACGCATTTAGTCATGTAAAATTTTCATTTTATATACCTACTTTCCACATACTAAAAATGCAGGAGCAATTCAGAATATAAATGCATCGCAGTCTAATCTTAAACAGGTTAGTTTATTTTAGGTATTATTGGGGAATCCACGCCAAATTTTTACTTTTTTTATCTAGTACATGTACAACAATGTTTAGATTATTATAGTCAGATCTTTGGGAATTGGATACGTTTATGATTGCATGGCTTTCTACAAACACCAGAAATTACATCATGCTATAGAACAAACTGTCATGTCGTGGCCGACAACAAACCAACACAATCTCACATGAGATCCAGTAATTCAAACTCGACATTGAGTTAAGCAGAGGCACGAATTAAAATAAAAATTAAGCTCCTTTATTAGAACTCACTATATACAAATTATTTACAATTTGGTCTCAAAACACTATCATATCAACATCCCACCGCTGCCACCAGTTGTCATGTGAGATTGTGTTGGCTTGTTGTCGGCCACGACATGACAAAACAAACAAAAGGGGTATCCACACCTGGGTGTTAATGAATCTGGGGCGTTATCTAGCCGTGAGGCACGCTCTAGCGCTGCTACTAATTTCCAGCGCACAGAGCAGACGGATCATTAGCGCCACTAACCTCACGTAACTAGAACAGACGACAGCTAGCGATAACCTCCTGTTAATTTAACTATATTTCAATTCATTTTGAACCGCCTGCTGTCGGGTTCGGCTCCCAATTATATAGGTAAGGATATCGCCCCTGCGCGGAGACAAGCGTGTGACATCATAAAACCGTAACAAATATCGCGCGATATGCCGTGAAAATCATGCATGACACCGTGAGAAATCGCCCGGAACAAAACCGAGACGGCAACCCGCGACAAAACTCCCCCCCCCCCCGAAAGGCACCATCTCATTACGATAATGAACATGCATCGAAAGGGGGGGACGCCGTCACACACACACACACTCGCTTACCTCACGTTTTCGAATGTCGAAGGGGGGGGGAGTTGCCGGTAGTAATAATAAAACAATGGGGAGACGCGTTACCAGATCGGATGTGTTTCTGATCGTGAAAATCGATGGCGGGAGCACGCGAGTTGTGACTGTGACCCGCGATTAAGGGGGGTGAGAGGGGGTTTACACGTCACGAAACAAGTAATGTGTCGCGCTTGGAACAGGAATGTCGGGATGGAGTTGGGAGATGGAAGCATTCATTCTGTTCTCGAGCTAGACACTAAACCAGTGGGATATATTCTGCGGAGATTTCATAAATTGAGGCGTAGAGAGAAATGTATATATGTCTCTCGGAACAGGAGGCGTTTCGCTCGCGAATGCAGAATGTCCAAGTGGAAAATTGCTGCAAAGCGATTTGACATCAGTTTCGCCCATCGCTGAACTTAAGTGTTACATAATGGTATATGCAACAGAACGTCAGCTTGACAGATTTCAAAGGGATAACATTAATGCTCGTTTTATTGGGGTATACCTTACACCAGCGGTTCCCAACCGGTGGGTCGCGACTCGATCCTAAAACTATTATACTGGTCTTTGTGTACTTTTATAATTGTAGTTTTAATCTTCACCTAGGAACACTTGTTAGTGAGTATGAAACCACTTGTTGCATATATTGCAAACGTATATCTATTGTTAAATAGATAACTGTTTTGCTACAAAGTGCTTATTTTGTCAACCATTTTCAAATCCGAACACAAATTGTTTATCAATAATCAATCTGTATCTTCAAAGAAGCATATATATATATATATATATATATATATATATATATATATATATATATATATATATATATATATATATATATATATATATATATATATATATATATATATATATATATATACAGTTGGCTCTCTGTATAACGACTTTCAAGGGACCGTGAAAAATCGTCCTTAAGTAGAGCGTCGTTAAACAGAGAGCCAACTATATAAATATATATATATATATATATATATATATATATATATATATATATATATATATATATATATATATATATATATATATATATATATATATATATATATATATATATATATGTATATATATATTTGCAATATTTGATGGTAAATTATATATACATAAGGAAGGGATACGATACAAATAAGGTTTTTTACTCCACCATGGACCGATGGACCAGGGAGGTATTCCGATAAGGAAAAGTGGGTCGCCAGCTGAAAAAGGTTGGGAACCACTGCCTTACACGGATGGCGCTTTATTAATTTTAAAACCCAAGGAATGACCTTAGAGTACTCGGTGGATTTTTGAAACAACATACTGGTCGGCTAGATATGAGGACAATTCCATAGCTAAATTGAACGATGTAATACAGACCACATGGCAGTCAATTCCGAGACTGACTGATTAATGGGAAAACTGGTTCAGAGACTAATTAATGACTAGACTAATTTAGTGACGACTAATTTAGTATGAGGATTGAAGAGTCTATCAGTACGAAGATTTGTCGCCAGGTAAACTTTCAGGCGGAAGCTCACAGTTTCTGATGAGAACTTAGCTAAGATTCGTTTCAAGTCATTCCCATGTATTACCACATGAAGAACCTAAATTTCAAAGAGAGGGTACAGCTTCCTTCTGAAAAACTTATCTATTTGAAACTGGTCGTCACTGCTGCAAACTATTGTGGATTTAAGGGTGTCTGGCACAGAAAATTTCATCTTTAATTTTTTTCTATTGCGTTTAATACATGTAGAGAATGTACGCCTATGGCAACGTAAGAAAAGGTCGCTGCCTATCTTATTTTACAGTTTCTAAGCGGAGTATGTACTGCCAGAAGAGGATGAGGTGACCACCTTCGTGAAACGCTGGTCTCAACAGAGTGTAGCGTACTGGAAATAGGGTCTTATTTTTTTCCCGAGACCCCACAAGAGCTTGAAACACAGCTGCGTATTTTTCAACGAATGTGTTGCTCGGTTCCACCAGTTCGGAACACGTGGGGGGGATTAAAAAAAACGTTTTCCCCACAGATGCAGCCAGTAAAGCTGTCATCTTAACGTTTCTGCAATGTAATAAAGTTCGGCGTCTAAGAAGAGCTGTCAGCCGATAATCTGCCCGCCCCTCCACCCCGTCTGAAAATCCAGACATGGGGAGAGACGCTAGAGAACGCGGCCTGTGTGGATGTGTGTTTTAGGCTCCGTACGTTGTGAATCTGCACGGGTTTTTAATTGAATATGTTGCACTGTTTAAATGTTAATTTTTTTTGTTAATAAATTGTTGAGTTTTTGTTTAAAAAAAAATTGGCCTCTGCTTTTAATTAGAACTCTGTCTTTCTTTGTTATGGATCCCATGGTAGCAATTTTTAGCAACGCCTCAGAGAGCAACGCCTCAGAGAGCCTTACCTACTTGTCGTGACGCTACAAGAGCAGAGATAACTCGGGAGCCACGGGAAGGAGCAAAACTGAAAACATTTCTCCCCGAGTGCCACAACATTCTGCCCCATTTCCCTCGGCAATGTCACCCGATGGCGCGACGCCTCGTACGATCCCGATTGGGCATGGAATCTGTCGCTGTTTCCTGTGGTGCGAGGCACGGTTGGCCTGCCAAGCGGAGAATCTTGGAAAATATCTGGGATGTATCCCGGGCGAAGGGAGAGGTCGTTTGCGCCTTCCGAAGCTGCGGACATGAAATGGCGAGCGATCAGATAAAACGATAGAGTTGTGGTTGGGACACAAACATTTCTCACTGGGGACTTTCTATCACGCCTCGCAACATGGATATTTCCGTCACATTTTGGACATCAGTACGTTCCGAAACTCTGGATCACGCAAAAATGTCGACATTTGTTCCCATTTCAGTAATACCTGTCATTTAAAGTAGTCTAGAAAACGACATTTATGAATATATATATATATATATATATATATATATATATATATATATATATATATATATATATATATATATAAGAATAAGATGAAAGAGAAAACCAGTAATAGCTCTAAAGGTACTTGCAGCCAGGAACAAATAACATGAAAAGAAATATACATATATATATATATATATATATATATATATATATATATTCATGCTTCTTCTGTTGCAATTCATTAGTAATACAATAAAATAAGAATACTTAGTGAAAAAAACAACTACGCATTAATAATAATTAAATTCTTTAGTAAAAATAATATTAAATAATAAATAATAATATATTACTCTAAGTAATAATAAAACACTAATTTAATCTAGGTTATTAGTCCTATAACACAGTCTCCATAGTAAGTCTGATCTGTGTTTTCATTAGCTCCATGGTTGCAAGGTTTGTGACGTCACTCTTCTTGCGGTTTCCTACTCTTAACTTCCACTTTGTCTAGCGCCAGGTTTGGTGTTCTATGATTAAGCAACTATTTATTCAATTCTTCTGTTTCTTATGGATTGAGTGGTGTGTAAGGATGCTTATTGATAGATCATACTTATCAGAAACAATCCATTGGTTTTTAGACAGTATCGGCACCGCTGATGAGATGCTGTTTAAAACCTATTTAATTCGTTTCTTTTCATGCTTCTTGTTCCTGACTGCAAGTAGTTTTAGAGGTTATACTGGTTTTTCACTTTCAACTTTGTCTTATATATATATATATATATATATATATATATATATATACATACACACAAACAGTCGAACCCCGTTATAACGAACTTCAAGGCACCAAAAGTTTTGATCGCTTTATCAGGTGATTTGCTATATCCGAACCGTTAAGAAAAATGCTAGAGTTCACAAAATGTATAACTCATTAGTTGCAATGTGTATTCAATAATGATGTATTAAAAAATTATAAAATCTATTAAAAATGATCATTAATGAATTAAATCTACTAAAATCGATTACATTAAACTGAGACAATACTAATTAAATTACGTACAATAGGAAAACGGCGTGACCAAAATGTTCGTTCGTTATATCCGTGAGTTCGTTATATACCGGGTTCGCTATAACGGGATTCGACTGTGTGTGTATATATATATGTATGCGTGTATATATATATATATATATATATATATATATATATTAATTAAATTCAATATAATATAAAAATGATAAGGGCTTTGAAAGACATGACCGTTGCAGTGAAAGATCTATTATCAAATGGAGAAAACAGACTTTAAAAATATGTGTTTGCTAATCTGTTGTGAGAAAAATACCGAAAGGAAAATTTCCCACAGCTTCTTAAGAGGGGCATTGAAGGTCAAATGCTGCATCTCCTTAAGGCGAGATAGATAAATAGACGCCGGAGTTCTTCGTTAAAGTTAGGTTTCGTTTACCGCATATTACCTATTCAGAATCCAGAGCGATTACAAGTTGTATAGTGTCAGACTCACGTCCGACATTCTTAATTGGGACTGAATGAAGGCGAGTAATAGCACCTTCAATAAGCCCCAAAAGAAACGCAAAACAGGTGACGAAATGGAATACACCTTTGGAAATGATCGACAATAGGTGAGGTAGACAGATCATTTAGAATGATTAGTGAAAACCGTTAGCGGCGCGCATCCAAGGTGAAAGCCGTCGGCAATGAATTTCACCATGGGTGGTCTGCGTAGCAAGGAACCAAAGGGTCGGTGGTTCAAAGGTGTGGAAAGAGGGAGATTGTTCGAGAAAGAGAGAAAAGAATGGATAAAAGACAGATGACGGGAACGAGTGAGGGCAGATGAGATTTGGACTAGTGAAAATGTCGCTACGCACAGCAGAGAGACGGGTGTCTCGTTTGGACTTGAATAATGAACCCCGCTCCCATGAGTGTATCAACGTTCTTCGGAACCAACTTTTGTTAATGATTATTAGCCCAGATTGTGATATTTCAATAAACTAGATATAAGTAAGATTTATTTCTACGACTATGATTAATTCTACAAGATACTGATATGACAGATCACGACGATACCGGTTTACATATAGCTTGTCAGTTCTATTAAGTAAAATATTCCTAAACAGGAAAGTAGACAGGTTAATAAACCCTTTTTCAAAATGAATTTTTTTTCTTAAATAAATAAATTTTGCGACTACTCCAGAAAATCAAAAAGCCCCCCCCCCCCTGAAGTTAACCTTCAGGAAGGGGGATGAATGATATTTTTCAAACCTAAAATGATTACGCGCTTAATAATAAAAAAATATTCGGTTCGGGATTTTAAATATGCACAAAGGTGTTATATATAAGATGTTATTTTTTCTCAGTCTGTTAAACGCCCCCAAAGTATAACATTATTCGTTTTATTAAAAAACTCAGAAATGTAAATCTGTCAGAAAGATAACAGTAATACCTTAAAGCTAAAAATTCGGTTCAAGGTTTTAGATGTACACTAGAGTTAATGATTCATCGTTTTTTCTTCTTCTTCTTCTGTTAAAGTTTCCAAGATTTTGCTAGATTACTTATTTTATTGGACATTTCGGCAAACATGAAAGAGGAAGACACACAAATCTATCAGAGCCATATCAATAGCATCTTACAAATTAAAAAAAAAAAACTGAAAAGTTTTTTAACAACTATCAAAACATTTTTACCTAAAGTTTCACACGAATCAATGGCGACTGCCGATAAAATATTCATTTTACGCCGGTCGGTCACAACAAAGTAGATTAAAGAAATGAATAAATAAACCGCTCAAAAGCCGAACAGAACAAAGTGGCTCGAGTAAAACTAAACCTCGAAGCCATAAATCTGAAGAGAGGACTTCTGCAACGCGAAAAAGAAGTGCCACGATTTATTTACCTGCTCCGGCTCATTTTTCTACAGCAGGAACACAGCACGAGACGATATCACGGAGTGATTAGCTTGAAGAATTAACTCCGACACAGAAGCGGGAAAATTCATGGGGTAAAACAGAAGAATAAGCCGACTGTCAAAATGTTCTAGTCGCGAGATGATTGATTTCTCTTGGGGGGACTCCTTCCCGAAAGAGCCTATTAATTAGCATTCTGCCGGCGCGGTTCTTTACCGAGTTACACAGACGAAACCCTCTCTCACTCGCGCATGTCACAGAAAAAGAGGGCTTCTTTCCGCTAATGGGTTACGTCACGCAGCGCGTAGCTGTGGAAAAAGAAGTTACTATTCGTCTTAGCTTCTTTACTCGAGAAAAAGTGACACTCAATGGACTCCACCATTTCGGGAACAAAATCGTTAGTTATATCAGGAATGCGGCAAAGTAATCTTTTTCACTAAGCTGTGAGTCTAAGACAGCAATTTGCCATTTCTGTGGGAGAGAAAAACAATGATTTGATTCTTTAAACGATGGCAAGAGTGGGTTATGTCACGCAGTACATGACTGTGAATTCGGAGTAAACAGGAATACTCAATGAACGAATGAGAGTTCCCACCATGCAAAACATTTCAGAAAAGAGGCGGAATACCCTCTTTCATTAATTTCCGAATCTCTGATGAGGTAATTTGCCTTTCAATATAAAAATAAAATTTTAAACGTAAAACTATAAAGTGACAAAGAAAGAGCAACTTTAAAACCTCTGAGGCATTGAAACTTCCAGTTTAAATTTATGAAATACTAGCTGAAAACCCGTACTTCGCTACGGAGAATATTCAAATTAAATACAACGGTCAATGTGGGCTTGTGGCGGCCCAGTGGTACAGCGCGCTGGTTTTCGGTGCTGAGGGTGCTCAGATCGAGTCCCAGCGTTGCGCCACGAAAAATGCCTCCGTTCGTGTCGTCCCTTCATAGGGGGTAATGCTGTCCGCCTATATGGTGCCCCCACAATAAAATGGACAGTAAAATTGCGGCGTAGTAAGGGCCAATGTTTGAATACAAGTGCCTCCGCATTGGATAAAAAAAAAAAAAAAAAAAAAAAAAAAAACAACGGTCAATGTACGCAATTAATGCCAAAAATATGTATAAAAATATTTATAATAAATACAACGATCAATGTATGCAATTGATGCAAATATATATATATATATATATATATATATATATAAAAATCGTAAGGGATACTTTTATAGACAAAATAATGTAGAAGAAAATATTCAAATTAAATCTAATAAAACATACTAAAGAATATAGTACAGTTTGAGGAACATATCTTTTACTGTATTTTAATATTTTTTTGGATAATTTCCAATCGTCTGCCGCATTAGCAAGAAAAAAAAAATTTTTTTTTGTCTATTTCGTTGCTATGCACGTGACGATAAGTTAATTTAAAGTACCAGAAAAATAAATCACGTGATCAGCATTTAATAAATTAAATTCTAAGAATTAATCTTTAAAAATTCACCAAAAAATCAGAAAATGGAGGTAAAGATTCGAACGAGAAAGGAATTTTTAGGACCTTTCTCGTGATATAAATTTCATAACCCTCAAATTATTATTTTAAATGCAAACTTTAAAAAAGTGACTACAATAGCTTAAAAATTTAATTTAAAAAAATCTAAGAAGATTTTTTCAAAAATCTATCTTAGTGCAACCCTACACTATAAGAAGAATCGCCATGCAAAATTTCATCCCTTGAGGTCCAGCGGTTTGGTCTGTGCTTTGTCAGTCAGTCAGTCAGTCAGTTACGGAACTTTTATATATTATATAGATAAATTGCGCGCGGTCAACTTATTGCAACTTTGAAGTTATAAATGAACTGAAATTTCTGTTAATTGATTCAGGTAAAAAAGACGACTTTTTTTTAAACAAAAAAAAATTCCTTTTTTGTTAAAGACAAAAAAAATAATATACAAAAAAAAATAAATAAATATTATATATATAAAATAGAAAAATAAGATACATGAGGAATTTTAATAAATAAAATAGTATTGAATGCTGAAAAAGTCACGGACGCTGGGACTTTAAGGGGACAATGGAACTTCAAACTCTATTTTTTTCTTAATTTTTCATTTTTTACTTTGTATGCAAAATGAGAGTAATGAATTTTCTTTTTTACTACACTGAAAACCTTTAAAATTCAAAATAAGGAGTTTTTTGCAGCATAATGCCTGTTTTTCATATTTTTTTTTCAAAATGCTCTATGCGCATTCTATATTAATTAAAGTCATTAAATTTTTTATTATAAGTTTACCCTATGATATTCGCCACCTGATGTAAATGGGGGCAGATGACCCTTTTTTTTTACAGGGTGTGAACAACCTCCATCGCCGAACGCGTGCCAGAGAAGGAGAGACTGCCAATGTTTCCATCATGGTATCCTGAACCCCGCGAAATAGCCTCAGATAGTGCTTAATTTTTTTTTGGGTAATTATTGTATAAAGCCTATATTTAATCGGGCTGCAATAAAGCATTTTGTAAAATTTAAAGGCTGTCAGTCTTAGTTTTAGGCAAGTCCTTACAGACTGTTATTAACTGGTGTCAGAAGAGTCATAGGATATCAGTGATGAACGAAAGGATTACAGGTAGGCCGATTCTTTTTATCAGATTCTGGCTTTGATTTAAAACTAAATAGGTTTTGTATAAATGCAAAAGTAAAAATTATTTTATTGTTTTTTTTTAAATGGTATATGTACAAGTTAGCCATTTAGAGTTCGTATTAAGAACTGATACTTATTTTAGAAATTTTGATGAATTAATCAATTTCTGTGTTTTTTTAAATGGTATATGTACAAGTTAGCCATTTAGAGTTCGTATTAAAAACTGATATTTTATTTTAGAAATTTTGATGGAATTAAATCAATTTCTGTGAGTTTTTTAGATGGTATATGTACAAGTTAACCATTTAGTGTCGTATTAAGAACTGATAGTTATATTAGAAATTTGGATGATTTAAATCAATTTCTGTGTTTTAATGGTGTATGAGTTAACCATTTGAAGTTCTAAGTAGGAAACTATTGTTTTAGAAATTGTGATAAGTAAAACCAATTTCTGTGTGTTTTTATGGTATATGAATGAGTAACCAGTTAGTGTTCAAGTAAGAACCAATTTTTGTTTGTTAGGAATTGCAATAAGTTTAGGCCAATTTCTGGTGTTTTGTTAATTGCAAATACTGTATGTTTTTCTCTATTTTAAAGAAAGTGAATTTTTTTCGCTTTGATAATAACAGTGTTTATTTAGTATTTTTTTTCTTTTAATAGTAACAGATATATTTAAGTTTCTTATGCTTTGATATTAACAGTGATAATTTAGTATTTGTGTATTACTGGTGAGAAATCTATATAGAGCATTGATTAATTTGAGAATTCTGTTTAGTGTATTCTGTGTAAGAGTTCGGGTATTTTGATTTGATAGGTATTGAGTAAATTGTGAATGTTATATTGTGCGGTGCTAGTTTGGTGTTCATAAGGGCTAAAATTATAGTTCGGTCTACAATTGATCAGTTTTGAACTTGTTAGTTCCGGTTAGGACACATACCGTAGGAAGGTATTGCTAGTAGCTGAGGAAACTTTATTGGTTATCATACAGTTAGTTACCCTAAAGTTAGAAAATGTCCTTTTAAATAAGGGTAAGAAAGGGGACCTTTTAGAACTTTTAGAAGAGTTAGGAGGACTAGCTGACGATACGCTTAAGATTTTCGAAATTAAGAAGATCATTAGCAGAAAATGAAAATTACGTCGAAGAAGACGCTAGACTCGCACTAGAGCGTATTATTGAAGATAGAAAGGAACGTGAAGAGAGACTTCGCCAGAAGAGAAAGAAGCGAAACGAGAAGAGAGAGAGAGAGAAAGAGAAGACAAAATTCGTCAAGACCAACTTACTCTCGAAATGAGGAGACTGGAATTAGGAATTAATGGAGACAATAGAGCCCGAAATGGGAGGGACAGAGATGCAGACGCACTCAGAACATTCAGCTCCTTAAAACCATGCAGAAATTTGACGAGAAACGGGACGAAATGGGCCTGTATCTAATTAATTTTGAGAGAAGAGCAGAGATGGCGGGAGTCCCTAAACAAGATTGGGTGCATATTTGTTAGGGGTACTAACCCCAGAAATTTCCAACATGATGGCCAGAGAATCGCCAGAACAGGCAAAAGATTATGACTACGTCAAAGAGATGATTCTCCAGAGATTTAGGATGAATACAGAAAAATTAAAACAACTGTTTTATCGCCATCCTAAACTCGCAGATAAGTCATGGAGGAATTATGCCCATGAGCTTAGTGGCTATTATGATGAATGGATAGCAGATTTAGAAATCACTACATTTAGAAACTGAGAGACCTACACATAACGGAACAGATGAAGAGACGGGTACCTGCCGATATAAAGATCATTTTTTGGAGCAGTGGATGCAGATTAATACTCCTTTAGAATTAGCGGAAAAAATAGATAAGTATGAAGCTTGCAAGACAGTTTCCGAACAAGAGAATTCCCAAAGGATCAGAAGTCCACAGATAAAATTAATAAGACATTTAAAAATAATCATAAATTTAAGGAAGAGAAGAAAGAAAAAAAAGATGTGGAAAAAGAAGCTTCTAGTGGACAAACAAGGAAAGAATTTTTGAGAAAAGAAACAGCTCCGTTGCTACGAGTGTGGTTCTTATGACCATCTGCGACCACAGTGTCCTAAACTTAAAGAGACGGAAATTATCGCGGCAACAGAAACTAGTGGAGGAGACCTCGAGTGGCGTGATGACTCCATATATCAGTCAGGGAGTCGTTAATGGAAAATCTACGTCTATTCTGAGAGACACAGGAGCGAGCATTGATCTGATTTCTAAAAATTTGGTACAACCCCATATGTACACAGGAGAGCACGTTTATGTCAGTGCACCTGTGTTAGATTCATCCGTTTGCTTACCTATAGCAGAGGTCGATTTAAAATGTGAATGGGGCCACACCAGAACTAGAGCAGCTGTCAGCAATACGGAATTCGAGCAGAAACACTATTTGTTAGGAAATAAAACGGCAGCCTTGCTTGAGAAGATCAACAGGAATGTTGAAGTTCCGGTGAAAAGTACTGTGCAAACTCGGGCCGAAAAACTAAAATTGATAGAGAAAGACGAGACACGGGAGATGAAAAAACGAGAATAGAGCAAGTGATTCCCGGATCAGAAGCGGTAGAAGAAATCACTTCGGAAGAGAGCGCGACTATCTTGCCTCTCCAGGAGAAACAAATAATTACTCCCGACTTATTAAAGACTTCGCCCGAAGAATTTAGAGTTGCACAAAGTGAAGACGAAGAATTAAAAGTATTTTTGATAGGGCGAAAAAGAAGACGCCCGAAGAAAATAAGTACGTGGTGGTAAACGAGATGTTATTTTACCAGAAAAAAAATAACGATGGAACCACTAGAAACCTGCTTATTGTGCCTCGAAAGTATCGAGAGAAACTAAAAAGACTCTGCCACGAACATACTAATGTTCATTTAGGCGTTGCTAAGATGAAAGAATCATTAACTCAGTATTTTTATTGGCCATATTGTCACTTAGACATAAATGATTACGTGTTGGCTTGTGACAAATGTCAAAAGAATAATATGAAACGTCTTAACCGTGTTAATTCCCGCCGAACACCAGGCTAAGCCGAAGTTTGGTCGTAAAAGTTTAAATGTATATTATAAGTATGTTGATTAATTGTAGTTCAGTGTAAAAATGTGACCAGAAATTAATGTGTATTCGTTTGAGTAATGTATTTTATGAAGTGTAACATGTAATTGTGTTGTAAATTTGAGCGACCGACCATAGAAGTTGAGTTTTGCTTTAAAGGAAAATTCAGGTGAAATTCCTTTGACGTTATCATAATATAACGGTTTGTAGTGGCAAACGCCCTATGACGGTTTATGTATGCCGTGTTAGAATGCCTCAGATAGGTTTTAATTAATGTTCAATTGTAACATTTTATGTTCTGTTTTGTTTGTTGCATAAGCCAGTAGAATGCCTCAGAAAGGTATGGGCTAACTTTTAAATGCAAATGTGTATGTTTTTGTGTATACCTAAGAAGGTAGTAATTGGAGTCAAAATGCACTCCGTACGGTGTTTGAATACCGCAATTGATTGATTATTGTGAAATCGATAAGTTTTGTCTGAAGAGTTGTGACGACAACAGATAAATGTAAGTGTGTCAAAGAAACAAAGTGATTAACAGGAATGTGAAGTTTGTGAGTTTTTTTTTGATAAGGAATGAGCCAATGAGCTATTTTGTTATAATTTTATGTCAGTCAGTACTGAAAAATTAGATCCTAAATCGATTGTGAATCCTATAGTAGGATAAAATGAATATTTAAATTTAGGTCACTGATGGCTGTCCACTTAAATGGAAAAGATTGGATCACAGGTAATTGTGAACGAATTAAGTTCCCTGATCCAGGATCTGCGGAATGCCGAGTATTAAATTGTTTTTATGGCTATAAGTGTTAAATGTATTAAAAGATAAGTAAGAAATTTAAAATTTTCATGTGTATTAGTAACCCTGATGATATGTTCTGTATGAAGTTAGGTATCCATTTTGGATTTGTGTTTAATTTTATTTGTGTAAAGTTGTTTCATGGTAACTGTGTTTAATATCAATTTGAGAATTTATTTGTGTCATGTGATCACAATTAAGGTAAATTATGGGATCCCAGTTGAGTGATTTACTAGTTATAATGTTTTTTATGTAGTGTCATGTGTATGTACTAGTGTTCTATGAATTTAAAGTTTTTTGATATGACATGTATTAGTATACGATTTTATTTAAAATTTTTGCCATGACTTGTTATATTACTGTGTAATTTTTATAATTTCTTTGCTACGGCATGTTCTCTTATTAGAGATTTTAAAGTGCGTAAATTTTAGTTATAAATTCCTTTTGATGTGCTTTTAAAATGATACTTTGAAGTACAGTTAAAAATTTTCTTTCATGAAGGTAAAGCCAGAGTTTGATCAAAATTAACGGTCTACTCGTAATGTCAATTGGGTGTGCATTTGCCTTCGGGAAAAGTTTTATAATTGAAATTGTCCTGAGAAGGACCATGTTTTTGTTCTGTTTTTTGCAGGTGAAAATTTCTGCAGAAAAATATCTAGGGAGGGGAAGAATTATAGACTGTAATGACTTGACGGTCCCTACGGGTAAATTCCAAGGGACACCCGTCTTTGTCATCTAGGGTGTTTTATCAGTGCCGAAAGGTGACCTTCCGTTTAGTTACACGTATAAATATAAATGTGCATTTATTTATTTATTTATTTATTTTGTAGGAATCTAAAGTTTTAAATATATTTTTTATATTCTGCCAATTATTTTTTAAGGTTTTCACTTTATTTTATGATCTATAAATTTCAAAAATATTTTGCGATTTCAAAAAAAAATATGCACAGTTTTGTGACAAACACTTCAATTAACAATTCTGAGAAATTTGGAAGATATCGGAAGAAAATTAACACGAAGGGAGCCTTTTGAAAAATTCTAGCATTTTTGAAGAATTTTTTGATAAACAGGTATTATTCCTTCCACAAAATACTTATTTGTGAATTCTAAGTATTTTCAATGTAGTAGGAAAGGATATTAATCATACTCATGTGGTATATAGAAAAAAATATTGAAAATTAAAGAAAACGATATTGAAAGTCCCCTTAAAATAAACAGCTTAAATTTCAACAAAGATCATCCCTTAAAGGGGTCCTCACCAGACGTCCAGAGTTTCGGAACCACTGACCTAGAAAATCCGATAGCTCGCTTTAGGTTCCGACCCCCGATCACTCCATAGCGTGACACCTGGCTGTCAGCAAAAAAATGCGCAACAAAGGCGCGCCGACAGATTACGTCACGGAACTCTTGACAACAGGTGTTACCCCGCCCCTCGGCGTCACACCGGTGTTCACAGTTTGCGTATGCGCCGGGATGACGAGAGCGCGGACGCGCATAAAGGGAAGTAAGTGACAACTGTTGATCAGAAATGACTGATAGGGAAAGAGCAGGGAGGATTCTCGTTAGCGTGATTAGACGGAATGCTAGGTAACAGCAATGGCGTGAGAAAATGGGAGATGTAAAGAAGAAATGAATTGCATTGGAGTTCCATCTGATGTTTTTTTTTTTTTTTAGAGTTTAAGTACAAGGGAAAATCAGTGGCGTAGCGAGCATAACTGGCGCCCGGGGCACGATACCTTTGTGGCGCCCCCCCCCTGAAAAACATATAGTAATATAATATATAGACCTTATATTGGAGCCCTCGATGAACATATAACATAATATATAGACCTTATATTGGCACTCCCCCCCGAAAAGCATATAGTAACATAATATATAGACCTTATGTTGGTGCCCTCCCCTAAAAACATATACTAATATAATATATAGACCTTATATTGGCGCCCCCCACAAAATAATATAGTAATATAATATATAGACCTTATATTGGCGCCCCCCACAAAATAATATAGTAATATAATATATAGACCTTATATTGGAGCCCTCGATGAACATATAACATAATATATAGACCTTATATTGGCACTCCCCCCCGAAAAGCATATAGTAACATAATATATAGACCTTATGTTGGTGCCCTCCCCTAAAAACATATACTAATATAATATATAGACCTTATATTGGCGCCCCCCACAAAATAATATAGTAATATAATATATAGACCTTATATTGGCGCCCCCCACAAAATAATATAGTAATATAATATATAGACCTTATATTGGAGCCCTCGATGAACATATAACATAATATATAGACCTTATATTGGCACTCCCCCCCGAAAAGCATATAGTAACATAATATATAGACCTTATGTTGGTGCCCTCCCCTAAAAACATATACTAATATAATATATAGACCTTATATTGGAGCCCCCCACAAAATAATATAGTAATATAATATATAGACCTTATATTGGGGCCCTCCCCTGAAAAACATATAGTAATATAATATATAGACCTTATATTGGCATGCACCTCGAAAACATATAGTAATATAATATATGGATCTTACACAGGCGCCCCTCTGCGAGTGGCGCCCGGGGCATGATAGTGGGTGGACTGTGCCCCACCCAGGATTTTTTTTCTGTATTCGCCACTGCCCCCCTTTACTGCATAAACCAAAAACCAAATTCTCAAAACTATGTACAACTTAATACTAAATTAGGGGGGCCCCATATTTTGGGGGGCCCTGGGCAAGTGCCCCACTTGCCCATGCGGAAATCTGAGCCCGAAAGAGCATGACTTAGAAATGCAACAAAGGCAGGCAGGCAGTCTCATACTGGTCAGCACCGCTGATGCTAGCTATCGCCATCGCATGCTTCAATACAACTTACTACACAGCTGAACGAGAAGCAATCTCAACAGTGTACATATTCCGAACTTGTATCAGACAGTCTGCAGACCTCGGCGGAGAACAATGGATGAAGAAGAACCCAGAAACTGCAGTAAAGGTAAATACATTATTTGGCTAATATTATAGGTTATTAGACACCTTTTAACATACAGATAGAAGGTGATGGTGAGAAGAGTCTAACACTTGAAAGCAGCAACCGTAAAATATATTAATCCTAGAAACATAGGCAGGAAGAGCGGCGCAGACCTCAAATTCAAGGTTTTCCATTTCTGATTAGAATTTGTTAGCATAAAACGGCCCTTCGTTATGTTTTGATCAGATTAGCGGGTCCTCCCCCCCCCCCGAAAAATTAATTTTTCCAACATTCGTTAATGACTTATCCGATACAGGAGATTAGGGGGGGGGGGGCTAGGTCTCTCAGTTTATTGTTTGAATGGAGGATAAGGCAGGGAGATGAAAATGGCATGCGGTGGTGTTAAAAATTCTATGCTTATCTAATCAACAAGCCCATGTGCACAACAATCTACCTTTTTACTTACTAAAATAGTTTCATGAAAAACGTTCATATAGTAGTGGTAACTGTATAACTTGCACACTCAAACATATCTTCTCCTGAAAAAATTCATGCATGTAGAGATTTCGAAACATTTTGACCTACTTTCTATCATTTATTTTATTTCTTTGAAACATTTCTTACTCACAAGTGTTTTTATAACAAAGAAACAAACAAGCAAAAAAAGCGCCAAGCGATTTCTGCAATTTACTGAGTTTAATTCCAGTTTTAAATACTATATATAACTTCTGCCTACTATAAACTGATACGGAAATAACCGCTGCCTGAAATAAATTGTGTGTTTCCCAGTAAAATTATGGCATTAAGTGTGTGTGTCTGTACACAGATAAATATATATATATATATATATATATATATATATATATATATATATATATATATATATATATATATATATATATATAGAGAGAGAGAGAGAGAGAGAGCAGCATTTGAAAATTTACCCTCTTTAAGGTAAGTATACACGCAAATCATGGTAACAACTAGCATCCAAAATGGGTACCAATATCCACAAATTAAACTCTTAAAATCGCTCAAAAACTTAAAATGCGGTCAATTTTGTCTCGACCGC
>OU015491.1:12275728-12288228 GCA_907164885.2 Dolomedes plantarius
TGTACGAAAGCTATAAATATTTTTACCGAAATAGAATTAAACCTAGAAATGAGCAATAATACCTATAGAACTTGCCATGTGGGGTCATTCAATCATGGTATTGAAATACCATGATATATGCATCCTAAATAGGTTGTTTAAGAAATATTAAAACTTGAGAAAGGGGGTCAAGTCGTCACATCCACAGAAGAAAGTGCTAAAAAAGTTATTTTCACTCCCGGTAAAAACCAAGCCTTTAGAAATCAAGAAAGATAATAAAGCAGGGAAACATGAAGAATTCAAGCAATCTATAAACTTTTCCTGTAATATCATTTTACAGAAAACATTTTTCCAAATAAGCAAGGAAAAAAAAACCCCCGTAGAAAAAGGCCTTTTTTAGAACCTAGCACAAAATCAAAAACTTCCATCTTTAAAGCAGAATTTTTTTTTCTTTTCAATCCAGCAAAAACATTCTAATTTTAAATTTTAAAGCTCGCGAGACAGACTCCACTTCCTTTCAATTTTTCCCCCCAACATCTCCTTTTAAGGTTTTATGAACGATATTTTTTTTTTTTTTTTCCTGGAAGAGCGCAGTTTTTTAGTTTTTTTTTCTCTCTCTCTCTCTCTCTCCCTCAATCAATACGGCTTTGCTTATTTTTTAACATGCAGTTTTAAATTAACAGCAGGGGCAAGGGTCGTCACATCCGCTATTTCGGAAGAATAGACGCGAGTAGGGGGGAGAAAAAAAAGTTAATGAACACGGGCACTAATGTGATTCTCTTTATAATGTAACAATCCGAGTTCCAACGCCGTAGCTTTCGATGTAAAGGAGAGATAGCGGGCGAAATAAAAAATATACCAGTAATAATCGTTTATAACAAGAGCACAAACTAGTAATTTACAGCTGAAAACAACCCTTTGGCAAATTGTAAGGCATAAAATGAGAGACTTTCTCCGGTATCAAGACATAAGGTGTGTGTGTGTGTGCGCGCGCAAGTAATAATGCCCCACCATCCATTACTGTCCGACCACGGAAGCAAGGTCCCTGGAAGCTGTTACGCATGCGCGAGAAAAGCTAGTCTACTTAGAAAATAGGGGAAAACGTTATATTTTCGGATGTGTTTGTTTATGAAATACGGAATGTATTCCAGACTGCTTTTTGTCCGCAATTTTAAAGTTATTTTTTAAAACTTTATTTTTGATCGAATATGTGAATAATAATTTCAAAATAATAAAAAGAAAGAAGCAAATCTAAATAAAAAATAGGAGTTTTATAGGAGAGGAGATTTTCGGATTACATCACAATCAAAATTATCTAAAGCTACGTTTTCGGTGGTTCTGTTTTTTTTCTGACGTTTCCTCGGAGATTCAAATTTTGGAGTTTCTTCACCCTTTGCTTCTCTGCGTATTCTTTTTACACTGGACATCGATATCCCGGTCATTTCACTAGCTCTCTTTGGGGATTGCGAAAGTGGAACAATAACATTTCCTTCTAGTGCTTCTTTATCACACAATTTAATTACATTGTGTATTGTACGTTTACAATCACTACGGAACGGCTTATTCCGAGCAGTTGTGTTGGGTAAAGGATCCATTAATTTTAATACAATAATCAAAATAACAGACGAGGAAAAAGCAAGCGTGCGCAGTTAGTAACCGATTCTAAAGAATGTCGAGAGAATACAAGACTTTTCCCCCTCCTTCCTCAGCAGCCTTACCTACAGCGTGAATAGAATCGTCTTGGCACTGTGCCAACTGTGGTTCTTCGTACTGTGGTCGGACAGTAATTCTATACCTTTAATCTTGTCTTTCCCTTTTCTACAACTACTTACGCTTCTATTTTTGTGGCTCCTGGGTGTCGATTTAGACATCCATTTTTAGAACAGGCATGCACAACTCGAAATGTTGTCGATGTTATTGTTTCTTTGCCCTCTGGCTGGAGGTATTCTAGACAATGTCCATATAGACTAGCAAGCTGAAGGGTTTAGTTTAATTTGTTAGTCTGGTTTGGAGCGCTACGGTCAACTTTTTGCTACACGAGGGCTACCAGAACCGGGACCTACAGTTTAAAGCCGATTCCGAAAGACTAAAAACATCCATGCCTACAGTGGGACTCGGAACCCACAGGATCTGAACCGAATGCCAGCGCCCTAGCCATTCGGCCATCGCGGCTGCGAACCATTCTGGCTGCGAGCTGAAGGGATAGGCTCCGGTTTATAATGGCACTACAGGGGTCGGAGTTCGACTGCGCCAGGTGCCGACTAAATTTTCACCGAGCACTCAAGGGGCCACATCGGGAAAGGGGGGATCGTACCCTCTCCCACCATCTCTTACCTCATAGAGGGACTTTCCGGTCCACGGACTGAACGTGCCCATATCCCGCCTAGACACGGGGATATTGAATGATGCTTGTCGGGATTCGATCCGAGCACCCTTAGCACTGAAAGCCGACGCGTTACTACTAGGCTACCTCAAGCCCAACTCGAAATGTGATGACGACCATATTAGTTCCTGTAACAGCAGGGCCGCGGGCCGCAAAAAAACAGGATAGATAAGGAAGCGGAAAATATTTTATCTAAGAAAAAATAAATTACTGATTATTTAAAAAAACTGCCCACTAAAATACGGACACGATAACTGCATGTAGATTAATTTAACACGGGTGTAAAATAGCATCCGTGTCATATATATATATATATATATATATATATATATATATATATATATATATATATATATATATAAATAAAAGAGTAACACAATCAATATTACAATGACAAGATTTGCTCAACTAAAGTCCACCGTTCCCTAAAAACACCTGTACAGTTAGCTTTTCGCAGTATCCATGGCCATTTCTGGATAATCCGTGCTTTCTTTTACCGTGCACCTCCATGCATTAATAAAAACAGGTAATCGGCAGTTCAGTGATGAGAGTAAAAAACCCATTACACGTTTAAACATAAAAAACAAAAAGAAGCAACTTTAAAAAACATAAATTACGTCTAAAACATTCATTTAAAAAATAATAATAATTTAATCTAAACTGCAGCGTAATAAATAAGCACATAGAAGTCTATACTGGTTCTCAAACCGAGTCTTTTTAGCTCCGAAATTCCAAGTAATAAAACTAATTTAAATTTCATGCTTGAGTGTTTTTAATGCGAGAGAATGAAACTTTTTAATAAAATTTGATCACAAGCATAACATGAACAAAAAATGTCCCCTTTGAATTTTGAATAATTAGAATTAGTAGAAAAAAAAATGAAAATAAAACAGTAATAGCAAACAATGAAAAAAAAAATACGCTTTTCTCCTTTTCAAAGACTCAAAAACTATAATCATTCCCTTCCACGTTAATTACTCAATTAAGCCCACATAATTTTCGAAAAATTTTCGGAAATTGGATTTTTTTAATTCAATTTAGTTTGTCAAAGAGTAAGTAATTAGTGGCTTAAGATGCGTGTTATTTGAGAATGTTTTGCAATTTTTTTCCTCCGGGGCCTCTAAATACTCCATTGCATTTTATTAATTTTTAAAAACTTTTCTATCATCTGTGTTGTAGATTTTTTTTTTTTTTTTTACTGAGCACACTAATAGATGATAAAAAAAAAGGGCACGGAAAAAAAATTACGCGGAAATAGCGTTAATAAAAAAAAAAAAGAGGAATTTTCAGCAGATGATGAAACTTGTTAATGCAAATTAGTTTTCTCATCGAGTATTCGACTGGTCGCAAATTAATTCTAGATGACAAAATAATTGCCTGTTTCACAATCAATTTATTAATTAACTTTCAAAACTTCGACTCGGCGACATATCAGGAAAAGAAATCTGATAGTTAATGGTTGCGAGCAGTGTTCTATTAAATGGATTTATTATGCGACTATATTTCCATAAGTCGGGACAAAGTGGTATTTTGAGAATACGGACAAAGAAAAAAAAACACCGCCCGACTAATAAATGCAGTGATAAGTTATTCATTCTCTCCTTAGCTGAGCATTTACTAGAATCTTTCTTGTGAGACACAAACAAAGCAATTCTCTGATATTATATATATAATAGCCGTTGTCTCTGTATAACACTTCCGGGCTGTACTCATCTTTCAATTGAAGCCCTCAGTAAACAAACGGCCGGTTAGGCTTAATTTCAATTTCAGATGTGGATCAGAATTTTTTCTTACCTAAAAATTAATATCCATCAAATCACGTTTGTTCAGCCTATTTTTCTATAAAACATTCGGTACTAAAAATGGATGCTTTTAGCTGTATATTTAACAGTTTTTAAAAATCTGTTTACTTTTGCGATGAATTCTGAAAGTAAACAAACTTGAATGTGAATGAATCAAGTAGCTCAAGTATTCATATCGCGTAGTGAGCTGTAAAAAACTGGAAGGCAGTCTACTACTCCAATCGCATGAAAAAACTAAATAAATAAAAAATAATGAAAGGGTTTGCTTTTACAAGGTGTGGATTAAATGCAATATTGTTAGATAATTCGGGATATTTTTTAACTTTCATATACTTTTTCCATTATGACGTCATTATTAGTATTATGACGTCAAAATGACGGGTTACCTTCTAGTTTACTAGAATCTTTCTTGTGAGACACAAACAAAGCAATTCTCTGATATACATTATTACTTGTCTGAGCTTAACACTCATTTTTTACTTACTTTGCTCAGATCTCCTGATTTGTATTCCAAATTTTTAAATCCCATATGACAACGTCTAAAACATCAGAGGCGGCTTGTCAAAGCTAACCCAACATTAGTCGCATTTAAAAATATCTTATTTCACAGATCTCCTAATAAATAATTAACTGGATGTCAATTGCACCGCAAAATAAATAAATAAATGATCCTAGAAAAAAATTGCGAAATCACATTTTACTAGCTAGTAATGGAATAGAAAAATCGAACTTTCATTCGCATAACTAAGAATATTTGTGAATTGCCATTTCTGCGTATATAAATAAACATAAAGAAAACGATTTTTTTCTTTTTCGGAGTTATTTTTCGAATCATCTAGCAAACGATAAAGAGAGCATTAATAGCAACTTCAGTTTATAAGCATGTTCGCGGCATTAAATTATATATATATATTTTCATTTACCTGCATTTTAAATGATTCCTACCCCTCCTCAAACGTGTCTTTAGTTATTATTTACATGAAACTTGCGGAAAATGCAAACAGGAAAACACAACTTCTTGTATTCCAAAATGCAATTAAAGGGGTGGGGACATGTTTCGAATTAATTAATTGACTAACTTCGGTGAGTTATTAATTAGTTCGAGACATGTCGCCACCCATTTAATTACACTGTGGAATATACGTAGTTGCGTTTTCCCGTGTCTTCACTCATTTATAATTTTTTAAAACAAAAATTCAAATTGAAGTATTTTTTAAATGTGTACACGTTTTAAAAATATTTGAAGAATTTAGAACCTTGCCTTCAGATTTTTTTACATTAAAATTTAAAACAAACTTAGCTTTTCCTGCATCTATTCAACCAATTGTTCCACTAGCCTATTTTTTTTTCCTCATTTTTATACATAGGAGAGGTTTCAAAATGATTTGTCATCCAGACTTACAAAATTTTTGTTTATAAAACTTTAATCATTTTAACGTTAAAAAAAAAAAATTCAGACTAGGTAAAAATATTTTCAGAATTTTATTCTAAATTAGAAATCTTGAAGATCAGATTAATAAATATAGAACAAAAGAACTCAATTTTATGTGTACAAAATTTTGTCGGGATATCTTGAAAGGGAATTTAGATATATCCTTTGAAAATGGAAAATCATTAAAATATTTCAGTCAGAGATTATATAGACGTAAAGCACAGATGCACAGCACTGCACGCATACACGGTAAAGCATACAAATGTATCTGGTAATATAATCATCGCAAAAACAAGCAGTTTAAGTTATTTGATGCTAAAAGCTGTACAGAATATTATACATCTATAAAATGAAAGTTGTTTTATATTATTTTATGTCCTGAATTCCCGTCATTAGATATTAAACTATAGCACAACATTTATTTTACACCATGAAAGCCTTAAATCTCTCTCATGACAGAAACATCTTAGCGTCCAAGTATATTTTCACCGGTTAATTCTTCTTTTATTAATAAACTGCATTAACACTAACCATCTTGGGTTATAGAGGATGATTTACTTTCATTACAAATATTAAAAGTAAACCGTTGCATTTAGTAGAGAGCTGTAAAAGAGGGAAAATGAGTGACAATGGTATTTTGGTGGTATGTCATACTACAGAGAGCCTATGTGCGAGAATATTACGTCAGTGGCTGATGTTGAATATGGAGTTGTATTTTACTGTTGAAGCACATTTACCGTAATCTAACGCAACCATTTGCAACTGTCTTGGTTTTGACCAAGTCCTACTATTAGTTCCTACTATTTTCATACTATGTTCCTACTATTTTCCTACTATTAGTTCACACTCTCCCTATATATATCTTGTTCAAATTTTCAATCGTTAATAAAATACTTTTTATTCATCCACTCAAGTTCAAATACATTTTTTTAAACTTGTAGTGGATGACACTTGATGTTAATACAGTTTTTCAAATATTAATTCATTAATTAAATTTAATTAATCGATTTTAGTTTTAGACCTAGAGCGTCTCTTGCTCTTGAATAGTAATTTCCCCTCTCTTACTCTGTAAACGGTAGCACTGCGGTAGCGCGGGCTCCTCCCGTCCTGTAGGTTGCGGGATCGAATCCCCAACCTGACAAACTTTTTCTCTCTCTTCCCCCCCCCCCTCCTAATCTCGCACAGTAGGCAAGGTTCTGGCAGGCAATCCTTTTTTTTCAATTCCTACTATTAGTTCACACTCAAATTTTTCTTTGTTGACCTAAGTAGGAATTGACTTTAAAAAATTTTGTTTTAATATTACTTGTTATTTTACTGTTGAAGCACATTTACCGTAATCTAACGCAACCATTTGCAACTGTCTTGGTTTTGACCAAGTCCGTGCTTTTCGTACTACACTAAGCACATTAAAAAGTATATTCCTACCGAAAATACACTCACGGAACATGCATTAAACAAACAAAAAAAAAAAAGTTAAGAGGATCATCTATTCTGTTCTTCAATGCCCCTCTTTTTACATGCTTCTACATGTATCAAACATCTATTTGGATTAGCAAATCATTTCCGATATTTACACGATATTAGGACGTAAAGCGGCGTTCAAACAAAACCTATTGCTAAAGCACTTAAGAAAATACAAGGACAAGAAGCATCCGAAGCCTTAGAAACCAAAGTGAAACGAAACAGCAGCACTGAAAGGAATAAAAAAAAAAATAAAATAAAAAAACAAGAATAAGATACTCACGAAAGCTAATAGTGGATTTTAATGTTAGTAGCAGAAAAACCGTGACCGCCAGCTTATTTGGAAGCCAGCGTTTTTTTCTCTAACGGTAGCTATAACTGTAACCGAGGATATTAAAACACTATCTTTGGCACATAGGCGATGATTTGTAGAAGGGATTAAAACTGTTCGACGTTTTGTTACAAGCGAAGTAGCGAAGCCGCGGATGTGTTGCAAGAAAAGGAAGGCAGAACAGATATGGGACACATTCAGCCTTCGAAAGTCATTATCAAAATTGAATTGTTTCAAGGAGATGTAAAAAAAACAAAAAAGCAAAATAAAATAAAATAAAGAGAAATGCTGAAGAATTTCTTTTTAATATTTTTTTATGCAATCATGTTTATGTGTTGCATAATAACAACTAATAAGGCTTTAAGGGGACTCACGACTCTTAAGTCGAGGAAATAAGGCATATTTTCATACTTTTTGACTCTTTGTAACAATTTCAACTTACTCCCAATTTTTCCAAATTTTATGTATATGATAAAGTGATATATTTATTTTAATAAGCAAATTTTCAACTCTCAAAATAATTTTAAATAATTATTTTTAAAAATGCTTTAGATATACCTTGTTTTTTTAAGCATTTTTATTGTATAGCGCGCAGAACTATGAAATTAATTTTACACTTAAATGTTTAATTCCTGTTTTATATTTAAAATAAATAATTCAAAATAAAATTGAACATAAAACACTCAACATTAAAATTAAAAAAAATTTTTTTTTTTAAACTGCTCAAAATATACTTAAAATTTCCTTAAATTTTTGCATTAATTTACCCCTGAAAAAAATAACAAAATGTGCAGTGATTGCAATAATTCTAGTTCAGACGCAATAAAATAACACGATTATGCAGTGATAAAAATTTCGTGGAATTATGTTTCATAGTTTTTGAGATATCAGTTGCGGAATGATGCAAAATTACATTTTGAGAAAAATGAGTTTAAAATTTTTCTTACCATAAACTTGATCAGTAATTAAATATTTAGAATAATCAATATCTCCGGAACTAAGCTGAATATTTTCATGCGGTTTGCTTTATTTTGTTCAGAAATGATCAGGCTTTAACATATATTTTTTCAAAAAATCGAATGTTTTAAAGATTTAAGGGTAGTGAGTCCCCTTAATGTGCTGGCTCTTATTTTTTGTAAAAATGCCTTAGATTGTTCATAGTAACCTCACCCGCTTAGGAATTAAAAATTTACTTTCCATAGATAGCATTCAAATTTAATGATTTGAATAAATATATAAAATTTTACTTGTGGCGTGAATTTAAATAAGTTACTTTCCGTCAATGGCATTCAAAGTAATTGCTTTAAATTAATATTTAAAATTATACCTGTGAAGTATTTTAATATCACCCGAGGAACGAATATTTACACTGATTTGGAAATAAATATGCTAATAATTCGGTAAGTGATAAATCAAATTATTTCATTTATTCCTTTTAAGCCGAGAATATTTTGCGCCTGGACCATATAGCTAATTTCGCTCCCCAAATCTAACAAGGAAGTAATTTTGAGTTTTTCGACCACCAAACTCGTTTATTTTTTTTTCTCTTCCTGCTATATGAAAAATGCTAAGTTCTCTGTTCGCCTGCAAAAAAAAAAAAAAAAAAATCTTATTTCGAGTTGCTTTATCTCAGGTATAAATAAATTAGGCACTTAAAACCTCCACTAGGTGCCCCAAAAGCAAGCCAAAAGTTGGCAATACAATGAAAATAGCAGCCCAGTATTTCCACTTGCAGCCATTTCTGAAAACTTTACTTTGTACTTTAATTGACCATACAAGCAATTATTCAGACATTTGACCCTAAATCGAAAAAGGACTCAATCACAAACATACTAGCGAATGCAAACCTTAAAAAAACAAAGAGAAAAAAACGACGCTAAAGCCGGCCGCGAATGTTAAATGTCGTCGTTTATTGTGTCGAAATCTTAGTTTTACTTCTGAACACCCGTAAAATAATCCATTCGCCTGGGTAACACAGTAGCGCCTTGAAGGAGATTAATTTTGATGATGCAATGAGAACGCTTGCTTAAAGAGGGCAGGTCAAGCGTTTGGGTGCCACAAACAACGGATGTATATATATGTACTCGTTCGCATTGTAGGGCAATAATGAAGAAACACTCGGCAGAACGAAGCAATAATAAATTATAAAAAAAGAGAATTATAATAACAAAGAGAGATATATGATGAACCTCGGTTTGTAGTGCACTTCATGCACCGCAAGTTGAAAATTGCGCAGTTCATTGTTTTACTTATTTGGTGTGTGTTGAACATTAACAGTATAAAGAAATGAGCTATGGGTGCCATGAAATATCCTCGAGCTTTAAACTAAACGATGACATTCTGCACTCCAAAGACATTGTACTTTACTTCCTTATCTCTCGATAAATTTCCCGGCCCTCAAACGCTATTTCTATATGGCAATGAAAGAAAGTGAAAATTTATCAATTACGCTGTTTAAGGGGACAGTGGACTTTCAAAATTGTGAAATTTATCCAAAAATTCGATTTTTTTTATTTTATTGAATTGTGAAACTACGGACGAGTAGGAATGTGTTGCAAAAAGAATTTTTAATTTCTGCGATTACTTTCCTAGTTATAGGCATTTGTATTTAATTGAAATATTATGTGGTTACTAATAGCACTTTAAATGTGTTTTTCTCAAAATAAAAATGTTCACGTCATACGAATATTCAAACTGCTCCAGGCGCATTTCTAATTATCGTATTTCTCTGAAATTTAAGTTTTATATACTTAACTGTATATCAAACAAACCTTACTGAAAAAAATTATGCTTCCGAGCTCAGAATTTCTAAATTTTGCACTTGAAAAGATGAATTATAGGTATTTTGCGTCATAAAAAGGGTGTTTTAACTATTGTTTTTTTTCTCTCTTTATATTTTTAATGAATGCTTAAAATAAGCAATAAGTTTCATTGTTAGTTCTATAAGTATCCTGTAAATAAAAATTACCATATTATATGCAAAAGAAATGCGCCTGGAACATTTTTAATGAGGCCAATTTTTAATATAATTAATAATTAACAATTCATAAATTATTAATATTTCATCTTTAAATTTTAACCACTTTTGCATATCTATGGTACTAATCACATATTCAAATTTCAAGCAAATCCATTCAAAACAAAAAAAGTTAGGTTTGAAGGTCCACTGTCCCCTTAAGTGTTTATGCAGTTTTAAAGATTTACCTTTGAGTTACACCAACTTTCTAAATTCCTTTGGGAAATTCTCAATGATTTTCCTTTCATGAAGTTTTTTTGTTATTTGTTTGGTTTGGTTTAGTTTGGTTTTAAGAATAGCAACCTTGCTTCGGTGAGAAGCTCATTTTCACACCTGAAATTGAGTAAACAGACATATAATTTTTTTCCCCATTCCTTATATGGAAATTTCGTACGTGGGAATAGAACACGCAGAGTTTCCATCAATCAGAGTATCCAGATTTTCATGCATTTAACATTTTCCTTTACGTTACAGCAAATTTGTAAAACCATTCGTGATTGCCCCATAATTTTCTGGGGGGTTTTCTGTCCCTTTTCAGGATAGCACACCATATTTCGGTGTGAAACTCCTCTAAACATCAGAAATTAACTTATATAGTATTGTTAATTTTTTTTTCTTTTCTGTACATAATTTGTCTGTTCCTCATACGTAATTCAATTCCTACTATTAGTTCACACTCTCCCTATATATATATATATATAAATAAGAATAAGATGAAAGATAAAACCAGTAATAGCTCTAAAGCTACATGAAGCCAGGAACATCCAACATGTAAAGATAAGTATGAATACGGTTTTTGACAGCATTTCTTCATCAGCGGTTTCAATACTGTCTAAAAACCTATGGATTGTTTCTGATGAGTATGATCTATTAAATAAACACACTCAGACACCGTACAATCCATTATTAACAGAAGAATTGAATAATAAATGAAATAAGTTTGTATAAAAGTACTTAACCAAAGAACACCAAGCCTGGCGCTAGTCAGAGTGGAAGTTAAGAACTTGTAACCGCAAGATGACTGACGTCATAACTTGCAACCATTGAGGTAGTGGATACTCAGTTACAGACTTAATTTTATATATATATATATATATATATATATATATATATATATATATATATATATATATATATATATATATATATCTTGTTCAAATTTTCAATCGTTAATAAAATACTTTTTATTCATCCACTCAAGTTCAAATACATTCTTTTAAACTTGTAGTGGATGACACTCGATGTTAATGCAGTTTTTTCAAATATTAATTCATTAATTAAATTTAATTAATCAATTTTAGTTTTATATGGGAGCCCTTTCAATAGGAAGAGACCTAGAGCGTCTCTTGCTCTTGAATGGTAATTTCCCTGTTGTTACTCTGTAAACGGTAGCATTGCGGTAGCGCGGGCTTCTCCCGTCCTGTAAGAAAAAGAAAGACAGAACTCCGTGCCTTTTTGAGGGTTTAAGTGGCTTTTTTGGAAAAAAGAAAGGAAAGCGAAGAGTGTAAACTGATTCTTAAATCCGGTGGATTGATTCTTTAAAGCGAACATTTTAACATGGAAATAATTCATTTGTTTTTGTTTTCGCGATATTGATTCTTATAAAGGGTTGATTCTTATAACCAGTGATCACTATAAGCGGTGGTTTCTGTATTTTAATTAATAAAGCAAAGCTCTGATCTCTTTGACGGCGCTATCTGCCATGAAAGCAAAACAAAAGCCTTTATTAATCTCGGGCGGTAACAGCGAAAAATTCTGGCACAGGAGAATCATCGACCCCCCCTTTTGGTGGAATGAAGCCGACGACTAAAATTCAGTTGCGACTTTGACACAGGACCATAAAACGCAAATGGGGAAGAAGCGAGTTCGTGAAGCGGAGATTAAAATTGCTGCAGCGAGCATTTTCGCCCCCATTGTTACAAATCACTTCCCGCCCGAAATAAGGTAGTCCAAACGAGATTACGGCAGAGATAGAGGGCCCGAAAATAGACAGAACGAATCAGGCGACAAAAGCCTTCCACGAATCACTGGAGTGTGTTGAGCGACAGACCTCGAAATCCCTCACATATTCAGGGAGTTTTTTTTTTAAATTATAA
>OU015491.1:12293228-12300728 GCA_907164885.2 Dolomedes plantarius
GTATGTATATATGTATATATATATATATATATATATATATATATATATATATATATATATATATATATATATATATATATATATATATATATAGATCGAGTATAGATCGAGATTCCACTGTATATATATATATATATATATATATATATAGATCGAGATTCCACTGTGTATATATATATATATATATATATATATATAGGGTCGGAGTCCAATTTAGCCAGGTGCCAACGCAATTTCGATCGATAAACCCCCCCCCCCCAAAAAAAAAGGCGGCATATTCAGGGATCGTACCCTCTCCCACTTTCTCTGACCTCAAAGCGGGAATTCCGGATAGCTTCTAAAGCACCTGCTTTAGATGCTGTGCGATAGAAAATGTACCTGAATTATCGCAGTTTCCTCTAAAATTGTATCAAATTCTCGATTTTTATAATTTCTTTTACATCCAGTTAGCGTTTAGTAGAAATATTTTTCACGTACTCCGTATGATCCATTGAGTCGAATTTTATTGTTTTTAGTTCTTATTGTTCGAATACTGCCACATCATGGAATCAAATACTTAAAGTAAATCCTTTCTCTTCCCCCCCCCCTTTTAGAATGTCCTTTTCTAAAATAATAAATAAAAAATTGATAATGATGTACACGACCATAAAAAAGTGGCTGATAGATATTTTGCCATAACTTAAAGAATACTGTCGAAAATTAACACATTATATATATAATAGCCCTTGTCTCTGTATAACACTACCGGGCTGTACTCATCTTTCAATTGAAGCCCTCAGTAAACAAAATGCCGGTTAGACTTAATTTCAATTTGAGATGTGGATCAGAATTTTTTCTTACCTAAAAACTAATATCTTCTCCATCAGATCACGTTTGTTCAGCCTATTTTTCTATAAAACATCCAGAACTAAAAAAAATTGGATGTTTTTAACCGTATATTTAACAGTTTTTAAAAATCTGTTTACTTTTGCGATGAATTCTGAAAGTAAACAAACTTGAATGTGACTGAATCAAGTAGCTCAAGTATTCATATCGCGTAGTGAGCTGTAAAAAACTGGATGGCAGTCTACTACTCCGATCGCATGAAAAACTAAATAAATAAAAAATAATGAAAGGGTTTGCTTTTACAAGGTGTGGATTAAATGCAATATTGTTAGATAATTCGGGATATTTTTCTTTCAGACACTTTTTCCATTGTGACGTCATTATTGGTATTATGACGTCAAAATGACGGGTTACCTTTTAGTTAAAAATAATGATTAAATCTGTGCTATGTTTCTAAAGATTGTTTCCCATGTCGCAAAAAGAAACTATACAAATTATGATTACTGTAAAGCACTACGAAATAGCCATGTACTTTGGATAACTGCAGTTCACCAACAATTGATTCTGACCCAGGATTACCTTCTAAACATGCTGGGAGGTGATTGTTTCTTTAAAGATTAAGAGACCTCGAGAGATAAGAGACGTGTAACTGCCTCCGTATATCATTACAAATACTCCAAAAGACGCCACGCTTGAGTTCTCTTCCGTAGCCATGGTAACTATTTCGATAGGCACACACATGTACAGCAAAATGGTTAATGATGTATATGAGCACCTACACAACTCAATTAGTACTTAAAAACAAACGAGAAATTTAACTTAAAATCCTATTCGAAATCTATATAGTAATCTCTGAATGTCGTTCATTTCAAGTAGAGGGAAATAACGTTATCCATAAATTTATCTCTGTGTGTATAAATGTAAGGCGTCTGTCTCATACTGCATAAAATGCAGAACAATCCGATGGAAAAGAAAAATGAAAAGGGAGAAGAGAAAAAATTGAGCTCTTCTTTTATAGAAGGCAGTTTAGGAAATCTCAGACGATAATGACACTTAAGGGGTCGCCGACCAATAATTTGTGTCAAACGATTCACAACTTGAGATTTTTTTTTAATGTCCAACGTCAAAATTTTGTTTCCTAGTGGGGTTTTGTGTTTTCGAACTTTTCTCAGAATATTGGTCTCCATTTGTTTCACCTCTTCCTTGTTGGTACACTAATCAACAACCTCGGTTTTTTTTTTTTGGGTTTTTTTTTTTTGTTTTTTTTTTTTTTTTGTTTTTTTTGGGGGGGGGGGGTTGCGCAAGGAATCGGCTATACTTTGCTGAGGGGCCCATAATAAGGGCGAAATCTTTGTTCCGACCTACTGTGTACGCTGGAAATATACAGGGTGTTTCTAAAAGAATTATCAGATTTTAAAAAATCACAACTATTCATCTTTCAATCCGTTTTGATCGAATAATGTATAGGCAGAAAGAGGGAAATCTCGATTTTCACGTAGTTGCCGACAACTAGCGCTAACGCTCTTCCTTCGCCCGCTACTTCAGTGTTTGTAAAGATGACGACTGCCCAACAGATATCATTTTGTGTTCTACACTCTTTTCGAAGTGTGAGCCCGTAACAACTGTTCAGCATGGTTTTCGTCGCAAAACCCTGGTAGATTGAAGTTCCTACCTCTCAGAACATTAGGCGATGGTATAAACAATTCGAAGACACGGGTTGTCTGTGTACGCATGACAGCCGTGGAAGCAGTGTATGCAGACATGCTCGCAAAAGTTTGGGACGAATTTGCCTACCATACCATATAGACATATGTCGTGCATCCAAAGGTGGGCATATTGATCACCTTTAATTTGGTCTGTAAAAAAAACTTCACGATTAGCCATGTAATATAAAATTAATTTTAAGTTTCTACGTTCAATATTTTTCATAATATACTCATTTCAAATCGGGTGATTCTTTTTGAAACACCCTGTATATCTTCAGCTATACATTGCTGGGAAGCTAATAAGGGCGAAAACAGGTCCAAATACTACAGGGCAGGGGTTTTCAAACTTTCAGGCTGTGTGCCCCCCCCCCCTTTGAACACTGATGTGAGGTCACGCCTCCCCCACCGCCACCAACATATGTGGTGCACAATACAAGTAGTACAATCGGAATTTGAAACTGAAGCTGGTTATTAAATGAAAATATACAATAGATAATTTCATACACAAAATTTAATATTACTACTCATTTCTTAATTTGGAACATATTATAATTAGAACATACGAAATCAAAGAATTAAATACAGATCAAATATATTTGAGGTAATCAAGGAACTAGGTGAGGTTGGCACGTAATACCAGTCACTTTCACAACATTAATGAGAGGGCTGGCACTGTTTGTCATTGACAAGTTTTTGAACATTAGGTTGTAACTGTCACAAAGCACACCTCAGATCACTTTCAACGTCCAGACGTACGACAATTATCGTGTTCGCATGTCGAAAATACGTTATGGTTACATTGTGATCGCAAAATTGAGTACAATAAATTACAGTTAGTTTCACTTTTTAAAAAATTTTTTTAACTCGCGCCTCCCTCAAAATTCTTCAGGGGGGCAGGTTGAGAACCGCTGCTATAGGGTATGCCGAAGATGTATATCTGTAAATATGTCAGAAGGAATTTAACATTACACTGCAATCCTCTCTTTGACAACACTGGTTTCAACAAAGAACGACTTACGTGACAGTAATGACAAAATACTTTAAACCATTCTAGAGGAAAAAAACATATTGTTAAAAGCCATTGAAACAGAAGATTTTGAAAAATTTATTTCCTCCCTCATAAAAAAAAGGGTAACAGAAAAATAACAGTTGGCATTTTTTTTAAAAATGAAAATAACGAAAAAAAAAAGGATCAATGCCGACTTTCTTAGGTGAACACCGTAAAATAATATTTTGAACAACACAGATAGTTTTTTTTTTTCCCCTCTCTCAGACATTCTATCTCAAAGCAGTTAAAAATAAAAGTATTATAAGAAATAGCTGTAGTTCTTTTCCCCTCAAATCCAAGAATGCGGAGAAATTCTTGTTGCGTTTCTAAGACACTTTGAGATAAGTCGAGGTACAGAAATATAAGGGCGAGTGAGAGTTGACATTTTGACGGGAAGTACTGCCGAAAAAAGAAAAAAAACATGTAGGATATCGTGAAAAAATATTTCACAGATATTTGTCTAAAATACTCTGAAGGAAAGGATTAGGCCGAAGCATGTGTAATCTTCGATTTTTCTTTCGCGTGATGTGTTTCGGAATATGAGTTTTGTTCTATAAAGTGCCGATTCTTATATAGGGTGAACCAAAAGTCTTGCCCTGATTATAAATATTTATCGTGCTCAAACTATTATAATTAGACGTATGTTTGTTTCGATATATTGTAAGTACTGTTATAAGTTTTTTTTTATAAGACCATTTACCTCAGTAAATTTTAACGTGTGCCCCCTTGGTAGCTCGGAGAATGTCGAAGCGATATTCAAGTTCCCGCCAAGTGTTATTTAAAATGTCTTCTGTTACAGTACACACAGTACATGTTTCGTCTAGGAAATCACTCACTAAAGATACCCAGTGTGGGGGTGCGACAAAATTTATTTTAAAAAAGTCTTCTCGAAACATTATAAGTTTAAAAAAAATCTACGTAGCGTACAACTGAATAAAAACAAACTATTTCATAAGTGTACGATGATTGCACCGAAAGGAATGCAGATATTAAAGAATACCACATCACGCAGTAAACTTCACATCAATTCCATAAAATTTTGATAGAAACGTAACTCATGCTCATTAATGAGTACCTAACATTCAGCTCATTAATGAGTACCTAAAGGCAGTAATAATTCATTTTTTTTTCTGTCTCGAACTACGACATAAATTCCCAGCAACTAATTCTATTATAAAAAAAATAACGTGATCGATACTTGTTAACAATAACAACCCTTTCAAACAATGATAATCTTGTGAACTGCTAATATATGTTCTATAGAGAGGCAATTATTTTATAACTCCAATGAATGCGAGAAAAATTTGAAACTAGATGAAATAAACATCGTTGTAAACTAAATTCTGTGAAACTATCAAGTTAAAAATGTTGCATGTTTCACACGCACCGGATATCAAACGTATGACGCCTATTAAAAATTCATTAGTTTACACAATTAATTTTAATATTAAGCTCTTTTAAATGCCATAAGTGTTTCATAATTTTAACAGATATGAAGCATAAGTATTTAATAATGGTGCTTGTATATAACTTGGTAAATGAAATACTGCACTACAATTTAGCGAGGAGACCAAATCGTGGAACCTATCTTTAAATACGAAGCAAATGATTCTTTAGTTTCCAAAAGTTTAGGTAAGTATTTCTGAAAATTAAACGCGTTACTGTGCAGGATCGTTGTACTGAAACGTGCGTTGCTTCAGGTATGGCTATATTCAAATCAAATAGTGCTTCAAGGCATGACTTTTAAAAAATGTTTTTTTCTCTGCATGCAATACATTGCAAAGGAGAAAAAATATTTACAGGCGTGAACATTGACATTCTTTTATTAACAAAAGATGAAATACACGCAAAACCAACAGTACTTTTCTTTAGATCTTCAGCAAGTGTATGTTTTTTGGCTCTTAAACATTTGTATAAATCAAACAAAGTTTCCTTTTCTTTACGAAATGTTACTGAACAAAATTATCAATCGCACAATCTCTAAACTTCTATAAATTATTAGTAATTTGGGTGATTATTATAATGCAATAATTATTATAGCTATTATGATTATTACGCTGGTTTCACGTTGAGTTCTTTACACGAAAAGACTGCATACCTCAACAGTAATGACGCAACAATTTTTAACAAAAGTTATAAATTTAAATGAAAGAAGATAAACCGTTTTCCCAATTTTAAGGAAATAAACCTTAAAGGTAAGAAGAAAAGGAATTTACGATTAAAATATATTTTTCAAAAACTTTAGCATCGTCATTTTTCAAAATACAGTAAAATAGGAATTCTTGAACAAACAATCAATACACATACGAGCAAACACACAGAAATTGATATTTTCAACTATTTAGTCTATGTATCTATGTTTAAGAATTGTAAAAGGACTCTGAATAGTATGACACGAACAGCCTTTTAAATTATGCTACAAGAATATTTTTAATTTTTTCTTTCATCATTCAATCTATATATATAAAACAGTTCCGTAACTGACTCATTCATTCATTCATTCATTCACTGACTGACTGACTGACATACAACGCACAGACCAAACCGTGGACCTAAAGGGCTGAAATTTTGCATGGCGATTCTTCTAAAAGTGTAGGGGTGCACTAAGAAAGATTTTTCTAAAATTCTTCTTAGATTTTTTTAAATTAAATTTTTAAGCTGTTTTTTAAACTTTTTTTACGTTTGCATTTAAAATAATGCATTGCGGATTATAAAATTTATATCACGAGAAAGATCATAAAAATTCCTTCAAAATGAAATCTTTTTCGAACCTTTACCTTGATTTTCTGATTTTTGGTGAATTTTTAAAGATTAATTTCTAGAATTTTATTTATTAAATGTTGATCACGTGATTTCTTTTTCTGGTACTTTAAATAAATTTATCGTCACGTGCATAACAACTAAATAGACAAAAATGATATTCTTTTTCTTTCTAATGCAGCAGACGATTGGATATTATCCAAAAAAAATAAATATCCCTTACGATTTTTTTATAAATAAATATATATATATATATATATATTGGCATTAATTGCATACATTGACCGTTGTATTTAATTTGAATGTACTCCGTAGCGAAGCGCGGGTTTTCAGCTAGTATATCTATATATATAAAACAGTTCCGTAAGTGACTGACTCACTGACATACAACGCAAAGACCAAACCGCTGGACCTAGAGGGCTGACATTTTGCATGGCGATTCCTCTTATAGTGTAGGGATGCACTAAGAAAGATTTTTGAAAAATTCTTCTTAGATTTTTTAAAATTAAAATTTTAAGCTGTTTTAGTAACTTTTTTAAGTTTGCATTTAAAATAATAATTTTGAGGGTTATAAAATTTATATCACGAGAAAGATCATAAAAATTCCTTTAAAATGAAATCTTTTTCGAATCCTTAAATCCATTTTCTGATTTTTGATAAATTTTTAAAGATTAATTTTTACAATTTAATTTATTAAATGCAGATCACGTGATTTCTTTTTCTGGTACTTATAAATAAATTTATCGTGACGTGCATAAAAACTAAATAGACAAAAAAAAATTTTCTTGCTAATGCGGCAAACGATTGGAAATTATCCAAAAAAATATTAAAATACAATAAAAGATATTATGTTCCTCAAACTGTACGATATTAACTGTACTATATTCTTTAGTATGTCTTATTACATTTAATTTGAATATTTTCTTCTACATTATTTTGTCTATAAAAATATCCCTTACGAATTTTTTTATAAATATATTTTTTTTGTTTTTTTTTTACATCAATTGTATGCATTGATCGTCGAATTTATTATAAATATATATATATATATATATATATATATATATATATATATATATATATATATTCATTTATTTATTTATTTATTTATTCTTTTTGGCATTAATTTCATACATTGACCGTTGTATTTAATTTGAATGT
>OU015491.1:12310728-12313228 GCA_907164885.2 Dolomedes plantarius
GAGTGTGAACTAATAGTAGGAATTGATAATTAAATTTAATTAATTAATTAATATTTGAAAAAACTGTATTAACATCAAGTGTCATCCACTACAAGTTTAAAAAAAATGTATTTGAACTTGAGTGCATGAATAAAAAGTACTTTTATTAACGATTGAAAATTTGAACAAGATGTATATAGAGAGAGTGTGAACTAATAGTAGGAATTGATAATTAAATTTAATTAATTAATTAATATTTGAAAAAACTGTATTAACATCAAGTGTCATCCACTACAAGTTTAAAAAAAATGTATTTGAACTTGAGTGCATGAATAAAAAGTACTTTTATTAACGATTGAAAATTTGAACAAGATGTATATAGAGAGAGTGTGAACTAATAGTAGGAATTGATAATTAAATTTAATTAATTAATTAATATTTGAAAAAACTGTATTAACATCAAGTGTCATCCACTACAAGTTTAAAAAAAATGTATTTGAACTTGAGTGCATGAATAAAAAGTACTTTTATTAACGATTGAAAATTTGAACAAGATGTATATAGAGAGAGTGTGAACTAATAGTAGGAATTGATAATTAAATTTAATTAATTAATTAATATTTGAAAAAACTGTATTAACATCAAGTGTCATCCACTACAAGTTTAAAAAAATGTATTTGAACTTGAGTGCATGAATAAAAAGTACTTTTATTAACGATTGAAAATTTGAACAAGATGTATATAGAGAGAGTGTGAACTAATAGTAGGAATTGATAATTAAATTTAATTAATTAATTAATATTTGAAAAAACTGTATTAACATCAAGTGTCATCCACTACAAGTTTTAAAAAAATGTATTTGAACTTGAGTGCATGAATAAAAAGTACTTTTATTAACGATTGAAAATTTGAACAAGATGTATATAGAGAGAGTGTGAACTAATAGTAGGAATTGATAATTAAATTTAATTAATTAATTAATATTTGAAAAAAAATGTATTAACATCAAGTGTCATCCACTACAAGTTTTAAAAAAATGTATTTGAACTTGAGTGCATGAATAAAAAGTACTTTTATTAACGATTGTAAATTTGAACAAGATATATATAGAGAGAGTGTGAACTAATAGTAGGAATTGAAAAAACACGCCGGGTTTTTTATTTGGAGGGGGGGTGCAATTGCCTCTGTTGCCTTTCCCCCCTGGAGCCGCCATTGCCTCCTACAAGGCAAAGTAAAACTCCTGCACCGCCTTCACACTTCGGCCATTAATCGGCCGAGTCACTGCTACACAGGTGGAATACTGAAGGAAAATTGCGCACACCGTTTCTCCTACCCAATAAATTGAACTCTACGGATTTTACCTCCTACATTTTTCAGATCTCGCACTCGTAAAAAGAATGATCAGAAAAAAAAAAGAATTTTAAGATGCCATAAAAGAGCCCTCTCGGACAGCATCACTTCTCAATCCCACGAATAAAGTCAACAACACACACACACAGAGAGAGAGAGAGAGAGAGAGAAAAGAGAATACATTATTCAAGCACAAGCCACGAACTCTACGGGGAAATCAATAATGAAAAAAAAAAAAAAAAATTACCGTGAATCTGCCGACAGATACCCGGCTTACGGTTTATCCGGTTTCCTTTCATTATATATTCGCATTAACGAGGCTCTAGCGGAGCGGGTTCGGTGAATTCCGAACGAGCCGCCCGAGTACGGGCGCAGGCGGACTCGCGCTGAATCCGAATGAAGTGTGGAAGCCCGGAGGTAAGGGCACTACTTACTACAAAACGGAGGCGGTTATGGTCACCTTCCTTGCTGAACGGGGGGAAACGGCAGAAAGTTGGAAGAAACAAAAAAAACTCATAGCCTAATCTAGTAACTGACGCACTTTGAAAGCTAATGAGACCGCGAGAAATGCGCATTCAGTGCATGATTTTCTTTCGGCACGTTTCAAAATTTTCTAAACATTGTTGTCGGGAATTATAAAATTGCAACTCACACGCAATCCTTCCTGCTAGATTTATAATTAGACAAAGTCGCCCGGTGGCTAAGTCATAAATGCTAATACAGTCGAACCCCGTTATAACGAACTTCGAGGGACCAAAGGTTTTGGTCGCTTTATCCGGTGGTTCGCTATATCCGAAAAGAAAATCCCGTAAGAAAAATGCTGGAGTTCACAAAATCTATAACTCATTAAATTGCAATGTGTATTCAATAATTGTGTATTTAAAAAATGATAAAAAATCTATTAAAAAAGATCATTAATGAATTAAATCGACTAAAATAGATTACATTAAGGTGACTGCCTACGTTAAAAATGCCATTTTTTGACTATTTTGATCAATTTTATTCTTTTGCAAGAATCGTGTAATTCAATCTTTTCTCTTTTCAATACCGTTTTGATTTTCATTCTACATTAATTAGAAGCAGAGTTATAGCTATTTTAAAAAACATCGTCTGATACAAAATTGAAGTGATAAACAACTTTAAATGCATTTTTCTCAGAATTATGTTTTTT
>OU015491.1:12318228-12328228 GCA_907164885.2 Dolomedes plantarius
TCGTTTTTGGATAACGGAGTATGCATATTTCTCTTCGGAAAGAGCATAAATGTAGCCTTCGAACCACTGCTTTGTTAAAAACGCCATTTTGAATAAAAACAAAACTTTCAAGCCGCAGACTATAATTTTGACTTTTAAAAACATAGTACAATTGCAATTATTTCTTTTGCAGCTAACGATTTTTTTATTACCGCTTACCAAAATCGTCTAAAAAATGTGCGAACAGCCTCTGCAATTATTGGCAATTTTTGGGGGAAAAGTACTTCAACTGCGCATTCCTCTATCCACAAACAGTTTGCTCCGATAACTTTCTTCAAAACGGTTTATTCGACATCCACAGTCACACAACTAAAGTGGCGAATCTGTTCTCACAGGAAAAGTAGGATTTACTCCTACCGCAGGCCTGCTCTAACGCGAGCGGAATTACAAATGAGGAGAAAAGCTTCCGAAGAAGTGACACGAAAACCAGAACAGAGAAGTTATACCGGGAATAAGAAAAACAGTCGGCAGTGACGCGAGAGAACTTCAAAACTTGCTCACGAAGCCGAGATCTCAGCTATTGGCAGCACTCGACGGCAGATGCACTATGAGCGTTCGTTTCAAAATTTTGACAGTCGCCTCTACGAATGGCATACTCGCAGGAAGCAGAAAAAGGGTTGCCAGGGTGGCCGAGTTTGACATTTTAATAAAGTACACAGAAACACATTAGCTTCGAGGGCATGAAAGGAATTTCGTCATTCTCTTTATAGAGTAAGAAATTCAATCTCTTCCTTTAGGAAAACCGGTGACTTTCTGTGTGGTTTTCGTCTAAAATCGCTTTAAATTGTTAACTTAAACTGACGAAATGAGATCAATTTACATAGTTTAATTTTTAATTTATTTACTGAGCTAATTTCTCCGACTTATTTGTCTATTGGAGCGAAGATTAATGCAAACTGTCTTCCGATTTACAACAATTTCATCTACCTTGTTGATGGAGAAGAGACATTTTTTTTAAAAAGAGTAATATTTTCTCTAGGGATAATTTACCCAAAATTTTTACTGTCGGGTTTTATGTATACTACCGGGATAAGTTTTTTTTAATGTATATATATATATATATATATATATATATATATATATATATATATATATATATGTGTGTATGATTATTTTATATAACGACTAATAATAATTGATAACAATAATTTTGAACTTCGGCTAGCACTTTGTATCTTGATTTCATTCATTCATATATATATATATATATATATATATATATATATATATATATATATATATATATATATATATATATATATATATATATATATATATATATATAGACAAGATACTGCCTAAAAACCTATTATTCACTTTTCTATTCATTTTTTTCACTTATATTTTCATGTCTTTGGTTCCTGGCTGTAGTGGTTTATGGCTTATACTGGTTTTTCACCTACAACTTTGTCTAATATATATATATATATATATATATATGAATGAGTGAAAGTATAATATGAACTCAAGAAGGTTCGTATGTTTTTTAGATTACATAATTAGCTTCTTTTCCACGTTCAAACTTAAAACACAATAAAACTTAAGAATTTTGCCTGGGGTTCACTGAATAAGATCCATTTAATTTGATTCATTTCCAAATTTTAAAGATAACTGAGAATGAAAATTACCTTAAAGCTGTTTTAAAAAAATCGGCTTCAATCACCCTCTAACATCTAAGGATAGGTTATGAAACTGACTTTTAATCATGATACCAACTTTGATCAGTTTCTCGTAGTCGAGACTATGAGAATAACATTTTGGAAGTTCATTTCTTTTTCCTTTTTATCACATAGGAAATCAATCAAAATAAAATTTAACAGGTTATGTACTTTCTTAGATGAAAATCAAGAACTATAGTAGTCACCATACACACAATGCTTGAAATGAAACACAAAAGGTGAAAAAATTCAGTATTTACTATGAACGATCTGCCATTAATTAATAAAAGCATTTTTAAGCTTCATAATTCTTATCTCGGATATTCAGGCACCATTTCGAGGGGGAGGGAAGCGATGATACATTAGGAATGTCGACAGGAACATGCAGATAATATTCCATTCATTAAAGACATCTACTTACCTGAAAAAAAGAAAAAAGAAAGTGTTAATTGTAATAACTAAAATTGACAAAAGCACAACATGCTAAATACAGCACAAAAAGCAAAAAAAGTATTTAACGAAGTTTGAGTATAAGCAGTGATTAGGGAAAAGAGTAATATTTTCTATAAAAATAAATAATAAAAATAAACATAACTACTTGCAATAAATGTGTGTATACGCTAAACAAAACTATGCCGTATTACATTGAGACTGTCTACGTTGAAAATGCCATTTTTTGACTATTTTGGCCAATTTTATTTTTTGCAAGAATCGTGTAATTCAATCTTTTCTCTTTTCAAAACCGTTTTGATTTTCATTCTACATTAATTAGAAGCAGAGTTATAGCTATTTTTAAAAACATCGTCTGATACAAAATTGAAGTGACACACAACTCAGAATTTTGGTTTTTAGCACAAATCTCTACCGTTATCATGATATCTCACATAATAATGCATATAATTTGATAAAATTTTCAGGAAATGTTTTAGATGCTATTGTTAATGAGATGACGCACAATAATTGATGTATAATAAATAGTTTTTTGTTTGGGGCTGTTTTTATAAGGAAAGAAATGGCGAATTGGAGAAAATTTTCATATTGGAACATACAATTGTCTGTATTATTTTTGCATTTTAAAATTTCTCTTAGATTGAGGGTCATTTTGAAGATAACTGTTATATGTATCATGTGTGAGAAGGAAATTAAAATAGTAGCATTAGAATTTTGTGCAGAGTGATAGGCGTTTTTGCTAAATTTTATTAAGAATTACTTCAAATTGACCAATTTATAAAAAAGTATGGTATTTACAGGCAAGTTTTTTTTTTATAAATGTTATTTTACCATAAAAGACCGAAAAATCCTTAAAAAAACAATTTTTTTTAAAATTGGCTCCGAACGTAGGCAGTCACCTTAAACATTTGCAGATAAGCTTTCTCCGAATGGAGAAATACATTAAAACTAATAATACTACAACTTCAACGGCCAAATCTTTTATTCGTATACAACCAAGCTTGCTGCGGCCAAAAGAAAAAGTAATTATTTAGCAACTTTTATAGGCATATTTTCTAAACTATGCTATCTTTTCCACGATTCTACAAAACTTTTAATAAGTATAATCACTTGTTTGGAAGATAAAAATAACATTTAAAAAGGGGAAAAAATTGAAAAAGAACCTTTTTCACGGACAAAGTTTTCAACAACTCAAAAAACTTCTCGCAGTTGTTTTCGGCATTCCAGTTTCCATTAGAGTTTTGTTGTTTTTTAAAACAGTGAATATGACTTAAAAAATAAAAAATACCGACTAGCGATAAAAGAATTTCCCGCGCATTGCGTTATTTTAAAAGCAACAAAAACTGCTACTGCGAAGGTGGGAAAAGAATACAACGGGAAAAAAGTATTGACGATGGTAATAAAAGAAATTTTACCCATATCTCTTTGAGCATGACGTTAACAAGGCATATAAAGCATCGGAATATGGAACATCGATACAGAATAACAAAATCAGGGCGATACAGAAACGCCGTAACGAAGTGCAAGACGAAAGAAACATGACATTTCCAAAGATCCCCTGAACGGTAAAAAGGCACAAAGGTAAATAATTTTTTCATTCATTACTTCGAGAAAGGGAAAAAATTTAGCCATTTTTTTGGTCTCGTGCAGCAGAGTCAGTATAAATGGGGAATTTAGGATTTTTCAACACAATGGGATTAGAAAAATGTGACAGCGAAATCTGTAAATTTTGTGTCACGCTCTTTTTTTCCTCCCAAGGAGATCTAAATGTGCATATACTAGTAAAATACGAGATAAAAATTGGGAAGCATTTCCCTGGATATGAGTTTCCGATTTATTTAAATTTTCCACATCATAAGTTAATGAAATACATATTTGACTATAATAGTCTATTTCTATAATTTTTTCCCTTTATTTATTTAATTTAAATTTTTTTTCTGGTGACAAATAGTTTGATCCATACTGCAATCACTGTAAATTAACAGTCAACTTACATTTAGGCAAACGACAAAAAGAAATCTGGAGTTTTTCTAATCTGAAATTTTAGGAACACGGCGATTCGATTAAACGCCATTTTTTTAAACCATTACATAGTCAGTCTACAGCAGAATAAACAGTCAAAGCAGCTAAACGTGAGATGGTGACATACCCTGAGGACGGCAATTCTGGTTAGTTGAGAGCGATACGGTCAACTTTTGCTACACAAGGACTAAATAAACTGGGATCTACAGTTTAAAGCCGATTCTGAACCGAAACAAACATCAATAGCTGGAGTACGACTGGATCCCACAGGCTCTGGAACTAATGCCAGCGCCCTAGTCATTCGGGCATCGCCCAGAGACAGCAATTCTCACCTTGACCTTATGCTTGATGACAAAGTTAGATTACCCCCTACTGTAGCGCTAGAACTTCACCTCAGAAAGTAACATTTTCACATTTGGCACGTACCAAGATTATCACTTGCTCCAGATACTTAAGACACAAAATGTTATTTCCAGTAAGTCACTTTGACAGATACATGATTTTGCCTTTTTCAAATTCGCCAAAATTTCAAATCTAAAGTCTTGAACGCAGCTACATTCATTTCTATTACATATTTTTTCTATTATTAAAACGCATTTAGGAAAGATTTTCCCCCTGGTACCTTTATGCAAAATCACAAAACATATAAATAATACTTTAATATATGAAGTTTTGTTTACAAACTTTGAGATAGAAAAGATCAACAAAATTGACAGCGTGTTCAGTTTCTATTTGTCTGCTGAGCTAATTTCATTGATTAATCCGTTGGCATGATTTTCCCCCTATTGTTTCTAGGAAGGTTTTAAAAAAGATTTGTGTACCGGATAGACAAAAACTTCATCTATAACGATATTCAATTTCTTTAAAGTGCAAAATAATAACTTTTCCCGAGTATGTTTTTCGTTACTCCTTTCTTTTAAGATGATTATATTTTGTTTATCTAAATTCCTTCATATTCCAGAATTTTAAATCTAAATCAATTCCTGAAGACACTTTAAGGGAAATCGAACAAAAGAAAGCTGTACAAATTTACCTCACGAGGAACTTTATACATATTCCTATAAAGATGACAATTATAAATATGTCAATCCCATGACTGAAACTTAATTGACAGCGTGTTCAGTTTCTATTTGTCTGCTGAGCTAATTTCATTAATCCGTTGGCATGATTTTCCCCCATTTTGTTTCTAGGAAGGTTTTAAAAAAGATTTGTCTACCGGATAGACAAAAACTTCCGGAAAAAAACAAAACAAACAAATAAATAAAAAAAGTATGAAGAATATAAAATAATGAAGAATATAAAATATGAAGTATATCATTGAATTACATGTAATTGTAATTCTGTCTACATGTATTGTCATTTTTTCCTATTAAATTTAATGGAAATTAAATTTAACTCAAGTGCAATCCGTAATAATTCACTAAAAATGGGACCTGTTATAAATATGTTTTAGTAACATTGAGCAACACGGCCCACCCAGCGATCGACAAGTATACGAGTAATCAAGGCAATTCAGACGAAGAAGCATCATACATCAGAGGTGTGAGGAACTTGTTTCGACTTACAGGAAACGTGCGGAAAACACTCACGTAATTAACATATCTTTAATTCATTGTGGAATTAAAATGATTGCAACATGTCTTGATTTACTTAATAATTCATCGTTTAGCCGAGGAGCGTTAGGTGCGATTGTCACTATGAACAATTCATAAATATTACTCACAAAGCATTGTAATTTATTGGGGGGAATTAAAAATGTGTTGATTACGCGTAATTTGGTGTTTTGTTCCAAGTATCAGTTGCATGTCATACGGGGTCGAAACAGATCGATGGGTCAGGAGGAGGAGGAAAAAAAATTGAATTACTGTCCTAAAATTCCCCTTGCAAATCGATTTTCAAGAGCAGATAGCCTAATAAATAAGTCCTAATAAAGTCACTAATAAATAAGTCTTTACCACTAGCAAGCGTCAGTCACTGCTTGCGACTACTGAAGAATTGCATTGACGCAAAAAACATTTTAACCCCTTCTCCAATCCCAAACAAAAATTGCAAAATTTCAGAGACAGGCCTCTCACAAAAGCATGCATTCCAATAATTCCGTAATAAAAAACGGAAACTCCGAATGAACTGACATCCGCTAGAATGCGAGCCGTCGCTCATTCTCCAGCGTGTCACCCGACTGATAGCAAATTTTCATCTGCGTCAAAGCGCGGTCAGGACACTCGTCAAATTATCTTCCTTTCAAAAATTCTCATTAACATCGGTGATCATTATTAAAATGCCACGTTCTTAAGCAGTTAATATTGATAGGATTTCTTCTAAATAACCAAAAGATTCACGGTCTCCTGCACACACGGAAGATATAGCTTCGTAAATGAGATGAGTGTTAAAAGAATGTCGACGGAGACATAAACGTTGTGCACCCAAAAGGCTCTTTGAACAAGACGCGTTTGATCTGAGGGCGGGAAGCTAGAAAAAAAAATTTATTAGATTGCGCAGCCAGTGAAATGTGGTTCCTTGTAGTGGCTTTTACTCCCTCGGCAGTTCATGAGAATTTACTTTTTACCTGAACAAGCGCGGAGGGTAAAAATTTAAGCGGGTATTTAAAGGTAGGTAAACAACACATTTTAGATGAAAGAAATTAATGCGGTCTTCTACGTCAACGAATAAATTAATCTCAATAGAATCTCGAATGCTTCTGCTAACGAACACCAAAGGAAATATATGTAAAACATAAACAATAGAAATAAACAAAAATTAAAAAACAAGCATAGACTGCTAAATCACTTTAACATAAAACAAATCCTGCAAAGAAAACATTTTCAATAGAGAATAGCGCAGAAGCTTCATATCCCCATAATGAAAAAACAAATAAATAATCCAACAGAGATAGATAAAAATAATACAAATATAGACAATAAACAAACAGAAATCAAGCACTTTGGGCATCCACGCACCAACGGCAAGATTCTGTATAAGAGCCAGAACTGAACCAAAAAACAACAGAGGTAACCGACAGGTCTCTTCTTCAGGGGGCCTAACCATGTCAGTTACCTCAAGGGGAACTTTCTGAATAGGATGCAGGTAAGCCCAAAACACATCCCAAGGCCCCGAGTCCCCCAAGTAAGCAATAAGTCAAAAAGAAAATGAAGAGACAAACACAACTTACAGTATGGAATATATATTAATAGAAGAAGGAAATATATTAATAGAAGTAACTATTATTTTTCATTTATGTACGTTTCTTACGAATGACCAAGCAAACATTTAAAAATAATAATAATAATATTAAAAAAAATTACTCAAGATACAGAAAAGGCCTAACACCTCATACTGTTAGAACTTCACTATGATCACTGGATGTTCATTAAATATACTATATATATAATTGCTCAACTTTTCGTTAACAAAACTCCATCATCGTGATCAGATTTTAAGGACCTCGTACATTCAAAGCATTAAGCATATCATTACGCACGAAAGTTTAGTATAACACCAATATTATTGGTTCCTTACAGTTTTACTGAAATTTTCATTTATAAAACAAAATTGCGGGAAGAAAAATCTATGAAAAAGACACCTGTATCATATAATCATGATTCACAACCCCCCCCCCCCCAAAAAAAAAAAAAAAAAAATCTATATATATGAATAATTAAATAAAAAATAAAAAAAGAGGTCCAACAGTCAGAAAACATTTACGTTAAATAAGGGTAAGAAACTGCAACGTATACGTATGATTCGAACAAAAATCGTGTAACATCCCGTAAAAATTCATGTTAAATGTAACCGATTGCGGTGTTTAATATGTTGGAAAATGCACCCAAAATTATGCCAAAGAGCTTAAATATACGAGCTCAAAGAAACTAAATTAAGGGAATAATATTTTTCAAATATTCTTTATAGATATAAAAAAATATATAAAATATGTTTTTGGAATGTAAAGCAGAAAATCATAACGTTATGGACACTACAGGCACTGATAAATACCCTTAAACAATGGCCGTCCCCTTAAATTTTATGTACACTTTACAACTCCCACACATCTTTAAGACTAAAAATTCAACATGAATTTTTCTATTAAGGCATCATTTGTATATAATTCGATTCAATATCTGTTGAAGAAATGGGTTTATTTTGCATAACATATTCAACAAGGCTCTACACGAAATCATCAAAAGATAGTTAGAGGGGATTTAAAAAAAAAAAAATCCTAAACTCAAAAAACGCTGTGAAAGGAAAAAAAAAATCTGCATTTTGACTTTCAAAATGTTTTTTCAGTCGCCAGAAAGTAGTTCGTGACCCTCGAGAAAAAGCGAAGGAAAGAATACTGCATTTAAATCCATGGATAAACAGTCCCGGGTCCTTAGTTGTAAACCCCAAATCCCGCGCACTTCTCGAAGAATGAGAGATTTGGAGAGATCGGAAGTCGAGAGATCCGAGACTGAAGAGATCCCTATCTTTTTCGGCATTCCCCCAACCCCTATCTATTATTCATGGCAGCAAAGCAGGCCATAAAATTCTTCGTCTTAAAATGTATCAGGAAAAGAAAATGTCTCGAGAAGTAAGGAGGGATCTCTGACCTTTTTTTTTCCCTCCCTCCTCGTCGTAAAATTTTAATGCCCTGATTTCATTTTATGCTGCAGAGTAGCTTTTAATGGAATCTAATTTAAATTGGATAGCACTGCATTTAAAGCTGCTACACATAAAGGGGAGGATTAAAATTATCTAAATTGGATTATTTAATGAGAAAACTTGGCGGGCACTGAAACAGCTTTTGTTTTCTAGCTCTCCCTTCCCTTTAATGTAAATGTTATCCATAGACATGTGCCTCTCAATTTAATTTACAAACGATCCGAATCTTAATAAAATTATTCGGAACTTTCAGTAAATCTAAAGCTTTCGGGGGAGAGAAGTATGGTTTCCGTTATCATAAGGTTCACGTTATCAAAAAAAAAATCATGTATTTTTACTGTTCATAACGGCAAAATAAATCAGTAAAAAGTAAATAAATAATAAAAAAAATGCAAGATTCCGTAATGAGCGCTTTAAATTAATAGAGAACTCATAAAAACTCCATTAAATTAAGATTCTATTTACATGAGTATAGTTTCACTGGATTCGGACGCTTATTATCGATAGCAACAAAATAAATTAAAGCAAATCCATATCCAATGAATAAAATAAATAATAAAAAGAAGTATGTGCTAAATTATACTTAAAACAGATGACCTCTATAGATTAAGGCTGCTATGTACTAACCCTATTGGATTCGATCAACTCAATGTTAACCCCAAGCCTTTAACAGTTCTTCCCAAGCCTTTAACAGAACTATGCTATTTTATTTTTTAAACAAAGTAGTAAAGCATATTAGAATGACATGTTATCTTCCTCTACGTGAAAAGATTCAAGAAGAAAATTTAGAAAGGTTGAAAAGGCAAGTGGTCATTTTCTTTGTATAAAAGGACATTTTTTTTTTCTTTCTGAAGGCGACTTTTAATCAATCTATTCTCTTACAATTAACGGAAGTTAAGGCAATGTAATACAAAATAAAGAAAAATATCTCTAAACAAGTTTACAAAAATTGCACCATACCACTGCTTCAGAAAGGAATCCGAATTCTTATATAAAATGCATACGGAAAAATGTTTTTAAAAAAATCTTCATAAATTGCTTAAGTTAATATTACTGTAAGTGGAAAGGCATCCAATAAAGAATAACATATCATTTCCCAGTTCGTTTCCATCCCGGTTTTCAATGTTGAATCGCCCCGTTGAAATTCACTTACAAAAACACGAAACGGCAGTTAGGAAAATAATTTTCCCTCTTAT
>OU015491.1:12333228-12335728 GCA_907164885.2 Dolomedes plantarius
GATGTAAACAAAAGGTGAATCAATCACAGCGTGATTCTCACTAAAAAATGAATCACTGAAATGAAATGCGTCACCGTGTCTTTTTATTTGAAAAACTAAATATTCAAATTCTTTAATAATAATAAAAAATACTTTCTTGAAACTAAATAAATAGATATATACTGAGTTTTGGTGGATTTACCGATTTTTGTGTGAAATGATTACATTTGGTATTTTTTTTCATTTCCACATTTCTTGACAAATCTGGTTGAAAGTTCGTGTACTTATGTTTTGAAGCCTGGAGATAATTCTAATATAAGTTTGGAAGCTAAACGGGCCTAGTAAAAAATAAGTTTTGGATAGCGAAAACGGTGATAAAAAAGAATTCACTAAAAGCAAAATAATCACAGAATTGTCTACACACACTTACGTCAAACGCAGATTTAATTAAGGGAATTTTACCTTTCCATAAATGCTGTCGAAAATTCCGAAAATAATCCGTTCCAAAAAGAAAGTACGTGCTATGGACGCCGTTTACATGTTTGCAACTTTTAAAAATAGACACGCATGCCATGTGATCGCAGCGCGAATGGTTAAAAGAAGCATGCCTTAGCTGAAGTGAGATTATAAAAATACTAGCTGAATACCCGTGCTTCGTTACGGAGTACATTATTCAAATTAAATACGACGGTCAATGTATGCAATTAATGCCATATATATATATATATATATATATTTATAAAAAATCGTAACGGATATTTTTATAGAAAAAATAATGTAGAAGAAAATATTCAAATTAAATACAACGGTCCATGTATGCAATTAATTTGTATGTTTAATATCCATAAAAGACTAATTTGAATTAAAATCTTAAAAAACTTCCATCTCAATTAGTCTAATGATTAAATTTTATCTTTTACCATATTTTAATATTTTTTTATCAATTTATTTCGCTGTTATGCACGTGACGCAAAATTAATTTAAAGTATCACAAAATGAAAAGAAACCACGTGATCAGCATTTAATAAATTCAATTCTAAAAATTAATCTTTTAAAATTCACCGAAAATCAGAAAAAGCAGGTAGAGATTCGAAAAAGATTTCATTTTAATTGAATTTTTATGATCTTTCTCGCGATGTAAATTTTATAACCCTCAGATTATTATTTTAAATGCAAACTTTAAAGAATGGTACAAAAAAAGCTTAAAAAATTTAATTTTAAAAAATCTAAGAAGAATTTTTCAAAAATCTTTCTTAGTGCATCCCTAAACTATAAGAAGGATCGCCATACAAAATTTCAGACTTTTAGGTCCAGCGGTTTGGTCTGTGCGTTATCTGTCAGTCAGTTACGGAACTGTTTTATATATATTGATAGGTAGGAACATTTCACACAGCATTCAAGATTTGCAAGGTCAACTGATGGGCACTATATATATATACTAGAAGGTAACCCGTCATTTTGACGTCATAATACTAATAATGACGTCATAATGGAAAAAGTATATGAAAGTTAAAAAATATCCCGAATTATCTAACAATATTGCATTTAATCCACACCTTGTAAAAGCAAACCCTTTCATTATTTTTTATTTATTTAGTTTTTTATCGATTGGAGTAGTAGACTGCCATCCAGTTATTTACAGCTCACTACGCGATATGAATACTTGAGCTACTTGATACATTCACATTCAAGTTTGTTTACTGTCAGAATTCATCGCAAAAGTAAACAGATTTTTAAAAACTGTTAAATATACAGCTAAAAGCATCCAATTTTTTTTTTTAGTTCTGAATGTTTTATAGAAAAATAGGCCGAACAAACGTGATTTGATGGAGAAGATATTAGTTTTTAGGTAAGAAAAAATTCGGATCCACATCTGAAATTTAAATTAAGCCTAACCGGCTGTTTGTTTACTGAGGGGTTCAATTGAAAGATGAGTACAGCCCGGAAGTGTTATACAGAGACAACGGCTATTATATATATAATTAAAAATGTTTATTCATATTTACTAAAGTACCGAGGAAGTAAAGCACAATGAAGACAGCCTCCCACCCACCTCCGACCCCCGTTTGGACTAGAAAAATCATTAATATCTAGACTAGTAGGCTGTAGTACTGTCAACAGCTTTCACATATCTTAATGCAAAAGGCGAATAACAATATGTCCCCATCCTTCTAAAGATACAGTTTAACCTCTCTCTTAAAAATTCACACACTAACTCCCTTTACAAAATTCCCTTCCTTCAATCGACATTGTTCCATTCACGCGATATTTTTTTTTTCCCTCCTACCTCATATCTCCCTTCTTCGGCAACACATTACGTCCATAGCTGCTTAATTACAATACTTGTTCGGCATTCAGAGCCGCATAATGTCCGCTGACCCACGGCCCTTACGTCTTGCTTTTCCAACAACGTCTCAATTTTTCCCTCTCCGACTGTAAAAAAATACCTCAGTCCCTTATCGGCGGATACGCAAAAAGCTGGAATAAAGAAATAAACCGGCCCATGAATAATGGATCACGC
>OU015491.1:12340728-12368228 GCA_907164885.2 Dolomedes plantarius
ATCAATCAATCTCTCTTTATTATAGTACCATATTATATTATAGCACCTTTATTATAGCACCAATCTCTATTTATTATAGCAGCATAAGGGTCGGAATCCCACTTGGCTAGGTGCCACGACAATTGACTGGCCATCCCCACCCCCTGACCTTAAAGAACTTTCCGGATTTAAAAAAAAAAATTATGATAAAAAAATTTCTTTTGGATAGCAAAAAGGTGATTTAAAAAAAATTCACTGAAAGCAAATAATCACAGAATTGTCTTCAGACACTTACGCTAAATGCAGATTTATTTAAGGTAATTTTTACCTCTCCATAAATGCTGCGGAAAGTTCCAAAAATAATCCGTATAATCCGTTCCAAAAATAAATCATTTGCGTACCGGTAGCTGCTTGTCCACGTACCGGTACTGGTACGCGTACCCAAGGTTGGAAACCATTGTGTTAGAGGGTAACTCGGCTAGAAAACTCGCTAAAAACTTCAAATACTGAAAAATAAATCTCTCAAATTAGTTACAATAGGGAACTGTTTAGTTTAAAAAGGTCTTTACGATTGTTATAAAGTTTTAGATATAGGAACCCCGGGCGAAGTCGAAACATTAAAGCTAGCAAATGATATACAAATCGAATATCGCACTACTCTGTTATAATGGATATAAGTTCAGTTTCAATAGAGTTAGTTCTCTGTTCCAGGTTAGCATTAACGAGTGACGGGAGTAACATTGTAACGTAAATCAAACGCACGCATGCGAGTTTGGGGGTCCATCACACTGACGTAACTATAGCGACGAAACGCGGATTGAGATTTCTCGGCCGACATCCACTACTGCGGCCTCTAATTATTGGGCAGGCGCAGGCTCCCCGGAGCACTTATTGATATAACTGTCTCCTTCCGCCGAGCCAAAACGGACCAGTGGGACACAATTATCGCTGTAATGATGATACTGATTGCATCTGTCTCCGAGGCCCTTAACAATATCGGCAAACAGGGGGAGAACGCAGATGGGATGACGCAGCGATGGTCTGCCTCATAACTGCTGCCAGCTCGAGCGAATAAATAGTGCGCGCATGGCGCATTTCATACGGGGATGTTTATCCAGAAGACTCTCACAACTGGCAAAGTCAGGGAAGAAGAAGAAGAAGAAAAAAAAATGGCGTAGTAAAAACTAGGTTAAACTTACTGAGATCTGCAACTGAGATGCAAATTCGAAAATATATCACTGCAGTCGAACCTCGTTATAACGAACTTCAAAAGACCAAAAGGTTTTGTTCGCTTTATCCGGTGGTTCGCTATATCCGAACCGTTAAGAAAAATGTTAGAGTTCAAAAAATGTATAACTCATTAGTTGCTATGTATATTCAATAATGATGTATTAAAAGAATGATAAAATCTATTAAAAATGATCATTAATGAATTAAATTGACTAAAATGGATTACATTAAACTGACGCAATACTAATTAAATTAACTAACAATGAAGACAAATGGAAATAAATTAATTTTACACCTTTAATTGCTGCTCATTGTTTTTTCACGGAAAAATTTAACCCTTTCCAAAGCGTCGTGTAGAAAGACTACGTACCGAACATTTTAACACATACCTATGGAAATGCATAAACGCAAATTTATACTTAACTTGCGGCCCGTCCCGACTTTGTCCGGGTTGAACAAAATATTATACCAATAAATTTCCAGTTGATAGCCAATAAATTGTAAATCTTTTTTACCTTAAAAATAACATTAATAATACCTTAAATTAATATTACGTCAGTTAATAATTAAAGTTAATTTTTTAAAAGAAAAAGGCGTGCCGGAGAACGGCTAGATTCGAACCGCTAACGTCAGAACAGAAACCCACCGCGATAGCACCACGTTAAGGATCGTTGAAGACTTCGGCACAAAAAGCGGTAGAGGACAGTAACGGTAACAATGGAGATTGTTAGGATTAAGCCCCTAACTTTATTTCTACTGATCAGATATACATAACATAATATATAGCCTATGTCCATCTGGAATAATGTACCTTTCAAACAGTGAACGAATTTTTCAAATAGGTGCAGTGGTTCTGGAGATTACCCTCCACGTCGCTCTCTCTTTATATATAAGTATAGAGTATAGATAAACAGACAGAAAAACAAGGGCTTTAAAAGAGTTAGCCCATTCTGTGGTTAAGCATTTCTTACGTCTCTTTTACGTCTGGCACACTGCAATCGCTAACATGCAAGCCTTAATTATACGGTTCAGTACAACTTAATGGGTTAATCATCAATCTTCAGCGGAGGGAAATAAAAAAATGCACTCCGAGTTGGTCTTGATCAGAGGAAATTCAAGTTAATTTCGCGATTACCCGTAATAAACGAAACTGCGAAAGAACATAATTTCTACAAAGCTCATTAAAAAGCCAATGATGCTATCATTAATAGATATAATGACTGCGATAAATGGCACAATCCCCCTCAAAAATTCTATCGAATTCCAGGGACCGTCCATCCAGAGAAGCTGCGGAAATCTATATCTCATCTAATAAAGGGGGAGGGGGGGACGAAAACTAATACCTTCAGGTTACGAAACAAGTGTCACTTGTAATTCTTTCGTGCCTGAATAATTCATACGAACTCGGGCGACGATGAAATAGAACTTGATTTATGTAGAGTGAGATATTTTCGAAATGTCTTTTCATCCCTTCGAGAATTTCATAATAATCAAGTGGATTTATAAAACGGTGTTCAAACAGTAAAGGAACCTCATCCCCCCCCCCCCTCCCTGTACATAAAGAAGGGTGAAGCTTGTGAAAGAATCGAGATAGCATAATGTCAGCTACATAATGAATCTATCTATATATATAAAACAGTTCTGTAACTGACTCACTGACTGACATACAACGCACAGACCAAACCGCTGGGCTAAAATTTTGCATGGCGGTTCTTCTTATGGTGTAGGAGCACTAAAAGAGATTTTTGAAAAATTCTTCTTAGATTTATTTTAATTAAATTTTTAAGCTGTTTTAGTAACGTTTTTTCAGTTTGCATTCAAAATAATAATTTGAGGGTTATAAAATTTATATCACGAGAAAGATGCTAAAAATTCCTTTAAAGTGAGATCTTTTTCGAATCTTTACCTCTATTTTCTGATTTTTGGTGAATTTTTAAAGATTGATTTTTAGAATTTAATTTATTAAATGCCGATCACGTGATTTCTTTTTCTGGTACTTTAAATTAATTTATCGTCACGTGCATAACAACTAAATAGACAAAAAAATATGTTTTTTTCAGAGGTAAGAACGGCTGAATGGGTCGAGAGAGATCGAACGATTACCGGAATTAACCGGTGGAGGATATTGGCGTCTGATCGGGCTGGATGGGAAAAACTGACTAGGGCTGCCCTGGCCTGTACCAGGCTGTCGTGTGATGATGATGATGATGAATAGTTCAAAAGGTAAAGTACATCACGAAAACTAGCGAAACAAGTCACGGATTTGTAAAATCTCGAAATATTCAGAATAAATCACTATGTAATAAAAGCTCGATTCACAAATTTCGGAAGCAAATTCAGCTGTAATAACTATTTATGGTGAATAATTTAAGTCCGCCTTTTTCCCCCTCACTAAATAGTGTATTTTTATATGGTAAGTTGTATCATTTTGCCGTAATTTTTGATTTCCAGTCCTCCGTCAGCATCCGTTTTAAAATTAACACGTATTATAAGGAGTTCTAGCTTTTAATAATTTAAAAAAAAAAAAAACTTTTTCTCTTTTGAGGGCAGTGGGAAACTTATATCCTGATATTCAGGGCTTGCGAAAATAAGATTTTGAGGTTGAAAAATACAAAAGAAATTTCCTTAACCATAACACAATTGTTTCAACGCTGTCAGTCACCTTAGGATCTGGTTTGAGCGAAAACCTTATAGAATTCAAGCCGAGTAAATTCTTAGAGAAACACAATGAACAAACATCTAGTTGGGTTATTTTTAAGCTTTTCCCCTAAGATATCATTGTATCTTGGGGAAACTGCCAGTATCTTCCTTGTATCAGTTGAAATGCCTTGCTGTGTAAATCACATAGATTTTCGTATTGTTAAGAACCACTAAATAAGGCAATTTATTTCTCTCGATGGACTACAAATGAACATTAGTAATTTTTTTTTCCTTCCAAGGTCCTTCCTTCAAAAGGTTACTGGTGACCTATTTTCAGCTGCCTGCATAATACTGAAAGAAAGAAATATCCTATGTTTAGGATGTAAAATTTGAAACTTTATTAAGTATTCAATCACTGAATTTTGCGTTAGGAGACAACAGAAAACACTTTCTTTCATTTATTATTTTTTTTATTTGGGGGGGGGGGGGGGGGAAAGGATTTTCTTTTCCCTACACACTAATTTTTTAATACCCGCACTTTTAAGAGCTAAAGATATCAGATAAAAAATATGTAAGAAATATACTGTTTTATACATGTAATATAAGCGAATTTTATAGTAATATAAAGTATATGGGAACTATTATTCCCATATTACGGACATCAGAAGGTATAAGCAGCAATTAGAACTTATTAGCATGTTCTTTTATTTAAAACTTGACACATTACATAAATTTACAATAATCGTTACGAAACCCGGCTCGTAGTTCATCGCAGTGAATTCGGAGCAGAGACGCGTGCGTACCACACTAGTACGGAAAGTAAAGTAGTGAAGATCGGTGTTCCAATGTCCGCGGCAATCCCCAATCCTGCGCGAACCAGATGCGCAGAACGCGACGTCGGAGCTGTCTGCGAGTTGGGTTGCCACAAGTATATAAGAACTATATACAATGAAACTTCTCTATGGCGGCCAGTCATGATTTCAAAAAAGAGTGATCATTTTGAGGGGTGGCCGTCCAAAAGAGGTTTCATCCATAGCAATGGCTTAATGGTTCTTAACAATATATGGCCGTTTAGTGCGGTGGCCGACTAGAGAAGTTTCGCGTGCGTGCGCGCGTGCGTGCGTGTGTGTGTGCGCGTGTGTGTGTGTGTGTGTGTTAGTACCATAATTCTCTTCTTATCAATATGAGCAATAAGAAAGAAAAACAAATTTCTCAGAGAAATTTTATACTTCAAACTTGAGCATTTTTACACTCGCGTTTATAAAGGAAAAGATTTACGATATTACAAAAATAGATTACAAATATATAGTGCTATTAGTAACATATAGTAATTAGGTAGAAATACATAGTACATATTTGAAATATAAACACTTATTACATTATTATATTGCCTAATATAATATTCTCGAAACAACAACAACAAAAAAAACGTTTACCCACAGAAATTCATAACCCACTTAGTTTCAGACCCGTATTTTAAAATCTATATATATAAAACAGTTCCGTAACTGACTCATTCATTCATTCATTCATTCACTGACTGACTGACATACAACGCACAGACCAAACCGCTGGACCTAAAGGGCTGAAATTTTGCATGGCGAATCTTCTAATAGTGTAGGGGTGCACTAAGAGAGATTTTTCAAAAATTCTTCTTAGATTTTTTTAAATTAAATTTTTAAGCTGTTTTTTAAACTTTTTTTACGTTTGCATTTAAAATAATACATTGAGGGTTATAAAATTTATATCACGAGAAAGATCATAAAAATTCCTTCAAAATGAAATTTTTTTCGAATTTTTACCTCCATTTCCTGATTTTTGGTGAATTTTTAAAGATTGATTTTTAGAATTTAATTTATTAAATGCCGATCACGTGATTTCTTTTTCTGGTACTTTCAATAAATTTATCGTCACGTGCGTAACAACTAAATAGACTAAAAAAATATTTTTTTTTCTCTTTCTAATGCAGCAGACGATTGGATATTATCCAAAAAAAAATGCATATCCCTTACGATTTTTTTATAAATATACATATATAGATAGATATATATTTTACATCAATTGTATACATTGATGATCGCATTTATTATAAATATATATATTTATTTTTTGGCATAAATTGCATACGTTGACCGTTGTATTTAATTTGAATGTACTCCGTAGCGAAGCGTGGGTTTTCAGCTAGTGTAAATATATACGTAATTTTTCTTAAGGCTGAATTTCCTTAGGTACCTTTCAAGAATAATCGTTTGAAAATAAATAACAGCAGTGAAAATTGCAGTTTAATGAAAAATTTCAAAACCTATTTTACGTGGAAAAATTATTACCTACTATACTGAAAAATCTCATTAAACCAAAAGGACAACAAAAAAACAAAGCGCTCGTCTCGCATCCGACTTCGTAAAAGAAATAATTTCTAACGTAAGCAGCGTAATATTCATAACAAAGCAATAAAGAAACGGTAATAAACGACACATCTTGCTTTGACGTCGTATTTATATTTTCGCTTCCCCGAGCGAGCAACATCGCTCTTTCCCCAAAATCCGCGGGCGTCTGGGATAATATTTACAGGAAACAAAATGAATTTACGGCTTCCGCAGGCATCGTTAAAAGACCCGCTCCAGAAACGCATTACATAAAATATAAAAGCTATGCAAGCCCCCCCTCCCATTCGGCCACAGTTGTATTTTGGACGCACGGGGAAAAACTCGCTAAATATTTCCGCGCGGTTATTCTGCTGCCTTCACGTGGTGGCATTAATTGGCTAATGAATTAGTAACTGAACGGAGGTCCAACGCATTACGGCTCGGCTCGGAATTACTTTAATTGCAGGCAAAGAATCGGAAATGGGATGCATTTGTGTTTACTTAAAAGGGGGGAAATTAAAAATATAATGCTCGTTTTAATAATCGCCTCGAATACGCAGCGAAAAAATGGGACGCTAAGAACTGTCATAACTGTAGAAGTTGAGGCTCTGTATTCTCCTAGTTTAAATCAGGGCCGCCCAGAGGGGGGGGGGGGGGGCAACTGGGGCACTTTGCACCAGGCCCCCAACTGCCGGAGGGGCCCCCCAAAATTTTTTTTAAAATTTATTTATTAGATTTCTTCCGAAAGAAAATTCTGAAACTTGCACCGTACTTCAAAATTCAAAATAATCTCCTGAAAAAAGCCCCCCCCCCCCAAAAAAAAAAAAAAGATTAATCAGCTTTCTTGGGGCTCCCAACAAAAGTTTGCCCCAGGCCCCGTAAAGTCTCTGGGCGGCCCTGGTTTAAATTACCCTAGCTGCTCAGCGGATTGATTGCCCCACACTCATCCACAAAGACTCATATAATATCCAAAATCACAAAATATTTTGTCAACTGTTCATGAATTGATTACTTGGAAAATAATTACATAAAGTGAATATATTCTACGCGATCTTTACAGGAAAAAAAACAAAAGTGCTGAGTAAAAAGAAACACATACAAAACCTGTATGCTTTCCATATATAACAGTGAATTTTTACATTTACTTTCAGCCGACAATAACTTCTAATTTCAAGGTATATTAATATTCAGACGAAGTGATACGAAAAACTTTTTTTCTATCCAAAGTGTCCCCCTCTCTTTTTTTTTTTTTATAGCTCACGCTAAACAAATTAAACGCTTTATTGGTTCCTTAATAACAGAGATGGCAAAGAAAATAATGTTCCAAAACAATGCATTAAAAATATCGCAGAAATGTTACATTTATAATTACTCCAATTGTTTTTATCCATTCATCTTCGAACAGCGTTGATACCGTCTTTGTGTTTGTATATTTTACTCTACATAAGAAACGTGTCAAGCAGTTCGAAAGGTTCCACCACGGGTACGGAATTCTTCTAGAGCGGTTTTTTTTTTTTTTTTTTTTTTTTTTGGGGGGGGGGGTTGTTTAGTCGATACCCCTTTCAATGGTTCCCAAATATCCTACGAGCCCCCTCTTCACCCTTCATATTTTCACTAAAAAGGCCTTTTTAAGACATAAGAAAAAAAATGTATTTTCCCGTAATGTTATACCACGTGAAGGTTTAATTTGGCAAAAATAAGATTTTTAAAAGAAATTTGTAAGAAGTGGAAAACATTTAATCTTGAGAACATTTAGAAACATTCGCCCCTAAGTCAAAGATGCGTAAAAACATGAACAGAACCTCAAGAAAAATAATGCACCTGCCGTATGGATCCAGAATTATGAAACGGTAAAAATAGAAAAACTCTTACCTAACTAAAATTGCTTTATTTTTGTGGGGAAACTACAATAGTAATATTGCCAGGAGTGACAGTTCAGGCTGATGAAAGCCCAGACTGCCAAACTAACGTTAAGAACTTGTGTGCTATACGTAGTACATAACCGAGATTTTCATATACCACTTTCTAAATTAGGTAGATTTCTAACGTACTGAGTTTGCGCTTTGAATGGGAATATTTCCGTTATTCATTATTATTATTATTATTATTATTATTATTATTATTATTATTATTAATGTACAAGAGAAGTCCATACGGAAAACCTCTTATTTACACATCGATTTCAGGCTTTAGGACAATCTATATATATAAAACAGTTCCGTAACTGACTCATTCATTCATTCATTCATTCACTGATTGACTGACATACAACGCACAGACCAAACCGCTGGACCTAAAGGGCTGAAATTTTGCATGGCGATTCTTCTTATAGTGTAGGGGTGCACTAAGAGAGATTTTTGAAAAATTCTTCTTAGATTTTTTTAAATTAAATTTTTAAGCTGTTTTTTACTTTTTTTAAGTTTGCATTTAAAATAATAATTTGAGGGTTATAAAATTTATATCACGAGAAAGATCATAAAAATTCCTTTAAAATGAAATCTTTTTCGAATCTTTACCTTCATTTCCTGATTTTTGGTGAATTTTTAAAGATTCATTTTTAGAATTTAATTTATTAAATGCTGATCAAGTGACTTCTTTTTCTGGTACTTTAAATAAATTTATCGTCACGTGCATAAAAACTAAATAGACAAAAAATAATTTTTTTTTCTTGCTAATGCGGCAGACGATTGGACATTATCCAAAAAAATATTAAAATACAGTAAAAGAAATGTTCTAGAAACTGTACTATATTCTTTAGTATTCTTTATATTAGATTTAATTTGAATATCTTCTTCTACATTATTTTGTCTATAAAAATATCCGTTACGATTTTTTTATAAATATATATATATTTTACATCAATTATATACATTGATCGTCGTATTTATTATATATATATTGGCATTAATTGCATACATTCACCGATGTTTTTACTTTGAATGTACTCCGTAGCGAAGTGCGGGTTTTCAGCTAGTCTAATATATAATAAATGCCGCATTAATGAATTAAAGCAGACGATAGCTCCATATCTCATCTTCGTATGAATTAATTCATCACCTGTCATCGCGTACACGATACTCCTTCCTACACTCTCCGCGTCATCGTGAAGAATTACTTATTACAGCCATGAAGCAAAGCGTCGAGGTGTGTTATTCCGTGCTTTATTAATCTCGGAGATGCCGGCGCAAGTAAATATCTGGAGCGACAAGAAATATTAATACATGCACACACCACACAGAATAGAAATAAAATGTTACACCCTTAAAAACCTTGACTCACCATTAATTGGGAAATTCGTAACGGTATAAGTCTTTGGGCTTTTAATGCAATAAAAAAGAATCAAAAGAAGAAAATAGAAAGGTGAAATATTTTTATTTATTAATTTCCGGGAAACGTTAGCAAAAAAAAAAAAAATGCAGAAAACAATTTAGAAAATAAAATAATTCCCAGGGGCAATATTTAGAATGATAAGGATTTCTTAAAAGCGATGTTTCCTAGAAGCATAGTTGGTGAAATAACGTTTCTTTTTATTAAGATACATAATAAAATTCATCAGACAGCGAAATAAACGTTTACTGCTGTTCAAATGCCTCAAAATTCAATCCGAAGCAATAACTGCGAGACCTGCCTAAATTTACTGAAGAACGCGATTTCGGTGTGGCTAGTAGATGGGGGGGGGGGGGGGGGGGTAACTACAGACGCGTGTTAAAATAACAATAATAATAATAATTTTTTTATTATTAAAAAATTAATATTTTTTTATTATTAAAAATTGATAATTTTTTAAAGAAAAAAAGAGAAAACTTTCTTAAAAAAATCTACGGACATTCTTGTAATCGGCAAAAAATTAATATCTTGTAAAAAAGAAAAAAAACTAAAAAAATGATTGAAAATTCGAAAATTAGGAAAATTACGCGCGCTTTATTTAAAACTAGCCGGGCTCCGCGCCCAGCTATCGAATCACTTGACACTCGAATCACAGTTCACTTGAATTTAAATTTATTTTCACTTTTAACTACCAAAAAATCCCTCAAAAATCAGTACATCTTCAAATAATCTATTTGTGATTAAATATTTTGAATGAAAAATAGAAAAATAATTAAAAATTAGACACGATGAAACGTTTCTTTTCAGTGATTCATCTTTTAGTGAGAATCACGCTGTGTTTACATCGTAAAACATGGCGGTTACGTTTTGTTCGGTGGAGTATGCATTTAGAATTGAAATACAGTGATTTCCGCTTATAACAATCCCGTTTGTTATTACTGTTTTTCATTCTTATAGCCGAAATTTAGGTTTTTGGACAGGCACACGCACACCTATATATACATATATTAGATAATTTACCATAACATACTCTTTAATTTACGTTAATTATCTTTTATTAAAATTATTTTTTATAATTTTAAAAACACAACTTCATTTCTAGACCATTAAGTAGATACACATGATTATACTAAGAGAAGAAAAAAAATCCAATATTTGGCACAACATATCTCCTTAACAGTTTTAACATTTCAACTACAGGAAGGGTGCAAGAAAAAGTTTTCTATGGTAGCTTGACGTAATGAAGTTTTCAGGAGGCTGTTTATACCTCTTTCAATACCAATAGTCTCAGACCAAGATTCGCCTTCTAGCTCACGTTTCACGGTTTGATAACGTGCTGAATCTAATAATGTCACGTTTGCCTAAGTGACAGTGGACACTTCGCCAAAGATTTGTGTGTTTAAGGGTCCAGGAAGCCGCAACCAGGATGCGGGAGGTGGGGAAAAAAAGAGTCCCTGTCTTTGTTTGTCAGTGGAGAAAAGTGAAACTGGATACGGACGGGTAGGATTTCCCTGGGTCAAGCTAATAGGACAGTGTTTAGCTAAAGCGTTTAAGGGGAAACTATTATGTTATGTCTAACAAAGAAAGGGGTGCATTTTATGACTGTATTCCATCTCATCTTATCATTCTTTCTTTTAAAAAAAATAATGAAAGAACTTCGTGCCTTTTGAGGGTTTAAGTGGCTTTTTTGGAAAAATGAAAGGAAAGCGAAGAGTGTAAACTGATTCTTAAAACCGGTGGATTGATTCTTTAAAGCGAAAATTTTGACATGGAAATAATACATTTGCTTTTGTTTTCGCGATATTTATTCTTATAAACGGTTGATTCTTATAACCACTCATTACTATAAGCGGTGGTTACTGTATCTCTAAAACTATTAAAGTAACAGAATAAGTGTACGCAGAAAAAATTATCAGCTTTTAAAGCGGTGAAAGGCAAAGTGGTATAAGTCAAGAGAGTTTAACTGCAAAAACTACAAAACATTCCACCATAAATTGAACAAATTATAATTCATAACAATTATTAAAATATTGCGAATAATAACTATTTATAATTCCACCATAAATTGAACATGGAGATTACATATTTGCCCCTAAATGAAAAAAAGTTGAAAATGTGACTTACACCACTTTGCCTTTCAACGCCTCATATGTAAAATTACTGTACTTTCATGAAAAAAAAAAAAAAATACATTGATTTCAACATTTTCAAACATGGCCGAATTTCATAACGGATGCCATATCGGAAACGGCATACCCGGAATTGTTCCCTACTTTCCTTTCATTTATATAGATTCCTATTTTAGGACACAAAATATAAAAATGAAAAATATATACATTTGGTGATGCGTGATTAGAAAAAATCACCGAGAGGAAAATTCTCCACAGCTTTACTTGAGGGCCGTCGATTTAGTAGGTCAACTAATGCGCCTCTTAAGCTGCATTAATATCAAAAACACTACACGCATGAGAAGTGGCGTTTACCCTCTTCCACCCCAAAACGACAAATCTTCGCCCCTCCTCCAAAAAATGTCTCTCCTCATGCCTTAATACAACCATCATCTCCGGGAGCGCTCGAAAACACCAACTCTATCATATTTATACAACCCATTAACCCCCAAACAACAGAACCTGTCACACAAATACACGGTATCTGAATTATTTCAGATTAATCTGTTATTCCCGGTTCCAAAAACGGAAACCGAAAGGAACGAAAGAAGAAGAAGAAGAAAAAAAAGAAAATTTGATCGGGGGAAGAAAACAAAACGCCTTGCTAACTGGAGCAAAGCGGAAACCAAACAAAACACACAACACCCCTCCCTGGATGAACGAATTCGCCTTCCCCTCCCAAAACGACTAGGGTGGGCGTTTCAAACAGAAAAAACGGGATTGCTGGCCGGAAGAAAAGAAGAAAAGAAAAAAAAAATTCCAAAAACGCCCCTCCACCCTCGGTGACAAAGAATGATCACCGCCGCTATCAGTCACCCTGTTCCCAGCTGTCTAGAAAACGGAGGTACAGGGGGAAATGCTAAGAAAATGTATATGCAAGAACACGAGGAATAAGATTTTTAGAAATTTTCTTTTCTTCCTTACCGTAGATTTTGCTTTGTTTTAGCGTGGCTCAAGGTTTTGGGTTTTTTTCCCCCTCCCCCGCATCATTTTTCCGGTGGCAGTTGTCATAGCTGACAAACAAAGGAATTGATGAATGTGAGTGATGTGTACAAATGTCAGCGAGATAAATAATGAATGTCGCCCCTGATGACGTTTCGAATAAATTTCCGGATTCATCAGTCACGGGATAAATAGTTTGTTAAAATGCAAATGATAGTCAACTGGCAGGTCACGACGTTCGGGTGATTGATAATCGTTTCGACGTCACTCGGAGATATCTTGGAAATTTATGACAACCTTAAAAAAAAAAGTCTTGAAACGAAGACAAAATGATAATCTTAGAGACTAAACCGTACTTCATCGCATCCGACATTAATTATCAACTTTTTGAGACTGCAACACATATTAAAATGAATAAAATCTTCTCTTTTTTTTAACCTCTTCGCCCTAAATGACGAGTCTCGATCGTCATGTGTTCAATGACGAGCTACAATCCACATGAGATTTTATGTATCTATACTAATAAAGAGACAAGTGGAAGTCGAGAGATCACGTGACCGTAACTCATCCGGGCGGGCACCGATCCTCGAAAAAAAAAATGGCCGACAAATATACAGGAAACGGTGTAATTTTTTTTCTCATGAAAGTACATAAATGTTACATATTTGGAAAGAGCTTCGAAAACTGATAATTTTTTCTGCGTACACTTATTCTGTTAATTCAATAGTTTTAGAGATATTTTCATTCTAAAATCACTCACTGCTGAGAAACCAAATCACGTGGTGCAGTGGTGCTGCCATCTGTCGGCAGCGACGGGAATGAAAATTGAAAGGAATTTATTCACTTGAATTTAATACATTTGTAGGCTTTTTTTTCTTTTGTGGGACCCGAAGTACATAAATATGTTACACGGATGGCTTGAGCGTAGCTAGGCGAAGCCCGACTAGTTATTTATAAAGTTTAAAAATCCATAAACAAAATTTTGGAGTGGTTATTGCCAAGGTTAATTAAAAGGTTAGAAAACACGTTTTATAACTATGCGAAGGTAAAGTTATATCAAACTAAAATTTGGGAACTCTTCCTCGAACGAATTCGTGCAACTAAGATGATATAACATGCTTGTAAAAGGTGCCATGATTGCTACAAGCATGATATTTAAAATGAGACTACTAGTAAAGTAAACTATGCCAGATACAATTGCATTTACCAGAATGTTTCGAGAAGTACTTCACTCATCAACACTACCAGATAGATCATCTCTTATTGTCTCTAGGAAAATGGTTTTAAATTCTTATTCGAAGTATGAGAAATAACACACCTTTTACTTTATTCCATTTTAATATATGAATTATAAACTTAAATATTAAGTATTTAGGTTACGCTGTATTTATGCTCGGTAAAGTTTAATAGTTTTTATAAAAAATGCCTGAAAAAGCTTAAAATGAGAAAAAAAAAACCAAACCAAAACGAAAATTTATGACGATTTTAAACAATCGTCATAAATTGTTACTCTTTTCATAGCTATAGAAACACCAATTATTTTGTATGCATAAATTTTTTACACAAGGAGTTAAACAGGTAATTCAAAACGCTAAAACATTTAATCAAAAAAAGATACCTAGGACACTTGATACTTCGAAAAGTAAAAAAATAAAGCAAATTTTAAGCACAATTCATTTGATCAACGATAAACCAATAATGAGTATAAACTTCAACAACATCAAAGAATGCCCCCTACCGTTAACAAAACTTCCAGCTAAAATGCCAGACAAAAGAGAGAAAACTTGATCTATTTTGTCGAGGGAAAAATATTTTACATTTTTACTAACATAATTCGAGCAGAATTCATCACGAAAGCAAATCAATACCTCCCAGCGAGAGGAAAATATACGCTAAATTGAAATCAATAAACGATTTAATGCGGCAGAAACGTCTAAAGCTTCATTATTCCGTCGATAAGTCTTAAAGCAAATAAACGACTGAATGTTTAGAAACAAAGAATCCATAAATAACGAGAGAAAAAAAAAACACATAAATAACTAAATTGGCATGCACTTGTTTGCTTAGAACCTATTCCTGGGAGATTTTAAACCTGGGGAAACGCAATAGAGCAACGTAAAGAGGGGGAAAAAATGACGTTAAAACAAAAACATGGCCTCCACTTTTTTTTTTCCATAAATTCTCTGAAAACGGAGGGCTGGACATAAAGATTTCACCACGGATATAAATTTTTAGATTTATAGTGAAATTTAGCTGCGGGACATAGAATTCCAAGTGCATTCTACTGTGCATCCAGTATATATTCCTACCGAAAACCACCTTGTGTGGTCGGAAAACGGTTTTTGGATACCACGGACGGGATAATTCTGCTCTGTGGGGGGGGGGGGGGGAGAAGAATCTCATAGGAAGGAAGAAAGTAAGGAGGGGGGGGGGGATATTTGGCAATTTAATATTTGTTTTGGCCGGAAAAAAATACATCGCCAAGAAAAATTCTTTCTTTTCATCAACGTAAGAACCAATGCAATCTAATGCTATTTGTATAGCTAAACGATCTATAGCGACTAATTTAGCTAAGTGAGGTTTAATCAAGGCAACACAAGGTACCGTACGTCCTTGAGGGAATATTTGATGTTTGATCACAGTAAAATAAAACTATTATGGTGCATATACATTGGTGCAGAGTTCTCTGCCTGTGCCTTGGGGAATCCAGTGATTTATGTTCACTCTGTACTCTGTATGTGCGTGGATCGCCTCCTCTGGCGGTCCGGATGCATAGCATCAAAGCAAGGGCGGGGCGTCAGCGGGTCAAATGGTGTCGAGCGGGGTCGGGGGAGACACCAGATCAAAGAAACTCGAGGGACCTTAGGGCGGGAATGGGGGTGGTTCTAAATACCGTGTCTAATGTTACCGTGACTAATGTGATGACAGGAGTGGGGGGTCTGCAGGTAGAGAACTCTGCACCAATGTATATGCACCATTGCATCTACAGATTTGTCAATAGGTTGTTAAGAAAGTTTTCTAAGAACGGCCAAGTTGTAAGCTGCTGCTCTAAAGTATTGTATACTAAAAAACGGGCAATTGGCAAAACGTATGCAAGCTATATTTGTCCCATGACCAACGGCCCATGAAATTTAAAAACTATAATTTCAATTTAATTTTGAAATAAAAAATTGGATAACATTTGAATTTAGGGATTGTAATTTGTTTTTTAAAAAAAATGTGCAAATATTCGATGATTCTAATAAGAGTTTGAAAAACTTTACGGCTTAACAATTTTACCTCCATTCTAAGAGTCAGCTGATTCAATAATAAACATTGCAGTTTCGAATTCCGTTCCAACACTGTTCAATAACCCGAAAGCGGTCAAAGCAAACAAAAAGACACAAAAACTAAAATTTATGAGAAATCGAGAGTCAAGATAAGTAAACACATTTTAATAAGACTGACATAACACGCCGCAAGAAGAAGAAAAATGAAAATACTTCCGGGAGAACAACACTCTGATATAATAGCGAGCACTGTCACATTACTTTTCCGATTTATTGCGATTCATTCCGGTAGCCTCGTTTTTCCTCGCAATATACGTCATAAAGGGATCAGGATACCATCCTGATGAGCAGGATATGGGATATGGGTTCATAAAATAGACGAGTGCGGGCAGAATAAGGAGAATGTTACCCTCGTTTACCACGAGAGAGTGATAAAGAATGATATCCACTCCAGCAATGAAGGGCGTAAGAACACGAAAACAATTGCTGGAAAGACTCGCACCCAGAGGCAAGAAGTTTGGGAAAGTATTCGTGATCATTAATGGCGAACGAGTATGTCATTCAACAGTAATAGCACAAGGGAGATGCAGGCGAAACATTCCTGCATGCTGTGGGAGAAAGGATTGTTGGACAATAACTTAATTGACTTGAAGGGCCTCGCAGCGTCACAGTCAGATGATGGTCGTCAGATTTAAAAGAAAAAAAAAGAAAGAGGGAAGACTAGCATGTTACAGTTTTTAAGACATACATAAGAAATAAAAGAATTCATTATAACTATAAAAAAAATATTAACTAGATGAAATTACTCCAGCTCAGAATTAGAATTTTAGTGTTTTTGCAACTCAAAGGCAAATAAAAAAAAAATTTATAAGTTTTAGGTGTAAAAGATTTTGGTAATTTTAAATATTTATAAAAATGAAGCTTACAAACTTGTAGTGATTTTCGTGTTCGTGTGTATATATATATATATATATATATATATATATATATATATATATATATATATATACATCGTCATGTGAATGCAAGAACAAGGTAACTCGATTTTTCAAATTCTTGAAGATCTCAAATGTTTATTTCTTCCAATGAGAAAATACTCGTCGTTCTGTTTATCTAATTGCTACACTAGCTAACAAATGGCATTAGGTTAGCAGCAAAGTGAGTTTTCTAGTTATTGTATTCACTTCTTATGTAATCTAGCTATAAATAGCCAGATATCTCAAATATAATTTTTTTTGGAGTTACCTAGTTCGTGCATCCACATGACGAATATGAATATTATATATATATATATATATATATATATATATATATATATATATATATATATATATATATATATATATATCGTGGGGTTACTAGTGAAACACACTATGTTAAAATTATCAATTTTCGGATTTTCAGCTTTTCTGAACCAGAAAAAGGAGATGTCTCTACTGGTGAAAACCACTAAGTCATATCTTTAATTATTTCATTTTTTTTAAAAAGTTTTGTAATCACATTAAGTACTCTAGCCTAGTAGTTTGTATAGGGTGAAACACACCCGAGGATAATAATATAAAATAACCATATGAGAGCGAAGACTGGTTTCTAGATAGCGGGGGAGAGGAGAAGAGAAGGAGGGAAAAAAAACACCACTACTTAATTATAACTTAATTTTATTTAATAATGTTGGTACCAAAGAAGTTATTAGAAAAAAATCTTTGATCAGTGTTTTCTCAAAATCATGTGTTTTGACTTAGTGTGTTTCACTTGTTACCCCACTATATATATATATATATATATATATATATATATATATATATATATATATATATATATATATATATATATATATATATATATATATACATATATATACATACATACATACACACACACACACACACACACACATATATATATATATATATATATATATATGTATATAAGAAATTACCGTCTGTGCTCTATCAACTACATTTAAATTACCACGAAAAGTCGTGCCTAAATAATTATGATCACCGCTTTACCGTTAATCATCCCTTTATGCAAATAATTTTTATTTAACGGCTCTAATTACAACTTTTTTTCAATAACTACGGGAGAAAAATCATGCTTGTAAATTCCAAACCCCCCACCTTACCATGGAAAGGCGGGAGTGGAGAATCGAAATAAATTAATTAAAGATGGGAACAGAAAATCGACCGGTGTTCCCACAAAGACGCTTTCAAGAGATGATCCGTTAAATGAATATTCGGCTTTATGTTATCTAGCTTAATGTGTTGTTCCTTTCACATATAATTTAAGCTAAGTATCATAAGAGCATTCATTTTAGAATTTTTGTACTTCCTATTCAAAAAAGAGACCCGATGAAAAAAATACATTTCATCTCACAGAGAAAGAAAGGGTGAATGCAGTTTACGGCCGTCCTTTTTATAACGCAATCGTTAATCAGACAAGGGTCTTCAGTTTAAAGTTGAAATCAGCAAGGAATAGCCCTCCCAATTGGCGACAAAAATGGCAACTCGGTATCGCGAAACGTGACGTTATGGGGACAGTTGACTTACAAAATTGTGAAATTTGTCCAAAAATTCGATTTTTTTTTTAATTCATTGAATCGTGAAACTACGGACGAGTAGGAATGTGTTGCAAAAAGAATTTTTAATTTCTGTGATTACTGTCCTAGTTATAGGCATTTCCACTTAATTTAGATATTATGTGGTTACTAATAGCAATAACTTTAAATATGTTTTTCTCAGAACAAAAATTTTCATGTCATACGAATATTCAAACTGCTCCGGGCGCATTTCTAATGATCGTATTGCTTTGAAATTTAAGTTTTATATACTTAAATGTATATTAAATAACTGTTATTGAAAAAAATTATGCTTCGTAGCTCAGAATTTCTAAATTTTGTACTTGAAAAGATGATTTATAGGTATTTTGCGTCATAAAAAGGGTGTTTTCACTATTATTATTTTTCTCTCTTTATATTTTAATGAATGCTTAAAATAAGCTATAATTTTCATTGTTAGTTCTATAAAGTATCCTGCAAATAAAAATTACCATATTATATGCAAAAGAAATGCGCATGGGACATTTCCAATTAGGCCAATTTTTGATATAATTAATAATTCATAATTCATAAATTATTAATAAATCATCACTAAATTTTAAATCACTTTTACATATCTATGGTACTAATCACATATTCAAATTTCAAGCAAATCCATTCAAAACACAAAAAAGTTAGGTTTGAAGGTCCACTATCCCCTTAAGGCAACATAATTAGAACAACACATTATTGAAGTTTAGAAGTGGAGTTCTTGGGTCTTGGAGACTTTATCTCCTGTAGCAAGATAGTTAGTTCAAGGTACATGTGCTCAGTAATTAAAATTTAAAGTTAAGAAAAAACTGAGAAAGGAATTAAGAAATTAAATTTTTTTTAAAAAGGAAAAATATTACAAATTTAAACAAATAGTCAATTAAATTGAGAGATTAAAAATTTATAAGCAACTAGCGGCCCGTCCCGACTTTGTCCGGGTTGAACAAAATATTATACCAATAAATTTCCAGTTGATAGCCAATAAATTGTAAATCTTTTTTTACCTTAATAGTAACCTAAATAATACCTTGAATTAATTTTATGTTAGTTAATAATTAAAACAAATTTTTTTAAAGACAAAGGCGTGCCGGAGAACGGCTAGGTTCGAACCGCTAGCGTCAGAACAGAAGCCCACCGCGATAGCACCACGATAAGGATCGTTGAAATCTTCGGAACAAAAAGCGGTAGAAGACAGTAGCGGTAACAATGGAGATTGTTAGGATTAAGCCCCTAACTGTATTTCTACTGATCAGATATACATAATATATAGCCTATGTCCATCTGGAATAATGTACCTTTCAAACAGTGAAAGAATTTTTCAAATAGGTGCAGTGGTTCTGAAGATTACCCTCCACGTACAAAATCGCTCTCTCTCTCTTTATATATAAGTATAGATAGATTTAAAAAATAATGAATTTTTAAAAAATTTAGATTAATGCAATAATATGTGAAAATTTATTTTATCAAGGTATTAAAATTCAAAGATAACGAACAGGCCCTTAGCAGAATAGAAAGATGTTAAGAAAAAATAAAACGCCCTCGAGAAAGAAATGCTTTTAATTTTTTAAAAAAAAATCGTTGAGATAATTGTAAAGTTCCATATGGAAGCTAAAAAGAGCGAAACCTCCCTCGCAGACAAACCGAAGGCTCTAAAAGTCGCGCCGAAGCCAAAAATCAATAAAACTCAAACTCAATTCCGCTAAACAACACGAATAGAACCCACCCAGGGAACAATGGGGATGGGAGGGAACAGTTATGCCGTTCCAATCTGATTTCCGGCTATGGCTTGAGCCGCAAATTGCGTTATCTGGTCCGACAAATTCGCAGAACTACCTTATCAACAAATGTATTGGATGCGCGACCTTCTCCTTTACTAACCCCTCCAACCGGCTACCGATTTTGATTTAGAAGAAGAGGGGGGGCTGGAAGGGGGGGGCGGGGGCTCATCCCGAAACCGTAAACGGAACAACATCAGTTTTCGCTCTTCCTCATCCGCGGGAAAAGGCCTTCCGCGACATTGCGTCCCATGTAAAGGAATTGGGGGGGGGGGGGGGGGGGGGGGGGGTAATACTGAAAATGACATCTGGAAAATGGAGTGGAAATTAATTCTGCAATTAAATATTGCATGCTTTCTCGGAATGTCGCAAGAAAGGGAGGAATTAGATCTATAACCGTGCACACGCGAGACAAATTAATTGCGTGGAATTTAGCAGGTAACTTGAAAATAACTTGTATATGCGGATTAGTCTATTTTAAGACTCAGCCAAGATGGCGTCCCATAATCGCCAGTGAAATCGCCAATTAAATCTGATTCTTATAGAAGCGCTCTTTTCTTTATTTAATAAAGGAGGGAGGGGAGAGAGACAGAGAGAGGGGGAGGGAGTTAGAGAGACTCAAACAGCAGCTTTGCTACAGACAAATTTTATAGAGTTTGATTCCGTCTCCATATCCTCATATTCGAATTTATAAATTTAGTTACGCACAAATAGCTTCCTTGGAAAAGTTTTTGCTCTGCATTATAAACTGGCATGTGCGCGTGAGAAATGCATTAGCTGGGAGTGAAAGATAATGGAATTCATGAAGTAGTAGAATAGAGTAGTTTAAAGTCGGTGTTTTGTAAACTAGAGCTGAAACAGTAACAAAAAAGTGACTCGAGATGTTTAAAGCAAAATTTTCGTCAGCCCTTGTCTAGTAGCTATTGCTGTCATTATTTATTTATTTTCCCTTTTACAGGGCCACCTTCATCCCAACGTTCTACAAAACCTTTTTGTAAGCCGAAATGGCGCAACGCGATAACAGAGTTATACGAATGAAATTTCTTTCGCGTTCTCGGACGCCGAAATAACAAATTATGCCATAATTACTCCTAAGGCCTTAAAAAAAAATCTAATAAGTAGTAAAAATAGGCAGGGTTAGACAAATTACACACCATTTATGAGGTGATTGGTATCGAAAGCACTACGGTCGTATTTCACAATGCTAGGGGGGGGGCTGAACTGACCGATTCCGAATTCAGAGCACCTTGATGCTACCTGATAATACCCACTATCTCACCGATACTCATCTCATCTCTTCTTTCTTCCTGAAAGTGTCCACGGCAATTTTATACGTGTCAAAAGTTGATATTCAAATATCGGGTTGTAACTTCTACGAAACACGCCGTCTACTAGAGACTTATGTTTAATTATATGATGTACGGCAGTTTGCCAAACATGACGTAATCAAAAGAAACGTAATCAAAAGAAATCAGTGATTCGGCTTAGTTATGAATTGAATCGCTTTAACTTGAACCGGCTTAAAATGGAAATGAAAAATATGACGTCAAACTTCGGAAATGCAAGTAATTAATGGACCTTTAAAGTAATTCTTAGCTCATATTGCTAACAGTCACCATGACATTGGAAAAATAAAACTCCCAGAGTCAACGTACCATCTGCTGTTACGCGAAATCCGATCGGTCAATTGTTGTTCTTGGTGTGCACATCTGAAATCACGGACACCTTTTTCGATAGCCCTGTATTAACACCAAGTCGTCGTCTGACTGCATCGGGAAAAGCAAGTAGTTAATGAGAGGTAGGGGGAGGGGGAGATAATTTTCTTTTTACCTGTTACTAACGTACGTCTTTCGTAAATGCGAAACGGTGTAAAAAGAATTTTTGGAAAGAGGAGAACACCTGTCTACAAAAGCTGTTAATTTTTTCCCCCCTGGTGTATTATTACTTTCCCATTCACGTGATGCAAATACAAATCGATCGCTTCTTGGGGTAAATTAGGCTTTTCGAAAATAAAATTCTTAATTAATCCCTTTTTCGCAGGAATTAAAAATTTTCTTTCTCGAAAGAAGATAATTAGAACATGTTAATCGAAACTTAAATCAACAGAATAATGCGATTATTTCCCGATTAGATTTCTCGGTACCAGAGACATGTGTCGCTGAATATTTAGGTTTTTTTATTTTTATTTATTTTTTTTTTTTTACGAACCTAATGATAACATTTTATTTACGGTAAATTGGTAAAGCCTTCAATTTTGAAATTCGTTCGACGCAGTTACTGGAGGTAGAAAGTTTCTTTTTCCTCCTATTTATCGCCGCGTACTTGCAGTGTTAGTTATTCGACGAATAATTAAAATAGAGCTTTTCTTCAGCCTTTCAGAGTACAATTGGTTATTGTTTCATAATTTTAGGGCTGCTGTGTACTAACCCTCCTGGATCCACCCACCTGAATGTTAACCTATGGAGAAAATGTGTCCAAGGATTGACGACTTGGATTGAAAGTTTACCCCCCCCCCCTCTTCAAAAAGTTAAACTCCTTAATAGAAGAAGAAATTTTACATCTCGGGGCATTTTTCCTTTTTCTAAAAAATGCAAACAATATTTTAAATTATTCGGGAGGGTGGGGGAGGCAGGCATGTATATGCCTGTTTGTTGAATAGGTGTCAGGGATTGGTTGGCATTTGCAAACCAATCCTCCTATTACAAAAAACGATTTCTATACGGCATATTTTCTATTTCATAAAAACCTAATCTATATATATATATAAAACAGTTCCGTAACTGACTCACTGACTGAAATACAACGCACAGACCAAACCGCTGGACCTAAAGGGCTGAAATTTTGCATGGCGATTCTTCTTATAGTGTAGGGGTGCACTGAGATTTTTAAAAAATTCTTAGATTTTTTAAAATTAAATTTTTAAGCTGTTTTAGTAACTTTTTTTAAGTTTACATTTAAAATAATAATTTGAGGGTTATAAAATTTATATCACGAGAAAGATCATGAGAATTCCTTTAAAATGAGATCTTTTTCCAATCTTTACCTCTATTTTCTGATTTTTGGTGAATTTTTAAAGATTAATTTTTACAATTTAATTTATTAAATGCTGATCACGCGATTTCTTTTTCTGGTACTTTAAATAAATTTATCGTCACGTGCATAACAACTAAATAGATTAAAAAAATTTTCTTGCTAATGCGGCAGACGATTGGACATTATTTTGTCTATATATATATATATATATATATATATATATATATATATATATATATATATATATATATATATAGGCATTAATTGCATACATTAACCATTGTATTTAATTTGAATGTACTCCGTAGCGAAGTGCAGGTTTTCAGCTAGTGTTCTTATAATCTTCGTGTATAAAAAATTTTGTTTTGCATTTTTTTTATTAATCGCCGATAGAACATTTTTGTGTATTCATATTTTATTAATTTTTATAAATCAAATTTATGATATTCGATTTATAAAAATTTCCGAATTCATATGAACAAAACGCTTCTCATAAGACAGAGCTACTCAATGGATAATTTTGTGGTTCCGGAATAAATATTGAGAGCGAAAATCATTGTATCGTGTCCGAAACTTCGGAAATTGTCGTCAGCGTTAAAAGTTCCGGTTTATGATATGCAATTTAGTATCAAACTGTTTTAATATGCTCCCCATGCTAATTATTAATTGAAGTTACCCGTGTAACATCTGTTTTGATATAAACGTTGTCTCGCTCGTCACAAATTCCTTATCACTTATGCGAAACAGATTTGGTTAAACAATAAACGTTTCCTCATGCATAAAAACAGTGTAGTGGTTTTTTTTTTTTTTTTTTTTTTTCTTTAACATCTTATGTAACATTGGATTGAGTTTTTATGAATAAAGTAGATATCTACTGAACGATTTTGAGAAACTGAAAAGATTTTAGTACCGAACTCACATTACTGAAACGAACTGAAACAAGCAACCAATTATATATATAATAGCCGTTGTCTCTGTATAACACTTCCGGGCTGTACTCATCTTTCAATTGAAGCCCTCAGTAAACAAACGGCCGGTTAGGCTTAATTTCAATTTCAGATGTAGATCAGAATTTTTTCTTACCTAAAAACTAATATCTTCTCCATCAAATCACGTTCGTTCAGCCTATTTTTCTATAAAACATTCAGAACTAAAAAAAATTGGATGCTTTTAGCTGTATATATTTAACAGTTATAAAAAATCTGTTTACTTTTGCGATGAATTCTGAAAGTAAACAAACTTGAATGTGAATGAATCAAGTAGCTCAAGTATTCATATCGCGTAGTGAGCTGTAAAAAAACTGGATGGCAGTCTACTACTCCGATCGCATGAAAAACTAAATAAATAAAAAAATAATGAAAGGGTTTGCTTTTACAAGGTGTGGATTAAATGCAATATTGTTAGATAATTCGGGCTATTTTTTTACTTTCATATACTTTTTCCATTATGACGTCATTATTAGTATTATGACATCAAAATGACGGGTTGCCTTCTAGTTGCTTATAAAACCGCCAGCGTTTCATAACCTAACTTTTTACTTCGGTACATAATCACTGTCAGGGCTTTCTTTTATGGCAGTAAAAACTCGGCTCTACGACAGAATGAGAAGGGAAGCCATTTTTCTCACATACAGCTTTTTTTTTTTATCATACCTTTTTTTATATGTAGTGGATATAAAAAAGTGGTTCCTTTTTCTGTAACCTAAATGCCCCCTGAGCGGTCTTTACTCACTTAATTGTACTAGGGGAAGAGAGCTTCAGATGATGATATCAGTGGTGAATTTCGGAGATTGTTCGAGAATATTAGCTAGAAAGGCCCGGAGGGGTGGTGGAAATTGGGGCAGCAACAGATGGTAGGTAGTTTCAATCGGCTCAATTGCAGCCGTAGTGTTGTTCTATTCCCTATTTCGAATTTTTAAGATTTAATATAGACGTTTATAGTGGATTTTTTCCCTTTAATTATTCTCCTGTCAAACACAAATTCATTCGTTTGTCACAGATATATGAGGCGATGAAAGGCAAAGTGGTGTAAGTCAGTAAATCAAGTGGTGTAAGTCAAAAGAGTTTAACTGCCAAAACTACAAAAAAATCCACCATAAATTGAACAAATTATAATTCATAATAATTATTACAATATTGCAAATAATAACTATTTACAATTCCACCATAAATTGAACATGGAGATTACATATTTGACCCCAAATGAAAAAAAGTTGAAAATGTGACTTACACCACTTTGCCTTTCAACGCCTCATATGGCCAACAACAGAAGGTAGGTAGTTAGTTTCAATCGGCTCAATTGCGGCCGCAGTGTTCTATTCCCTATCTCGAATTTTTAAGATTTAATATAGACGTTTATAGTGGATTTTTTTCCTTAAATTATTCTCCTGTCAAACACAAATTCATTCGTTTGTCACAGAAATATGGCCAACAACAGAATTTTGAATATCCTTCAACTTAATATTTATTCTAGAATATACACTAAAAGGAAGAATACAGATACTTTTACAGAGTAAAGCAATCAAGGATTTTTGCTACTGCCTAGTTCCTGAAGCGAAAACGTAAAACTGAAACAAGAAATTCATTATCACTCCAGTATAGCGTACACGAACAGTCGGGCTAAAAAAAAAACTGAAACTATACACCACTTCTAACCTCATCACTAACTTTAAACTAACTTAACTCTAAATTCCTTACCTTAGAACATTCGTTACCTTCCGATGGCTGTTTCTCTGCACATGACACCAAATCATTTGATTTAAATCATTTTTCTCTACTGGATCAGCAGGTCTAGATCATAGTGTATACCTTAAGGGCATGTTCACATAGGAGTCCGTTGCGTTGCGTTAAGGAAAAGATGACGTTGAGACGAAAATAAACCAATCGTATGCCTCCAAACGATTAGCAATGAAATTTTTAACGCCTATGATTGGTTTATTTTAGTCTCAACGTCATCTTTTCCTTAACGCAACGCAACGCAACGGACTCCTATGTGAACAGGCCCTAAGGCTCACGCCATCTTTTTCTGAGTCAAAAATATCCGCACGGGGAATACTCTCGATTCACTGCTTCCAGTCATATAAATACTAAACCCGTTGGGTTAGACATACTTCTGTGTTAGCTTATCTGGGATCCCCTTTTCAGGTCGTGTCCCCGGGTATGGGCTGTGCAAGGTTTTAGGCTCGGGCGCACACGAGCGATCCGGTGTCGTTGCGGCACCGCAGTCCGTCGTCCGTGTGAGTCGGTTAGTTCAACTCTATGTACTGCCTGATCGCAACTGCGGTGCCGCAACGACACCGGAACGCTCGTGTGCACCGAGCCTTACGGAGGATTTGTACCCAGTAATGGGGATTAGAAAAAGAACTTAAAGAATACTAAATCGAACGACGAAAAAAAAAAATTGTTCAACTGTTTCGAAAATTTTCTTTTGGAACACTCTGGATAAATTTGAAAAGAAGAAAAAAAATAGAATGCAATACTCAGATTAATTCTCAGACTAAAAATTTGAATGAGCTTTTAAGGTGGAAGCACGGAACCTTAACAATTCAAACACTTTACGAACCGAGTAAAATGCCATTTCTTTTTCTTAGAAAAGGAACCTCCACAAGTGAGAAGGGTAGCTGCCGCTGCTTAGAGATCTACGCTTCCTTCAGCCGTTCTTACCTCTGTGGTCATCCCATCCCTGCTTTCTATTTTATCTGGGAAGCACTTGCCTGGCATTTCTCCGCCTTCGCGCACACGTCCGCTATCTACTTATGGGTTGCATTTTCTTTCCTTCCCCGGATTAAGGAAACTTGTTCCTGGCCCGAAATCCATTTATCGCCGGGGAATGGACGCAATCAGTCCGCCACTTGTTTTGCTCTGTCGTTTCCCCCCTTTAAGTCCGGGATTGTAACCTTGTTGGATGCAGGAGGAATCTCTCCCCGAAATCTCCTTGGTATTCCGGAACGTAGATTGAGGTCTGGGGAGGAAGTATATATATATATATATATATCTCCCTCGAAGGGATGCCTCGTTTCTCCCGGGATTGGTTACCCGGAAGATCTATGCATTTTATTTATTCGGGAGTAGGGAAAAGAAAGGATTCCGTTTACATGGGGGACAACGAAGATCTGTGGAAAATTAAATGCAATCAATATTCTCGCGCTGACCCGTGAATAGGTTTGTTCTTGAGATGGGGTATTA
>OU015491.1:12370728-12378228 GCA_907164885.2 Dolomedes plantarius
ATCGTGTTCTGAGCTATTCTAAAAGTTTCAAATGTCTAGCTAGTCGGGAAGTTGGTTAAAAATCGATTGCAAGATTTGTCTACACAAACATACACACAAACAAAAAAGCTAGTTAATAAAAACATGGTAATAAATTCAGATTTATCTTTAAAAAGTAAACCACAGTTCTACTAAGGTTCATTTACCCGCTTAGCTTACAACTGGTTCGCTGAAAGGATAAAATGTTTTCTAATTTCGTTAAAAAGAACATTAGCTAAACGGAAGAAATTCTTGAAAATAAAATAAAAGTTTTTATGTGAAATAAGTTAGTAAAAATGAAAAAAATTCAAAACCAAATATTTTCTTTGTGAATCACCGCCTAGGGGATATCGCTTAGATGTGTCTTTACCCTCCTCCCTCAATTAAGAGATAGGACATTGAAAGTACTTTTACTTAAATTGTATTAATCCTTTTTTTTTCTAAAACCGATAGTTAAATATCTTTGGCAAACGTATTTGACACCCCACTGAACTTGCGTCAGATGGCAAGTGTCCCCTTTGCCACACCCCAGATGTTCCAGCAAATATAAGCTAGATATTAAAGACCATTTCATGTCATTTTCAGTTATCAGTATATAGTTTAATAATTGCTGCACACAACAATTATACTGTATTAAAAAGAAAAGAGAAAACCTTTGTGCTCTAGGAATAAACAGGAAATCCAACGTAAATACAGCACAAATAGCAGTAATGTGCAATTTTGCATACGGCCGTTTCGAAGCCGCAAAGGAGCTTCTTCATCAGTGCAAAGAACTTAGTGGCAGCTCAAAAAAGCCGAAAACTAAGCGACCAGACACGTGCGCATGCACTTGCTCATTTGCAGCTTCGAAACGGCCGTAAGCAAAATTGCACCTTACTGCTATTTGTGCTTAACCTTTTCCTTACGGGGTGGGATAGCATCTATCCCAAGAATACTGGTCGCAGAATGAATATATATATATATATATATATATATATATATATATATATATATATATATATATATATATATATATATATATATATATATATATATATATATATATATATATATATATATATATATATGTATGTATGTATGTATGTATATATGTATGTATATATATATATATATATATATATATATATATATATATATATAACCCCTTAATGGCCGTTCTTACAAAGGGGATATGAAATTTCCCGTTCTAAAGAGAGAATCGGAAAAATGGACCCCATAACTAAGCGACCAGACACGTGCGCATGCACTTGCTCCTTTGCAGCTTCGAAACGGCCGTATGCAAAATTGCACCTTACTGCTATTTGTGCTTTATTTACGTTGGATTTCCTGTTTATACTGCATTAATTTACCTACCTTAAAATATATAGAACTACTGTAATAATAATCTTAAATAGAGAACATACACACGCTACATTAACAGAAAACTATATAAAAATTCGAAAAAGAACCATCCAGACATGCGGAAATTTTGAACTTTCCGTCCCACAGCCACATTCTTCAAATGTTTTAATCTTTCAGTCACGAACTGCTCCAAGTTTGGGGAAATACATGTCATCATTATAAGTGTACTCCTTTAATTTGTGAGGGCATGCGAGTTTTGAAACACGTTTCATTCCACAAAACAAGCAAAAAGGAGCTAGGGAAGTCAATTCAACCCATTATTCAGTTTCGACCGCAAAATAAGAAAATCCCACAACCCCCTCTGGGATTAATTATATCCATTCTGAGTGCCATGGGAATTGAGGTGAAGTCGGGATAATGCCAAGGATGATGGAAGACGAGTTTCCTGTGAAAGGTCAAAAATTTCTTTCGCAGCAAGGTGGATTAAAAGATCAAGAATAGATGCTTTATAACGAAAGCTTCAAGAGTGATAGACAACATGAACGAAGAAAAACTATATAGGAAGTGAGCACATTTGAAATTTGCCTAAAACGGTACCGCGATGCCCCCTCTTAGAAGAGAAAATGTTCCGTCACACAGTGTCTTCTGCAATAAACCTTTCAACTAGCTATCATTCTACCTTACGATAAATGGGTGTGCTAGCATGGTAAGCTGGTAAAACGTAAGCCTGTAAGCCAGGTTTTATTCGTAACAGTTAACCGTCACTGACTTGCCACGTAGGAAGAAAGAAATATTTTTTAAAGTAAATACAGAGGCTGTTCACACATTTTTTAGACGATGTATATTGTATTCACAAAACTAAATTACATAAAATTCTTGTGTTTTAAATGTTCTATTTGACATCCCTTATTCTGAACTATCTTTCGACACCGCAATTTCCAGGATAATAATGCCTTTTGAAGTGTCAGAAGAGGTATTCTATCCCATTCCTCCTGAACAGCTTTCCAGAGTCCTGTAAGGGTTTTGGGACGACGTTTGGATAATGCAGATTTTAAAAGTCCGAAAGCACAAAAATCCATAGGTGATACATCGGGAGATTTAGTAGGGATATCAGTGAAGGATATGGCCTTGATACCAGTTTTTGTTCCATTTCTTTTAGGAAATTTACAGTGGATTTTGATGTGTGACTGCTAGCTTTGTCCTGATGGAGTCTCACAGATTGATGGCACTGTGGGTAAAGCGATGGTATTTCGTTCAGAAAAATTGGCGATAAAATATGTTCCTGATAGTATTTGGAGTTAATCTTGACATTTTTTTCCACTCTCTTTATTTTTAACTTGCCATTATAAGAAAAACCAGCAACAATCATGAATCCCTTAGAAAAACTTTCTTTCGATTCTTTGAACCATGTACTTAAATTTTTTTTCTCCCCTTTTATAATAATAAATGGCTTTTTTTGTTGCAATCATTTAAATACACCCATGATTCATCTATTGTGACAATTGTTTTCCGTTTTTCTTTGGTATAACCGTTTCTCTGTATAACCGGAACTAATAATTTTAAACTAATATGAGAAGACACACATAGAATGTGTGAATTACATCTAATGGCAATAAATAATTTTAATTTGATCAAAAAGCCTGCTAAAAAATAACAAACAATTCTGGATAAAAACACAGTAATTCCAGCGAGACCTCGAGAACCAAAGCTAACTCCTAAAGTTAGAGTAGTTCTCCATCCACAAAGAAGCGACTTAAGTTGATTTTTCCGTTTCAATTTTATTGGCTTTAGACCTCTGAGGATTATGAATAAAATCAAATTAAATGCAATTTAAAAAAAATTAAGCTATTGTAAGGATTGGATATTTAAGACTATTTCTCTGTAGAGTAGCTCCTATAATTAATATATATATATATATATATATATATATATATATATATATGAAATGACCCGAATGGTCATATCCTGATAACAAACACATCGCGACCGAAATCAATACGATTCCAATTCAAAGAACAAATGCAGTTTATTCCATCAAAACATCACCTTACAATGGCCGCGTCCAACCCTCTTTTGGCGAGCACACCGAAGTAGCTCTAAAACGGGTTGCCAGAAATTGGCGAGGTAGGTTAGTATTGGAAAGACGGGGTAAATCGCCAAAGGACGGAAAGGTTACCATATAGAGAGAATATTCGTATTACGGGCGATTACAGATTAGAGGTAGTTAAAAATTTTATTACTTACCTACATTCTTTCACTCACTCATTCACTCACACGCGCACACAGTTGAAAGTTCTTTCGTTGAAGCATTTAATTGTATAATGTTGAAAATTAACAGAAAAATTTTAAATTGTTTTGACTCTGAAAATTTTTAAGTTTCCTCGTTTAGTGTAGAGTGTAGAGTAATACATTTGCTGGTTATTAGTTTTTGAAAATAACCTACTTTTGCAGACATATTTTCAGAAGATTTTTATGTATGAACTTACTGGCAAAACTCATAATTGAAATAAAGTAAAATGAGCAATATTTTTAAACACAAAGCAGAATCGTAGAAATTAAGTAAAAAATGCTTAAATTAAGAGTAAAGAAGAGAGTATATTTAATATACTACACTAACTACACCAAGCCCTAAAGGAGCATCAGCATAGGAAATAAAGTCTTGACTAATCCTGCTTTCGACTTTCAGACGCACAGGCACACAATGCATCTCTGTAACGTCGCAGAGAAAAAAAATGCTTAAATTTAAAAATAAATAAATAAATAAATAAAATCCAAACTAAACTTTATACATCAGCTACATTACGCATTATCAACAACCAAATGAATACCTGCTATCGAGCAGCAAAGTATTATTTCCAGACAGAAGATGGCCTTTCTTGAAAAATAATACGCGACTTCAACAACGATACAGAAAATAATGAATCATCGAATGACTTGAAACGATATTCTGTTTGATAAGGTGATAGTCCCGTGGATTATCAGATCAACGCTAAAAGACGCCACCGAAGCACTTTACCGAAAGTAGGCGGGAGGTCTTAGTTCCCAGAACCAAATAACAATGCTTGAAGAACGCACCAGCCAAATCCACAAGCCTTCTGAGCTAATCACTTTGAGGCCCATCATACAGGAACCAGATAATAAAGAAGTAGCAAGGGACGCATTCTCTGATAATAAAATTCAATGGACAAAGAAAGTCGTTAACTATTCCTTTCTTTATCAGTCGAATCGCTGTTTTTTTCTCCTCAATAATGAATATAATTCTTCATAATACCAAAACTCCGAGAAGTTTGACTGTAATTGGGTACAACAAAAACGGCTCACAACAGCGTCATACTTGTAAGAATAGGGTGCCCTCGTAGTGAATAATAACAACCAAAGGTTGTTAAAATTTGGTTAAGTTCTTCAGAGTCTGTGGATGACTGTATTTTATTACAGCATAAATTCTTCATTAGGTTAAGGTAGAAGATGCATAAATTATTTCAAATACTAGTACCTGTCGGTTAATTTTTTTAAATAATAATAATTTATTTATTTTTTATTTTATTTTATTTTTATTTATTTTTTTATTTTTATTTATATATATATATATATATATATATATATATATATATATATTTTATTTTATTTTTTTTTTTTTTTGGGGGGGGGGGGGGGGGTTGCTACAGCTAAACTATTTTTTGTCTTGAAAATAAAAAAGCGTACAATTTTGAATATGGCACTAAGTGAACCTCAGCTGGCAAAAAAGTTAAAAGAAAGTGTTAGAATATCTTTTAAAAATTAAATTTAACCAAATATACTGTAATCAAAAACATTTTTGGCTGTACACACAGAGATATACCTCTAAAATAATTAGAAATAATTAATTCTGTTTTTAGAATCTGGAATAACACTCGAACGAGCGGAAATATCTTATTCATTAACCTAAATAAATAAATTTTGAAGTAATATTTAAATTAGCAGCTCGAATTCTTCATAACCTAAGAATATCATATTATCCAGATGGACCATCGGTTACCTAGCTTAACTTAAAAAAACACTAGGGATGAGAGGCACAGCCAGGCAATCTTAAACGAAACCTTAACCTGGCTTTGGCCGCTTTTAACGATCGAGAACAGCGGTTTCCACCATTGAAAAAATTACGACCAGGCAGCAGTTAAGAGGCACTGTTCCAAAATATTCCGGGAATATTTTACCCCACGGAGTAGCTCTCGAACTGCTCTCGTCCCGAAAGTAAATAAATCGAAAAATCGGAATCCAGTTTTCCGTAATTCACGTAAAAGGGGAAACGGGAGATAAGAAATGTTACTTTCTCCTGACCATGTGGAGAAAATTCAGAAGGTAGGGAACATTTATTGATTGTGCCGTTGATTGGCTGGGTTTAGAGGGATTACGAAATGCAAGGCGGGCAAAGCCCCGGCCATATAAATCGACAGGGAAACTTAAGCAATAGGAATTCTTTCATGGAGTAGTCAGGGGGTGGAAGAAAGTAGGTAGCTTGGTATCTTCATAATAGATAAAAATCTTTCTCAAAATGTTAACATATGATCTACAGCAGTGGTGTACAAACTGTGGGTCTCGACCCACAGGGGGGTCCATGAAAATAATTTGAGGGGTCGCGGACGGTTTAAAATAAATTTATATCGTACTGAATTATTTAATTAAAAAATTTGCTATACATATACTAATAATTTTCAAATCATGCACCTTTTTAAATTTAATTTTTGCCTAAACGAAATACAAAGGCATAATAATATTTATATACTAAGTTTTAGTCACACGAGATTCGCCAAAAACAAGAACGTAAGCGAGACATTCTATTTATTGCTATTATTCAAAGACATGTAAGTTTGTCGATTTAAAAAATAGTTTGCCAAAATTTGCTCTTCTTTTTTTAGCGTTTTCTTAATTTTACAAAATCTCACTGCTAAAAAAACTAAACTATACTCATGGCGCAACAGTCCGCTGTGGACCAAGGTCGGCGGTGCCCATCTCCGCTTTCTTGACCGAGGGCTTGGGGTGCTATACAGCAGGGGTTCTTAAAATTATGTAGTCCGAGGACCCCCCTTCTTGAACAACATTTTTTTTTTTTTTTGCGGACCCTAGGCATTTTACGTCGTTCTTGAGACTAAATTTCTAGCTCAATGATCTCAAAGTCACTGCGTTGTAATAAATATTGGTAAAAATGTCTGGCTGGTTATTTTAATAAAAGGTCTTGCGCATTTATAGAGATGAACATTTTTATTAGGATATAGAATAAAAAAAAACTTAAAATGAATAAAAATAGTAGTAAAAAGAATTTAATAAAGTTAATGAATTTTAAAAAGTTAATGTCAAAATTGTTTCGCGGACCCCCAAGGGTCCGCGGACCACAGTTTAAGAACCTATGCTATACAGCATATGTCTCAGTCAGGTGGTCAGCCTGACGTGGGAACCCCAGAGTTTAGTCCCTATGGTTGGTCTTCATTTTATCGACCCAATCAAGGGATGAAAGGCTGAGTCAACCTAAATATTAATGCTACCCAAAAATTTTATTGGGGGGGGGGGGGGGGGAATTTTTTTTTACCGATATAAAGTGGGTCACGGTAGAACAAAGTTTGCGCACCACTGATCTATAGTACCGATACTCACTTTCATAATAAAATTCCATGGGATCTAACTATATCCTTGTCACAAAACAATCGCAGCATATTTTTTGGTAACTTAATCGCAGCATATTTTTGGTAAATTCATTGAGCATTGTAAGCAAATATTAAAAAGAGACAGAGAACATTAAAGTGAGTGAGAGAAGGGAGAAACCACCAACTACAAGGCAATTTAAACGTACCTCTCGCATACTCACAGCAGCCATGAATCGGTAGCGAGAAATTCCGCACTTAACACAGCCTGTGTGCGAAAACCGGAGCAAGTCTATAAAGGTGATTTAATTCACATTCTTTTTGCTTCGAAAGTAAATATTTCTCTCTTGGATGAGTGTGTGAATAAATAAATCTCATAATTAAAGGCTTTCCATAGCAGAGAGCGTGTTGGGAATAGTAATCCCTATGTGCTATAATAAATCTAATAATAAGTCTAGTAACCACCAGATACCAGATGGCACTGGGAATAGGCTATGTGTGTCTGTTTTGTTCACACACACTTTCT
>OU015491.1:12383228-12465728 GCA_907164885.2 Dolomedes plantarius
AACTTCTTGGTTCTGGGTTTGTACTAACAGCGGCGATAGCAACAACGCTCTTATCACTGACAACAGAAACTATATGGCGCCCGAAGTTGTTTTGGCTGTTGTCTTCGTAAACTTTGGCTCCAAAGAATCGGAATTCAGTGAATCGCCAGGTAGGTGCATCCAAATTCTAATTTTGTTTATACCATTTGAAAGTGCATTTAAACAGAGGCTTTGCTAGCAACGCCTTTTAACAGGTGCTCCTAATTTTGCCTGGTAGGCGGTAAGAGGAATAGAGGTAGGCGATATTAGGAACCGCTCTGGAGTTCACTGGAAATTTCAATTTTTCCAATTTAGCAAAATAACTTGAACTGGCACTGGTTTTGGAGCTGGTTGATCTCGGGATACCAAAGGAAATAGTTCTTAGGGATGTTCTTTGAGTTTCCAGGCAAATCAGAAACTAAAAAGTGGATGGAAATGTCGAAAAAAAGTTAAGAGTAGGCGTATTTGGGGCACCTACCTTATAGTAATACTAGCTGAAAACCGGCGCTTCGCTACGGAGTGCATTCAAATTAAATACAACGGTCAATGTATGCAATGCCAGAAAAATAAATATATATATTTATAATAAATGCGACGATCAATGTATACAATTGATGTAATATATATATATATATTTATTTATTTATTTAAAAAAATCGTTAGGGATATTTATTTTTTTTGATAATATCCAATCGTCTGCTGCATTAGAAAGAAAAAAAATATTTCTTTTGTCTATTTAGTTGTTATGCACGGGACGATAAATTTATTTAAAGTACCAGATAAAGAAATCACGTGACCGGCATTTAATAAATTAAATTCTAAAAATTAATCTTTAAAAATTCACAAAAAATTAGAAAATCGAGGTAAATGTTCGAAAAAGATATCATTTTAAAGGAATTTTTAGGATCTTTCTCGTGATAGAAATTTTATAACCCTCAAATTATTATTTTAAATGGGAACTTAAAAAAAGTTACAAAACAGCTTAAAAATTTAATTTTAAAAAATCTAAGAATTTTTCCAAAATCTTTCTTAGTGCACCCCTACACCATAAGAAGAATCGCCATGCAAAATTTCAGCCCTTTAGGTCCAGCGGTTTGGTCTGTGCGTTGTATGTCAGTGAGTCAGCCACGGAACTGTTTTATATATATAGACTATTTCCACGAACGCAGACTATATTAGGACAACGGTTCCTAAGACGCCAAAAATCCGCATTTCCAAATTGAATCCACGTAGCTGGAATAAAAATTCCCATGACAGCAAAGTTCTCTGCTGAGCAAACTGAAACAGCACATAACTCAGACAAAGCAACTGGAATTAGCTTCCAGGAAAAGGAGATTCGGCCGTGAACTTCACCTCTCACCAAACTCCAGAAAGATCACATTACGTTAGTCCACACACACACACGCCCGAGTCATTGATACAAACATGGGGGAAAAAATAAAGAAATTTGAATCACGCCTGTTTACGTTAGATGCAAGCAGTCTACAACACACAACAAACCGTGCTGAAGCGTAGGTGGATCTAATCATTCCGTGACCCCCCACTGGGTGAATGACCCCGTCACTCATCCGTGAAAAGAAACACCGACTCAAGATGGAATATGGGTGCGGAGTTTAATCCGTATCTGAATAATTACGCTGCTCGGTATTCGAAATTTTTTGAGTTAAGGTGGCGGCCAAACTTGGTACGTCAACGGTACATGATCGACGCTTTTAGAAATATTTATCGCATATTTTTTTAGACTAAAAAAAATATTAAGTTTTCACCATCTATCTGTCTGTCCCGCAATAAAATAAAAGTTTTTAAAAGAGACTTTTTAATCGATTAGAGTTGTTGTTCCCAATGCCCCCTGGCCTTAAGTTTCAGACCAGGTCCATATAGGCTTTAGCGGGCTGAGTAGTGCAGCTCTGGTATATAATAGCACCACAAGGGTCGGAATCTGACTTGGCTAGGTGCCACCACAATTTTGACCGAGCACCCCCAGGGGCGAGATCTGGGTGGATCGTACCTTCCCCACCCACTGACTTCATAGAAGAACTCTCCAGTCTACGGATTTAACGTGCCCATATCCGGCCTAGACTCGAAGGTATTTAATGGCGCTTGTCCGGATTCGATCCGAATGCCCGCAGTACCGAACGCCAACGCGCTACTACTAGGCTATCACGGACCCTTTGAATAAGAGTGAAAACTATTGAGACCTCAAACGAATATATCACATACTAAAAGACAAATATCAAACTACCGAAGTAAATACAGGGCAACTTCTCTAGCCAGCCACCCCTCTAGACACATATTGTCCATTAGAAATTAAACAGTCCAATATTATGGAAGAAACCCCTTTTCCCCGTCCACACCTGAAAACGACCAATTTTTCGGAACCATACCTGGCCGCCATAGAGAAGCTTCGCTGTACAGAACTCAAAGTATAAAATTGCACAACGCACAATCTGAAGTACATTTAGTTAAACGAGGGTATAAGTTAAGATACAATATGCGAACTTTTATTGTCACAGTAAAATTAATAAATTTGTACTGTAAAAAAAAAAAATCAGCACACTGTAAACATAATGGAATGATTAGTAAACTATAGACTTTAAAAAAACAATCAACAAATTATAGAAATATGGTATATAATTAATATAATATAGTATATATACAATTAGCAAACAGTTATTCCAGGCGTATATTCAGCTAACTATAACTACGAAAGTATAACCTTGGAACTATTATTACAAGGACATATAAGGTAAATTATTATCAAAAGCTACAATCAGCTAACTATTATTATAAGGGTATATTCAGCAAATCATCATCATAAAAGTACACCCAGAAAACTTATATTATAATAATGGTTTGATAATTACACTCTTATAACTATTATTATAAGGGAATTATGGAACTAATTCCGGAAACTATGTTATAAAAGTACAATTTTGCAAACTATTAATAATATAATAGTTTAATAATAGGTGCCATCAGCAAACTGTTATGAGAGAACAATAACCAGCCTAAAATCATATTACCATAAGGTACAATCAGCAAATTATTTGTAAGGATATATTTAGAAAACTATTATTATAAAAGTACAATTAGCAAACTCTTACTTAATATGTACAATTCGAATAATTTTACTAAACACCTAACAACTGAAACAGTACATAAGGAAACAACACGGGAATTTCTACTTCAACAAAAAAAGTGAATAAAGCATACATGCAAAGCCACGACAGTCGTTGCACCCCCCTTCATTACGCTAATAGAATCTAAAGTCAAATGCATAATTTCTCCAGATTTCACCCGGGAAATGCAGAGAGACGTCATAAAACGTGAAATAAAAATATTTTGATTCCGGCACGAACCACAAACTAAAAACATTTTTTCGGGACATTTCACTACGGATGGAGCTTCTTCCCTTCTTTCCCTCTCTCTCTCCGCCCCGGAGTTCTTCCAGGGTCTCACGAAAAGATTCGAAACAAAACAAAAACGAAAACTGCTGAGAGAGATGTAGCCATCAAAAATGTTGAAGTTTTGAGAGCACGTCACAACTGGAAAAATAGGGGGCGATATCCATATTGAAATGCTGGCACGGTAAGGACGTATTCTGTTTATTTTAAGCTAGGATAAGCTAACAATACGTCTTTATCGCCAGGTGTATGTTTTCCATGGTCCTATCATGTAGTACAATGTGCATTAAAGCATTAAAAAGAAATACAAGCAGAGATAAAATAAGCAATTTCACGACTCGTTCGCAAATACAGCTCGAATTGTGTAAAGAAGGCGAATAACAACGAAGAAAAATAGTTAAGGCGGTTTTATATGTGGATTTCGCAGATCTTCAATCACCATGTTTACAAACGGGGGATTTTCATCTTAGTATATCTAATCGCAGATTAGGAAATGGATATACAGGGTTTTCAGGAGAGAATCTTCCGATTGTAATTATAGAAAATATTAAATTTTGTAAACAGAAAATTATAATTAATATGTCATTGTAAAGGAAAAATGTTAAATTTTCATCCCCGTTGGCTTTTGGAAGTTCATAAATTTCGAAACAGAGAACACTACACCATTATGGTGCATATACATTGGTGCAGAGTTCTCTGCCTGCAGACCCCCGACTCCTGTCATCACATTAGTCACGGTAACATTAGACACGGTATTTAGAACCACCCCCAAGGTCCCTCGAGTTTCTTTGATCTGGTGTCTCCCCCGACCCCGCTCGACACCATTTGACCCGCTGATCGCCAGAGGAGGCGATCCACGCATATACAGAGTACAGAGTGAACATAAATCACTGGATTCCCCAAGGCACATGCAGAGAACTCTGCACCAATGTATATGCACTATTACATTGATCGCAGACTAGACGATGATTTGGTCCTACATAGCTACCCTCCTAGATCACCGGACTTAACCCCATGCGACTTCTTTCTTCCTTTGGAGATATATCAAAGATCTTGTGTTCATGCCACCTTTGCCTACAAGTTTTCCCGAACTTAAACAACGCATTTGTGATGCTTTACAAACAGTTAATAGTGAAACAACGTGTTTGGCAAGAAATGGCATATCGCAATGATGTCATACGGGTGGCTAAAGGAAGTCATATCGAACAACTGTGAAAAAAAATTGTAACATTATTCCTTTACAATGACATATTAATTATAATTTCCTGTTTATAATTATGGAAAATATTAAATTTTGTAATAGGATGATTCTTTTCTAACCCTGTATTATAATTCTGATTTGTCCCCCTCATTCGTAACAATATTGCCAAATGCACCGCGCGTGTATTTCAAAAATCTGTTTATTTTTTAAATAATGTTTCAAAAAACAATTTTCTAAGGCTAAACATCGTCCCAAAAAAATTTTACTAAAAAATGAAATCTTTAAGAACTATGCGTTCTTTATTTAAACGAGAAAGTACATTATTTTTTTACGCATTTAGTAATCTGTGATTTCAGAACCATACAAAAAGTTTCGCTAAATATAATTTTTTTATCTTTAAATAGAAAATTGCTATATAAAAAAATTTAAGCGAAAAAGGGGTAAAAAAAAGCAATTTTCTTTCCAATAGAGGCAAATGAAATTCGATCATATGAATAAAAAGAGAAGAAAAAAAAGCAAGTTAAAAAATTTTAAAACCGGCAGATGTACAATTTAGCACAAAATTCGTTCAATAAGTTACATGCGTCGGGATCGAAACCCATACATTGATTATATATTAATATATCTTGCTAAAGACAAAAAGAAAAGATTCCTGAAAAGTAGTAAAATAAGGAAAAATGGGGAATGGTGTTTCAGTCTGGACCTTGATGATTAGTAAAAAACGGAGAATAAAATTCCCCATGGCTAAACTTTAGGCTGAAGATCTGCGATGTCCTTAACTACGAGCATATCAGCTAAAAATGTATGAACTTATTTTTTTTTTTCGTTTTCAATATAGAATTCTACAGTTGTAATTATAGGTTATACACACATGTCCGAAGTAAGGATTGAAAGGCCGGTAGTATCAAAACACGAATCTTCAAGGAGGCTGCTAAAATCGGGGTAAATGAGAAGATCAACCTCGTATTGTGTCGGCAAAATCTGAATTTTATATCAAACTAGAGCAGTCATTCCCAATCGGTGTGCTGCGAGATTTCTTTCAGGAATAAACAAAAAAATATTAGTAGGGCCCTCTTCAAATAAATATTAAGGTGACTGCCTACGTTTAGAACCAATTTTTTAAAAAAATCCTTTTTTAAAGGGTCTTTTATGGTAAAATAGCCCTTAAAAATTAAAAAATGAACGAACACTTGTCTGTAAATACCATACTTTTTTATTAATTGGTCAATTTGAAGTAATTTTTAATAAAATTTAGCTTAAACGCCTATCACTCTGCACAAAATTCTAATACTACTATTTTAATTTCCTTCTCACACATGATACATATGACAGTTATCTTCAAAATGACCTATAATCTAAGAGAAATTTTAAAATACAAAAATAATACAGACAATTTTATGATCTAATATGCAAATTTTCACCGATTCGTCATTCCTTTCCTTATAAAAACAACCCCAAATAAAAAAAAACTATACAGTATACACCAATTATGGTACGTCATTTCATTAACAATAGCATCTAAAACATTTCCTGAAAATTTTATAAAATTATATGCATTATTATGAGAGATATCATGATAACGGTAGAGATTTGTGCTAAAAAATATAATTCAGAGAAAAACGTATTTAAAGTTGTTTGTCACTTCAATTTTGTAGCAGACGATGTTTTTTAAAATAGCTATAACTCTGCTTGTAATTGATGTAGAATGAAAATTAAATCAGTTTCGAAAAGAGAAAAGATTGAATTACACGATTCTCACAAAAAATAAAATTGACCAAAGTAGTCAAAAAATGACATTTTCAACGTAGGCAGTCACCTTAAGTTGATATCAAACATTTGTGCTTTAAGCCCCGCATCATTATAAGAAAACTATTCTTAGTGATTTCCATTGCAGTCCTGTAGTGTAATATGATACTGAATCCCATGGCTATTTTTGAAACTGTATTAGTATATTCTATTCTGGTATTTGTTACTTATATATTTCAATAAATAAAATCAGCAATGGCGTCAGTATTCATTCGAACATTTTTGACGTGTCCTTGATATAAATTCCGCCCTGATTAAATATTTGAAAAATTGGAAAAACTAAAATTCTAACAAGGGTACCGCAAACGTAAAAAGGTTGGGAATCCCTGAACAAGAGTTTCCTTGCCCCCCCCCCCCCCCCAAAAAAAAGGAAGAGTTTCCCTTGCAAAAGAATATCACTCTTCAACCCACGCTAGTAGCATAAAATCGCAAATAACATACAGGAAGGAAAAAAAAATCACTGAGCTCGATAAATTTCTTGACTCACTAAATAAGAGTAAATACGCTTCTATATTAATAAAGGGACAAGTGGAAGTCGAGATCACGTGACCGTAACGCAACCGGGCAGACCGATCTTCGAAAAAAAAAATGGCCGACAAATATACAAGAATCTGTGTATTTTTTTTTTCTCATGAAAGTACATAAATGTTACACATTTGGAAAGAGCTTCGAAAACTGATAATTTTTTCTGCGTACACTTATTCTGTTAATTCAATAGTTTTAGAGATATTTGGATTCTAATGAAGCGTCATCGCTCTTTGACGATGTAAACAAAGGGTGATTCGTTCACAGCGTGATTCTCACTAAAAAATGAATCACTGAAATGAAATGTGTCTCCATGTCTATTTTTTTATTTATCAAACTTTTTATTTGAAAACTAAATATTAAAATTGTTTAATAATAATAAATACTTTATTGAAACTAATTAGATATATACTGATTTTTGGTGGATTTATTGATTTTTATGTGAAGTGATATTTTTTTTCGTTCGAGTGTGAGTGAAGTGATTCGATTTGCGAAATTTCATTTGAAATACAATCAATTTGGAAAGTGCAAGGTGAGTAGAAAAGCTCTTAATTTTTATTTTCAGTTACCTAGATGTTAAAGTTAATTTTCTAATATTACTCCTTTTGTTTTACGGAATTTTATAATACACGATGTACTTTAAAAAGCATACAAAATAGTATATCTTAACTAAAAAGAATCAGTCTAATTTCAAATAATTTCTTAGATACACGGTCACATTCCACTTTTTTCACCCATATTACCTCCGGATGCTCCCCACCGAACCCTGCGCTCGGAACTGAACAACTTCCGGCATCGATTTCCCACCGGGACAACACCTTTCTTCCACCTGCAGACGATCCTCATACCTGGCACGCGGCAGTCGAATCGGTGCGATAAAACCACACCGGGAGTGATGTTCGATTTATAGAACGCGAAAGCGGACTGGTCCGGATATCGAATTAATTGGACAAGCAGCGGGAAACTAATGGGTCGAGTATTTGCGGATTCAGCCAAACGATGCACCTGAGAAATATGTTTATGACTTCCGCCGTTAAAGTGGCCTGTGATTTCAGCATAAATAAGCGTTTTGGAGGGAACAGCGTGACGTCAGGTGTTGCATGAGCGGACCAAACTGAGCGTAATGGAATGGCAACGTTGATACAGGTACGCGGGGAAAATAATGAACCCCCCCTCCATTGCATAGAGCTGAGCATGCGATTGAAAGTTAAGCACTGTAAACCAACATTTATTGCTAGGTTGATTTAGTTAAAACTAATTAATAAATCGTTAAGTGACGGAGATACAAATAGTCTATTACGCTATCTTTAGAATGGACGCTGTTAGGCCTTAAAGGGATAACAACCTACGCAAACTTGAGAAATCATCCCTTCGTGAATATAGGAGTATAACAGTGTGATTGTTTAAATAAATCACAAAATACTAACATTTACATTCTTGAATTATAATAAAAGAAATAAATAGTCATAAAGCGTACGGCGAGAAATTTATTACAGTATCTGCACAACGAAGATTTCAATTCTTCTTTTAAGAATACACCACCTATTGACTATACGCATTTCACTATTAAGTACAGACGGGCACCTTATGGTGTATAAAAACGTACTCATTTTGAGTAAAAACATCATAATTATTCAAGGGCTTTTACAAACATTTCGAGCAATCTCCCATTAATTTTTTTTTTTTAAACCCATGTATAACTAACTCCAAGTTAAATTGTCAAAGAGTTTAAAATCTCCGTTTCCACAGCCTTAGGCCGTCCGCACACGAAGCAACTCAAAAGAAACTGATAACCGACTCCAATCATAAACCAGTCCGTGATGAGTCGTAACCTATGTAATTGAATGGAGCCACGCACACGGCGCAACTGGTTACAAACCCGTCAGCAACGTGTTTGTAATCAGTCGCAGGCAACTCAACGTGTCGAGTCGCTAGCAACTTCAGTCGCCAGTTTCTCTTGCGTTGTGCGTGTTATTACACAATCTATGTTACAGCCGCTCTTTTGGCAAGCTGCCAAATGACGTACACGAGTCGCGTGACTTCTGCCTAGCGATGAAATGAAATTCTAACGTTTTTTTTGTTGTATGGAATATGTGCGTCCATATATACGGTCCATTTTTAAACGATTGATCAAAGACAATCTATTGTGACGATTTTTTAAAATAAATTAATTTCTGATAATAATTTAACTAAAAATAATGCCCGGAATAATGATGTTCTTCCTTCCATGACAGGTCGCAAACTATTGATTTGAATCACTTTTGAGTCGGCCCGTGTGCGGAGCCGCATCACTAACGAGTTTGCAACCGATAAGCAATTTCAATCGCTAACCAGTTGAGTTTCCTTTGAGTCGCTCCGTGTGCGGACGGACTTAGAATTACTGGTATTAGGCATGTTTCAATAATTAAAACCAAATAACTTTTTAGTGGCACTCATTATAGAGAGATGTAGTCTGAAGTTAAGGATTTGATCTACAGAAGATTACGATTCATAGTTTGTGAAATATATGCATTACATTCAGTGGCGTAGCGAAGAGGGGGGGAAAGGGGGGGTCTATCATGCCCCAGAGAGGGCGCCAAATGGTCCCCAAGACAAACAAGATTCTAGAGATTATACAACTATATGTTTTTTTTTTTTTTTTGGGGGGGGGGGTTGTTCCCAAAAAGGTATCGTGCCCCGGGCGCCAGTTATACTCGCTACGCCACTGATTACACTTCCTCAAAAGGAGCTCTTGTAGATATCCGCACAATGATTTTTGTCCGATAGTTCCCATAATTGTACAACGAGTACGTAAATGCAAGTATTTTGTGATTTATTCGTAAAATCGTAATCTGTTGCACATCTAAATGCACTATACCATGAGTTTGGATACGTTGTGTTGCCTTTCAGACTAAAAGACCTCCATTCTGCGGGTATATTATTAGATTTCTCACCACGTGGCCTTTAATTATGTAATTAAAGGTGATTCACATTACATACTTCACATACACATGCCTGGCTGCATATCTGCAATGGAGAGACTCGAGAGATTTTTTTTCTCTCATACCTAAGTGGCTTTCGTTAAAAACGCATAATTAGGGCTTAGGCAGTTCAAATGGAACGCTTTACGCTTTTATTTCACTCCTAACAAAGGAAAACCCGAGTCCCGAGGTAAAAATTATGTGACTAGCAAAAACTTAATTATTCACAATTTAAAGGATTTCAAACAAAAAATACACAAATATATCAACATATTTAGCATAGGATACGTCCTCAACCACGCAACTTATTTCTTAAATTAAACTACAAATTAACTCCATAAATTTTCTTTGCATATCTTACCATATTAACACGCTTGGCGATGAAAATTAATATTTAAAAATTGATACGAATAAAAGCCACTGGAGTTTGGAAGCGATTAAATACTTTACATAAATATACACAAATAATTAGTCAAGACGAACCAAGTACTCGACTAATTAAAATGCATAATGTTCATATTGCTGCAAAACAAAATAAATTTGCTTTGCATATCCTCTCTCTCTCTCACTGAAATGAGACTGCATATTGATTTAAATAATACTACAAAACAAATAAACTTTCTTTACGTATCCTACCATACACTAACTGGCTTGACTATGAAATTTGATACTTATGCACAAAAAAGAAGGATATTAGAGTTCAGAAACGATTAAACATTTATTTAATCAAAAGTAAAATTTGAGCTGGAGTGAAAAAATCCGAGTGCAATGAACTATCTCAAGCGACTTTTTTAACCTAAGATGTTTAAAGAAAAATTATAAATGGGAGTGAAATGAATTTAACGAACGCCGTAAAAAGAAATATGGGAATGATTATTAAATTTTTAAAAAACCACAAAGTATTTACAGCTGAGATTAAAAAAAAAAAAGAGGTGAAATTTTTAAGTGATACAAAATTTGTTAGCTGGTATGCGATGAATTTATCAAGTACGGTAATTTAATAAAATATGAAATTGCACACACTTTAGAACGGGATATGTGAATCTATTATTGAAATACACAAAACGCACATACGCCTTTATTCACAAAACAAGTAATATATTTTTAAAAAAAATTTAAGTCAAGTCCTACTTAGGTCAACAAAGAAAAATTTGATTGTGAACTAATAGTAGGAATTGAAATAAAGGATTGCCTGCCAGAACCTTGCCTGCAGTGCGAGATTAGGAGGGGGGGGGGGAGAGAGAGAAAAAGTTTGTCAAGTTGGGGATTCGATCTCGCAACCTACAGCACGGGAGAAGCCCGCGATACCGCAGTGCTACCGTTTACACAGTAACAAGAGGGAAATTACTATTCAAGAGTAAGAGACGCTCTAGGTCTAAAACTAAGATTGATTAATTAAATTTAATTACTGAATTAATATTTGAATAAACTGTATTAACATCAAGTGTCATCCACTACAAGTTTAAAAAAAATGTATTTGAACTTGAGTGGATGAATAAAAAGTACTTTTATTAACGATTGAAAATTTGAACAAGATATATATGGTCTAAAACTAAAATTGATTAATTAAATTTAATTAATGAATTAATATTTGAAGAAACTGTATTACCATCAAGTGTCATCCACTACAAGTTTAAAAAAAACGTATTTGAACTTGAGTGGATGAATAAAAAGTACTTTTATTAACGATTGAAAATTTGAACAAGATATATATAGAGAGAGAGAGTGAACTAATAGTAGGAATTGAAAAAATAAGAGGGAGAACCTCAAACAGTTAATGGCATCACTTACAGGTAAAAATAAGATTATTTGATGAATAAAGTGCGAACCAGATGCAAGAAATGTGCCCCGGCGCAATGTAGACAGCAGATATACGCGAGGGAAATCACGACAAATCGATCCTTCTACAACTGCAAGATTTGAAAATGATTCTTTGTCTTTTTTTTTTTTTTCCGTTCGATTCAGACCAGGGATCAACAATCACCCGAAAAGACATTTTGACCGGCCTTCCGGGGATTTGAAGAGGACAAGTAATTTAAAATTTATACGTAAACAGACGGGGGAAAAAGTTGTTGAGTAACTGTTTTATCTGCTGCACATGGCTGGGCGGAAAAAATAAGGAGAGATTTATCCCAATGAAATGACACATTAATAAAGCAAATTAAGAAGTTATGTTGCAAGTTTGTTCTCGAGTCCGCCTAAAATATATTCCAGTAACAAACAAAAATTTCTATAACCTTTATAGAAATAGCATTTAACATTTTTCTATGTTAAATGCTATTACAGATTAGTAATAGCATTAACATTATTATTTACATATTCACATATGTAAATATTTAATATTTAAAATGTATATAATATTTAAAATTATATAATTTTTCATATTTAAAATTATTATTTTATTTAAAAAATTATTAAATTAAATAATTTAATTTAATTTAATTAATTTAATTTTAATTAATTGAATTTAATTTTTTAATTTAATTTTAATTAATTTAATTTCAATTAATTTAATTTCAATTAATTTAATTTCAATTAATTTAATTTAATTTTTTAATTTTATTTTATTTTATTTTATTTTATTTTATTGTACAATTGCATCACCCTGTACAATCTCAGCTGTAAATACTTTGTGGTTTTTTAAAATTTAATAATTATGCCCATATTACTTTTTACGGCGTTCGTTAAACTCATTTCACTCCCATTTATAATTTTTCTTTAAACATCTTAGGATAAAAAAGTCGCTTGAGATAGTTCATTGCACTCGGATTTTTTCACTCCAGCTCAAATTTTACTTTTGATTAAATAAATGTTTAATCGTTTCTGAATAAACATTTAATTAATGAATTGAATGTTATTTAATTCAATGTATTATTAATAGCATAGTTGCATTCTTTAACATATTTTTACTAATACTTATAATCGTTTTCTCCGCGGATTCCAAATATTTGGGTTCCGTGGCAGACCGGTTGGTTTCCTTGTTAACGCAGGCCTCTCACGTTTGAAAACCATCGCACGATTGTTTTTCGATCAGGAACGGCATCAGTTGCATACAGCCCGAAGCGTGTCCTGAACTCCCCTCGCGTCGTGGTTACAGAATCTTTGTTTTTAAAGAAGGTCTCGATAACGAAACCGCTATGTTCACCGGACCAACTCATGGTGTCTGCTGACAAATAGAAAATCCACCCGAACTGTTGCTACCTCCTGCGTCGCCTTACCTCCAACACTCCCTTATGGTGCCTATGCATTCATGCAGAGTTCTCTGCATGGAGACCCCGGCCCCCACTCCTGACATCACATTAGTCACGGTAACCCTACACGCCGTGTCCCCCGCCCCCATTGACACCATTTGACCCCCGGGATCTTTGATGCTCTGTAGCAGGACCGAAAGAGGAGGCGATCCACGCATATACAGAGTACGCAGTGAACATAAATCACTGGCTTCCCCAAGGCAGAGCAGAGCAGAGTACATGAATGCAAACGCAGCAGTACCAGTGACCTTCCAGAAATGTGGGGGTCCATTCTGCCGCACCCTGTACAAGAATAAATCTGTTAGGTCAGTAGTTCCTAGCCGGTGGTCCGCGAGAGCTTCGGAAGTGGTCCGGCAGAACATATAAAAAAAAAGTTGCCAAATAAACGGGAATTTTAAAAGCAATGTTCATTGAACTTGCTGGGCCGAATATATCCGATGACTATCAGGTGTTGAAATAAAATGTCTTAAAAGATTAACGTAATTATTTTATTATTAGAATATGAGAAGTTAGAATGTGAGTATGTTAATTCTGTATCCCTTTCACCAAAAGGTCCCCCCCCCCCACACTCAAGGGCCGTTTCTATTCCCACTGACTGTGGGAATAGCGCAGTGGCTAATTCCACCACCTTTTGCAAACATCTAATACGTAAGATATATGATGCTGCCTTCTATATCCAGAAATTTGAACGATTTGTATAATGTAATATATATATATATATATATATATATATATATATATATATATATATATATATATATATGTATATATATATGTATATATATGCACATATATATATATATATATATATATATATGCATATATATATATGTGTGTGTGTATATGTGTGTATATATATATATATATATATATATATATATATATATATATATATATATATACACACACATACATACATACATATATATGTGTGTATATATATGTATATTTATATATATAATATATATATACATATATATTACATTATACAAATCGTTCAAATTTCTGGATATAGATGGTAGCATCATAGACCTACGTATTAGATGTTCGGAAAAGGTGGTGGGGATAGCCACTGCGCCACTCAAGTTGGTGGGGGACGGTGGTGGCCCGCACATGGTTCAGTTTCTGGCATAATGGTCCGCAGACTACGGGTTGGGAACCACTGTGTTAAAAAATGCGTATTGAACTGATAATTACGAAATTCAGAGAAATATGCTGTTGCTGAACGATATAATCATGAACTGAATGGTTGCATATAGGAGAAAAAAGGGGGGAGCCATTAAATTGAGAGTCATAAGTTAAAAAAAAAATAAATAAAATAAAATTTTTAATTTAAATCGCATCAACAGCTAAATTTAAAACAACTTTTTCGGCTCAGTTTGTCACAAAAACAAGAACGAAAAATTGACGAAAGATCAAATGATAGGAGAATAAAAAAATAGGAAAGGAATAGCTATTTCACCGAAGGTGTGAAATGAGAAAGAAAAAAAAAAAAATCTGTAAACGATTTCGTAGCCATTTAAAAAAAAAGGGCGGAAAAATTCAAATATTAATGATTAAGCAAAGAAAAAGAGAAAATTGCCTATAAAAAGTGATAAAAGGCTTAGAGAAAATGAGAGTTTAAAAAAGGTCTTTTTTTCTTCTTCTTCTCCTTTTCGAAAGAGCAAGAGAACGAAATTTCAAGCTCGAATATAAAGTTGCAATTACAGCCACGTGGTTAGCGATGTTTTTTTTTTTTCTACCGTCTGAGCTTAATTCAGAAGTTTAGACGAATTAAAAGATGCATTAATTTAAACTGTTATTAAAGAGAAAGATTCAAAAGTATATTAGAGCAGTTATGTGCTTGACCACTAAATTACGTTATGATACTAATTTCATATAAGTTTTTTTTTTTCGTGCGAGAAAAATAATTCATTTATGCGAGAAAGGGAAAAAATGAAATCTTGTCAACAATATTTTATGAATCGAAAAATGGAAGGCTAAGTCCTCTATCTAACAGAGATACAGATGTTATATATATATATATATATATATATATATATATATATATATATATATATATATATATATATATATATATATATATATATATATATATATATATATATAAAGTGGAAAGTTTGGGATCCCAAAAGCTTTAGGAGTTTATTTAGGACCTCTCTAAGCACAACGTACAAGCCGTTCGAAAGCCGATTTCGAAATTTTTCTAGTATATCCAGGCTTCCTTACTAGCATCGTTGAATAGGAAACTGAGGTATGATCGAGTTCTTTGCACGCCTAATGGCTGCTTTTGAACACCATTCCTCGCCAACACGCCAACAGCTATAACATCAGCATCTTCCGTTATCCGCCATTTATCCTATTACGCCTCTCTCCATGCCCCATCTCTTGCACACAAGAAACCCTCTCCCCTATACACGGGCCCGGCCATAATCTTCCGGATATAAAAGAAACACCTTTTCCTCCTGGAAAGAAATCCTCCACTCTGGGGCTGTAAGGAGGATATAAGTATAGCGAGTGGGGAGACCCGGCCCCCCGTTTATGACCACCCCCGCGCGTTCGATTTCGCCCGCGCGGCGTTATATAAAAAAAAAGGCGAGCAGATAAGCGGCGTCGGGTCGTAAATGCTCCGCTTTTATCGGAACACGCGAGTTTTTATGTCCCGCATTGCGTGTTTGTTTTTACCGCTGGTTTATGAAGGAATACGGGGGAGATATCGAGATATCGCCAGAGACGGGGGTAGATTTCGTCTCGCGATATAAAAGACTGTGTGAAGTGAGCACTTAATTTGCTACCTTCTTCTGGAGTTTTTCCCAAAGAGAAAGAGAGCGGGCGGATGTGGGCGGATGGCGTCGCAGCCCCGTTTTCAAATTTGAAATCAGAAGCATTATTTTAACTGCGTCGTCAATAACCATCTATTAAGGAATGCGCGAAACGGTTAAATGGATATCCGTACAGTTGGATATCGTCTTCGTCCCATAAAACGTTTTTTTAAAAAATTTTTTTAGTTAACTTCTTATAGCGCTTCCACATACGAATATAACGCACCCCGACACCGCTTGACACATTTTGGGGTCGATTAGTCACGCTCCAGGAGCGTGACCCCCTCCCCCCGCCCCCAAGGTCTCTCGTGTATCTTTGATGATCTGTGGAAAAAACCACCCAAGAGAGATGCTGCGTTTGCATTCATGTGCTCTGGTCTGCTCTGCTGGGGGTAAGCCAGTGATTTATGTTCACTGCGTACTCCGTATATGCGTGGATCTCCTCCTCTCGCGGTCCTGCTACAGAGCATCAAAGATCCCAGGGTCCCTGGGGTCAAATGGTGTCAAGCGGGGGCGGGGGACACTAGATCAAGAAACACGAGGGACCTTGGGGGCGGGAATGGGGGGGTTCTAAATGGGGGAATATCTGCAAGACACGTGTTCATTCACATCGCTTTGGACGGGTAGGGTTACCGTGACTAATGTGATGACAGGAGTCGGGGGTCTCCATGCAGAGAACTCTGCATGAATGCATATGCACCACAAGAGAGAGATCGCTGCAGAGCGGCTCTGCAGAGCGCTCCCCATAAATTACTCGTTTCCCCCCCTTTCAGAATAATGTGCAGTGCAGATGTGTGTGGCCGTAGTATGATGGCTCAAAGATTATCTAACACTTAAAAGCGGCGCACCAGTTGACTCGCAGATCTTCAATCCACGTGAAAATTTGGACACTACTCATCCGCTATGCCCATAACAAAGGCCTAGGTGCAAGTCTACGTGGTACGCTGGAGGTGTTAAAATCTGCAATTGGCTCCGTCCGTCAGGGCGTGCTCTATGCATTTTGCCTTCTTCTAGCAGTGTAAACTTTGTAGCACGAATCGTGATAGACGATGGTTCTTTTCCGAAGTAGGCTGGTTGACTGCACTTGGTCAGTCACTGTAGTGTAATATTTGAGTATGAAAGCTACATAGAACATAGTTGGCGTATCCCGTGATCCTCCCCTCACCAATCAGAGTGATTGGCTGATGTGATAGTAAACACCGGAGGGAGTGAAGAGGATAGTGAGAGGGTGAGAAGGGTCTCTGGTAACGGGCATGATCGGAGGTCTGGCGAGATGCTGTAGGCTTGTCTACTTCTGGTGAATTGTTCTTTAATTAGAATCGAGAGAGTGTGAGCGGAGGTCTGACGAGATGCTTGTAGGCTCGTCCACCTTTGGCTAGCTGTTCTTTGATTTTGTGTTTGTAGAGAAAAGTTTGACACGGAGCGCTTGTTAAAGCGAAAATGTTGTACCCCGTGATTCCCCACCCCTCTACCAATCAGATTATTGGCTGCGGGGGCGTTGAACCCAAGAGGGTGCTTGGGATCGCGGGGAGTCAGTCAGTAAGAAAGTAACAGAAGGAGAGCGTCTATGCTAGGAATCAGAGGTCTGGCGAGGTAAATGCAGACTCGTCTCACCTCTGGTTAGTAATTATTCGATAATTAGAATTGAGACAGAGAGTGAGAATCTCTGAGAGTAATGTTAGGAGGCCTGGCTAGATAGAGCAGGCTCGTCTCGCTTCCAGTGAAATAATTAGTTCTGTAAGCAGAACAGAGTTAATCTGTAACTAGATTAGAGTGTAGTAGTATGAGTCGGGGTCTGGCAAGGTGCTGTAGACTTACCCACCTCGTGCTCAGAGTTTTGTTGTAATTTTATGTTAAATTGTTAATAAATGTTTGTTTGTGTCGTTTAGACGACTAGTTTTTTATCTACCTCATTGTCCCATTGCCATAGAACCTCGGTGTAGTGTGAATACACCACAGTGTTAAACTGTGAATAAATGTTTGTGTTGTAAGGATACGACTCATTTTTTATACCTCACGGTCCATATGCCATAAAATGAACCTCGGCGAAGAGTTGGCCACGACAGTCGCCATTAAAAATTTTGAGAAATTCCACAATAGGAATCCCTTGCCTTCCAGCGTCCTTATCGGATATGCCTTCCTGAAGAACTCGCATCAAGGGCCTACCTAGGTCCAAGACCGTCTGATACGACGGAGGTGAAGAAATTTGCAATTCGTTCCGCTCTCTGTAATTGAAATTCTATTTTAAGATGGGGGGGAAAAATAGAATTTAAAAAAAAAATATATGCATCTGGTGATGTACGATTAGAAAAATACTGAGAGGAAAATAATACATAGATTAAATGAAAATTTACGAGGTCGACTAATGCGTCACTTTAAATCTGTTCATCTAAATCTCTCCCCACGTATTTGACACTTCAAATAACACCCTACTCAAATCTACGCTAAAATCCTTCTCAAATATACGCCAAGTTCCACTAATTTCACGTGAGTCTGAATCAAGTGTAATGAATCATGCTGATTCGACTCATTCAAGTGCCACAAGACGTGTATTGACTCACGCGTAAGCTTTGTTCAAGTGTTATTCGTTCTACACAGAAACGGATTTTATTTATTTAGTTCGAAATGAATAGTTGGTAAATATTCTAGAAGAAATATGGCAAAAGAATATCGATCTCACTCTTGACAGTTACTTACACTTAACTTGAGATTATTCGTGCGTCAGAAGAAGAAAAAAAAAAGTTCGACTTATAATAATTACCCGAAAGAATGTTAGCATAACAAGTAACACAACAGACGCTTTTCAAATGCAACTGAAAATAGGCTAACTTTTATTGTTTTAACTAAAACCTTCCCATTATTTAGAATGCTATATACATGTAGTTCATTTAAAAACGTTTAACTAGTTCATTTCTTCAGTATTAATAGTTCAATTTAATGTAATTCATTTAATGTAATTCTATGTAATTCATTCATTTATTCAATTTCATGATTTACGAAGTGTTTCATCGTAGGAAAAGTTTGGAAAACCCTGGTCTACACAATGGGGAAAAAATCAGTTCAGAAACTTTATAATACTGTATGAAAAATTTGAGAAACAAATCTTAAAAGACAGAGAAGAGTCAAAAACAATATTTTCCCTTTGTATAAAAAAGAACGAATGTTCAAAACTGATCCAGCAGCTGTACTGGTCCTGTCCACTCTAACTGTAACCATACACATCAGACATAAAGATTGTTTTCATTTATGGAACGCAGATTATTATTTTTTTTAAATGCACGTAGATTACGATTAGAAATTTAAAAAAAAAAAGGGATGAAAAAAGTATGACAGCAAAAGAAAGAAGAAAAAAACGCAAGATGACCGAAGGCCAATTATCTTCCGACTAAATTATGGAGAAGGAATGTCTTAAACCTTCAAAGAGTTGGCTTCATCAACGTGTTTTTGAAGTTGCCACTTACATTCGCTTAAAATTAAAAGGGATGAATCATCCTAAGAAAGAAATTGGGTTGATAAAAATCTCGCATGATAATTTTCTGTTTATTATCATTAGATACAGTCGCCGCAAAAATACCCTATTAATAATCGCTTACTCTATTGATAAACAACTTTAATGGTGTCCTTGAACTTAAATTTTGAAACTAGAAATTTCTACTGCCTCATAAGAAAGAAAGTGGTCCAGAGGTAGTGAGGACTTTTGGGTGGTATTAATCGGCAAAATGTTGCCGTTTCTGGTAGTATAATGAAGAGACATGACTACAAATTATTATTTTTTGAATTATATGGATGAACTAGCTGAAAACCCGCACTTCGCTACGGAGTACATTCAAATTAAATACAAAGGTCAATGTATGCAATTAATGCCAAAACAAAGAAATATATATATGTATATATCTATATTTATAATAAATACGATGATCAATATATACAATTGATGTAGAAAATATATATATATATATTTAAAAATATCGTAAGGGATATTTTTTTAGACAAAATAATTTTCAATCGTCTGCCGCAATAGCAAGAAAAAAAATATTTTTTTGTCTATTTAGTTGTTATGCACGTGACGATAAATTTATTTAAAGTACCAGAAAAAGAAGTCACGTGATCGGCATTTAATAAATTAAATTCTAAAAATGAATCTTTAAAAATTCTCCAAAAATCAGAAAATGGAGGTAAAGATTCGCAAAAGATTTCATTTTAAAGGAATTTTTAGGATCTTTCTCGTGATATAAATTTTATAACCCTCAAACTATTATTTTAAATGCAAACATAAAAAAAGTTACTAAAACAGCTTAAAAATTTAATTTAAAAAAATCTAAGAAAAAATTTTTTAAAATCTTTCTTAGTTCACCCCTACACTATAAGAAAATCGCCATGCAAAATTTCAGCCCTTTAGGTCCAGGGGTTTGGTCTGTGCGTTGTATGTCAGTCAGTGAGTCAGTTACGGAACAGTTTTATATATATAGATAAACGTATTTCGTAAAAGGAAAATACCTTAATGATCCGCTAAGCTTGAGAAATCTTGTGATCATTCACTAGCTGGCGTTTTCGGAGTAAACATAATATATTCACTACTAAGAAAACAGCATAACTTTCAAAATAAATTTTCAGGTGGGTCTGCGAAGCACTTTTTAAGTTGGCATAAATTTGAGATGAAAAGTTACTCTATATCGAAATCCAACAAATAGGTTACTATGAAAAGTCCATCACAAGGGATACGTTACTGCCAACCTACAGATTATATGAGAACAATTCAGAAATGGACTCATAATATTTATATGAAATCGCGTGTCAATAAGACGGAGCTACAGAGCAAATTACTGTGAAACTTCTCATGGCGACCGGTAATGGTTCTGAAAAAAATTGGCCGTTTTGAGAGGTGGCCGGCAAGAGAATTTTCACTGTATATGATAGATAAAATTAGAAACTAAAATGCACAAGAGAAAAATAAAAGTGAAAGAAAGATTTTTTTTTTTCAAATGAGATATTTTTCTTTACATATTAATTTTTAAAAATGTTGATCTCTTTTATTTATTTATTTATTTTTTAAAAAAACATTTTTCGAAACGGGAAATATTATTAATGAATCGTGCCCATAAAAAGATCTTTTTCTCTTCGTTAAATCAAAATATTTTTAATAGAATTGTTTTACGAAATCAAAAAAGCGCAGTGTTAAATATTCGAAGACTGTAGGACGATTGTTTTATTTTTTTTAAATTACAATGTGTAGTACAATTTTTATCGCATAAGATCATCATTCTTTGTAATTAAATAAAAAAACTGATTTTTCTGCTCTTGATTACTAAATAATCCGCTTTATAAATAAGAAACCTAGATTTTCGATAACTCCGTAACAAAATAGAAAAAAAAATTACTCAAAAATACTCACGAGAAATCAGGGGAGATTTTTTCAAGTTTCAAAAAAACTTACCTAAAAGAGAAAAAAAAATACACACATAAATATGAGCATACTTAAAATATTCTCATAATTATACAGCTGAAAATCAGATTTAAACATTTATAAGGGAAATGAAATATAAAAATCGACCCAGTGGTACAGCGCGCTGGTTTTCGGTGCTGAGGGTGCTCGGATCGAATCCTGGCGTCGCGCCACGAAAAATGCCTTCGTTCGTGTCGTCCCTTCATAGGAGGTAATGCTGTCCGCCTATATGGTGCCCCCACAATAAAATGGGCAGTAAAATTGCGGCGTAGTACAGGCGAATGTTTGACGACAAGTGCCTCCCGCATTGGAAAAAAATATATATACAGTGGAATCTCGATCTATCGTTTTTCAAGGGACGGACTGAAATGAACGATAAATGCGGAAAAACGATAGATGCGGGAACATAACAAAGCAATATAATCGCTGGGACTGGAAGAAATGAACGACACATGCGGGAAAACGATGATTCGGAAAACGATCGATCGAGATTCCACTGTATATAAATATCTAAAACAATCTCGAAGAAAGAAAATTATACATGTGGTTTGAAACATGACTAAACTATCATACACTCAATTATTTTCTCAGATTTACATAAACAAGCATCGAGTTTTAATACTGTTAATTTAAATAAATAAAAAAAAAATGAAATAATCGATAACTCTGCGAGTCAGCCAGAATGCTTCGCTGAATATTTTAAGTTACTTAACAGCAGAGATTGGGGGGGAAAATAATAAACAAGCGAGGCTGCAATTTTAAGAATACATGCACTGGAAATAAGAACTTAGAATTACGCTACGAAATTACATTACTGGATGAAAAATAAAAACAACCATGCCACGGATAAGATTAAGCATTAATTCGGTCTTGAACTTAAATGCCTGATTCATTACTCAAAGAACCTATGATTACTGCTAAAGAAGTCGGACACTAAGCCTTACGCGGAGTTATTTGATGCCATGATAAACGCCGTCTAAACACCCCACATTTGCGGTAGCTAAAGCTGTTACATTTTTAATCTGTCGAGGATTGTTTGCGTAAGTATATATAGCAGCACACAACCAATTATATCATTTCATAATTAAGCGGCGTAGCCACAACAAGCACACACGGAAAAAGAAACTTGTACGGCCCGTGGGCACACATTTTGAAGGTTTTGAGATACTATCTATATCAATAGATTTATGTTCTTGGAAAACGTAAATCAGTGGAGACAAGAAAAAGCAAAAACAGATGATGTATCATTCACCGAAGGCACACACAACTATTATAATGAAATGTTATCTCATAAAATTAATGATCACTTCGTAGAATAATTTCCAGACAGAAGATGTGAATTCAAACCCTTTCACCCTTTAACACAGATTCCTTCGCTGATGTCATATTCTACAGACACAAGTATTGCTAGCCCGGATTTCAGTGAATACATTGTCGCAACGTCTCATAAATGAGACACTTCATTGCAGGTTCTTCAGACAAGACTAACTAAAATACAGCTTTGCACAAAACATGTTCTTCTCTATTTTCTCTTCATTAAAAAAAAAGACTAACAATATCTATAAATATAAAACAGTTCCGTAACTGACTCATTCACTGACTGACATACAACGCACAGACCAAACCGCTGGACCTAAAGGGCTGAAATTTTGCATGGGGATTCTTTTTATAGTGTAAGGGTGCACTAACAGAGATTTTTGAAAAATTCTTCTTAGATTTTTTTAAATTAAATTTTTAAGCTGTTTTAGTAACTTTTTTTAAGTTTGCATTTAAAATAATAAATTGAGCGTTATAAAATTTATACCACGAGAAAGACCTTAAAAATTCCTTTAAAATGAAATCTTTTTCGAATCTTTACCTCTATTTTCTGATTTTTGGTGAATTTTTAAAGATTAATTTTTAGAATTTAATTTATTAAATGCCGATCACGTGATTTCTTTATCTGGTACTTTAAACAAATTTATCGTCACGTGCATAACAACTAAATAGACAAAAAAATATTTTTTTTCTTGCTAATACGGCAGACGATTGGACATTATTTTGTCTATAAAAATATCCCTTACGATTTTTTTATAAATATATATATATTTTTCGTACATCAATTGTATACATTGATCGTCGTATTTATTATATATATATATATATATATATATATTTTATTATTATTATTATTATTATTATATAATATATATATATATATTTATTTATTTTTGACATTAATTGCATACATTGACCGTTGTATTTAATTTGAATGTACTCCGTAGCGAAGTGCGGGTTTTCAGCTAGTAATCACATAAAAGTGCTAACTTGTATACTTATAAGCGTAATGAACAACGATGAAAAAAAAAGCCCTGATATCTCTGTTGCTTGGTGATCGTATTAACCGGTGCATTGTAACTATTCATTTATTAAAAGTATATATGTACAGTCGATTCCGGTGAATCGGACCACATCGGGACGCGATCACTTTGGTCCTAATAACCGGCTGGACCGATTAAACGAACATGTCCTATGTTACAAGACGAGATTCGGTCCGAATAAGCGGCTGGTCCTATAAACCGGAATAGACTGTAAAATTAAAATGATTTGATTTTTCTTCACGTTGCCTTTTCCTATTTTTTTTTCCAAATGGTTTTTCATGCTATGTGTAATAGTTACTGATATATGCATTTTTAAGAAATTTATCAATTATATTAGGGAGATTGTCCCCCCCCACTACAAATTATCAAGTATTTTTCACTCTATGAGGTCAGAAAGGGTGGGAGAAGGTATGACACCCCCAGATGTCACCCCCCTGGTGGTGCTCAGTTAAAAGTGAGGTGGCACCTGGCTAATTCGGACTCTGACCCTTGTGGTGCAATTATAAACCGCCGATGCAACCCTCTACCCGCAAGCAGGGCCGCCCAGAGGGGAGGGGGGGCAACTCGGGCACTTTGCCCCAGGCCCCCAACTGCTGGAGGGGTCCCAAAAAATGGTAAGAGGGGTCGTCTCTTTCCATTTTTTAGTTTTCTTGGGGCCCCCAACAGAAGTTTGCCCTAGGTCCCGTAAAGTCTCCGGGGGTCTGGAATACTTCCGGCCAGGGGTATAAGCAATGACAACAAGAATTTTCCCTTACACAAACAAACAAAATTTAATAATAATAATAAAACAAATTACTATAAATTTCAACATCATTGAGAGGATTTAAAACCGTTGACAAAAAAAGTTTAAAAATATTTTAAAAAGAAAAAAAGGAGGAACAACAAGGACGACGACGACGACGACGAAGAAGAAGAAGAAGAAGAAGAAGGAAGAAGAAGAAGAAGGAAGAAGGAGGAAGAAGAAGGAGGAAGAAGAAGGAGGAAGAAGAAGAAGAAGAAGAAGAAGGAAGAAGAAGAAGGAAGAAGGAAGAAGGAAGAACAAGAAGCAGAAGAAGAAGAAGACGAAGAAGAAGAAGAAGAAGAAGAAAAATTTTAGAAAACGTTTTAAAAAGTTATGAGCACAGCAGGAACATATTCTGGTAGGTATACGAATGAAATAACTGAATGAAGTAAATTCAAAAAACCCTCTGAATTGTAAAGTGAATGCAGATTTACGATTAAATCAATAATCTATGGTAAGAAACGTAAAAGAAAAAGCAGAAATTCTTGATAATTATAATGATAGCCCGATTAAATTTTCTAAACCTTTTAACAAGTTTAACTCATAATCCTGCTGAAATGTGTAACCTGTTTAAAATTGAAATAATGAACGGCACGTAAAGCTGCCCGAAACAAAATTACCCTTAATAATAATGCAGTTAGCGAATATCAAGGCATCTCCGGTAACGGTCTAATGGAGTATTATTAATTTTGTGCCTATAAATTTGGAACCTTCCGCTCGCATACATATATGAAAATTATGCTCGCGTTGCCTCACACAGAGATTCAACGTAAATAACATTAGGTTGCTTTTAAAACCTAACAATAAACAACCCACGAGGAATTATTTAACTGCTCCGCCGCGCTTCGAACAATTAGTTATTCATTGAACAATGGAAGACTGTACCCTTCAACCAGGCAAAGCACGAGCCTCGTTACCATGCGCGTGGGAAATATCGCTCTGGAATAATGGGGTAAGGGAAAACGACGGAGGGGCCCCGGCGAAAATGCGTAATTAACGCTCACACTTAAAACGGGAGGTGAATGCTCATAATTCTGGGGAAGAATTTCGCAGAATATTCGGTGCGGGGATGAAGTGGAATTCAACGGCCCGTTCAGTCATCTGACTTTCTAGAGACATTCTGAGGATCTGGAGCCACGTTTTGAAGACTTTACGAACAGTGGCGTAGCGAGCATAACAGGCGCCCGGGGCACGATACCTTTGTGGCGCCCCCCCCCCTTGAAAAACATATAGTAATATAATATATAGACCCTATATTGGCGCCCCCGATAAACATATAATAACATAATATATAGACCTTATATTGGTACTCCCCCCCGAAAAGCATATAGTAACATAATATATAGACCTTATGTTGGTGCCCTCCCCTGAAAACATATAGTAATATAACATATAGACCTTATATTGGCGCCCCCCAGAAAATAATATAGTAATATAATATATATACCTTATATTGGCACCCTCCCCGAAAAACATATAGTAATATAATATATAGACCTTATATTGGCATCCACCTCGAAAACATATAGTAATATAATATATGGATCTTACATTGGCGCCCCTCTGCGAGTGGCGCCCGGGGCATGATTCCCGGGGCTTTCATTTGATTTAATCTATGGAAAATGATAATTTCAGTCATTTGACAATTTTAGCGGCTTGGTTTTCTAAGTTTTTTTTGACAGTTCAACTGTCAGTGGTAAACGATTTACTAAACAGAGTCTTGATTTAAAAAGATATTTTTGGATCGAAGTAAACAATGGGGGGGGGATTTCTCACTTCAGAGTTCAATTATCAAGTAAAAATCATGGTTACAGAAATTGCCTATTGATTGCATTTAGGGAAAAAAATCAACAATTTGTACATTCATATGGACTGCTGCTGTAGCTACCTCTGACGAATAAAATTAAAAGATAAAGAATTTCCTATTAGCTGCGGCATTGCGTAACATATAAGAGAACGCTAAATTAATATATGTGTTTATTTTTCTGCTCGCACGACCCCTTTTCCAAAATTGCAACCTAAAAGTAAAGTAAGTATAATTTATATTAGCCCTGCTGATCATTAAGCAGGCATGTGAAGTATCTGAACTCAATAACATCCCCAGATATGAGTGTTCAAAGTTTATGAGATTTCGAATGTCAGTGTAGTGTCAAAATTCTTGAAGAGCCCTCGAACCACTCTAGATTTATGCCTTTTATAATGTCTAAACCACACAAGATTATGAAATCGAGTTCAGCAAGGGTCAGTTTCTCATAAGTTATTAGCTTCCTGGTCCATTGCTTACTTTCCTACTAAATTAAATTTTATCTAACTACTGCTCGTTATATTTTTCACTTAAAATATTGCGTTTGAAAAACGTGCAAAGTAATAACTATTAAACGTTGCTTTTCGAAAAGGTACTAACGCATTAGAAGTGGGGTCTTCAATTTCCTCTGGCAGCAAGGTTCGTTATAATCGTTGAACTATGCGCATATTTCACTTCCAGATCACAGTTCTGCACGTTCCTTTTAATCTTAGAGATATGCTCATCAAAGTAACCAAAATGTTTCTTCTTATACCTTCCTATTATTACCTCCAAACCTCGGAGGGTACATAAGGCAATTGATCGATAAACTCTAGGTCCTTGTAAAACATGCTTCCAAGACAGAACACCACCTTCTCTGGTAGCTTTGTCAAATCATTCGAGATTTCGAATGAATACTAATCAAAAACAGGAGCGCCACTAAAGATTCCGAAACGAAGCGCACTGAACAACACTAGCCTGCACGAGCGGAAACCATACGCGAAACAAACGTTTCTTTCGGTAAAATCGTTCCATTTCCCTCACGTGGAGAACCAAATATATTACGAATTCATCGAGCAGCGGAAGAGGTGCTTGCAAACTCGCAAGATTTCATTTCCCAATCTTTGCGTGAGGAATTACGCAAGAGAGATCACACGCCAGTAATGGGGAAGGGTTGGGCCCAAAAACACGTAATTAAAACTCTTCCTTGAGCAATAATTGGCGAGTACTCACGATTTACAGGCGGAATCCCGTTATGTAGTCGAATACAAGAAACCTCATTTGGGATGAGGTAAGTCGGTAAATGAGGCGGGCGTGAAATTATTGATGCTTTACAACCTTTATTACCCCTAAATCAACCATTTCTCCAAGAAGTATGCGATGTAACTCTGTGTTCTAACGAAATAAGTTTCAAACCTTTAAAATTCAGGGACGTATTCCGGACTACTAATGATTGAATCTGTTGATTTTCCGATTGTAACACGCGAAGTATAAACGAGTTATTTTCATCGCGCAAGATCTGCTATGAATATACTACGTCAAACTAACAGGACGCTGTAGCGTACTGGAAATATGGTCTTGTTTTTTCCCGAGACCCCACAAGAGCTTGAAACACAGCTGCGTATTTTTCAAGGAATGTGTTGTTCGGTCCCACCAGTTCGGAACACGTGGGGGAATTCTTAACGTTTCTGCAAGGTAATAAAGTTCGGCGTCTAAGAAGAGCTATCAGCCGATAATCTGCCGGCACCCCCACCCCATCTGAAAATCCAGACATTGGAAGAGACGCTAGAGAACGCGGTCTGAGCGGATGTGTGTTTTAGGCTCCGTACGTTGTGAATCTGCACGGGATTTTTAAAATTGAATATGTTGCACTGTTTAAATGTTAATTATTTTTGTTAATAAATTGTTAAGATTTTGTTTTAAAAATTTGGCCTTAATTGGCCTTTTTTTAATTAGAACTCTGTCTTTCTTTCTTATGGATCCCATGGTAGTAATTTTTAGCAACGCCTCAGAGAGAATAGCCTTACCTACTTGTCGTGACGCTACAACGCACAGCGAAAAGTTGCAAAATTCTCACTTCACCCCGGCAGGAAAAGTGATACAACTCGAAATTGCAGCATTTGAGAAAAAATCAACTTAAAGAATACTATTTAGTTTGAACTAGCATAACAATAAAATTGATACAACTGCCCCTAGGTGGACAAATTACGAGATGTGTCGCATTTCGCGCACGATGGGGCACTTCATACATATTTTTTAATGACATAACCTCAAAATTGCCATTTTTTGGACTTTAGTCATTTTTCTTGCCGGGGTGCGACATGATTTGATATTTTGGATATTTCGAATTCTACAGGATCGTAACTCCATCTCTCATGGGCAAGACAGGGCAGAAGATTACACATTCACACAAATTACCTACAAACAAACCAGTTTTCCTTAATCCAAAAGATGTCATGCAGCATGTTACATTCTGGCATAAGGTTTTCCGTTCCCATTTCTTCACATTTTCCCACTAGATTTTAATACGACCATCGCAGACAAATGTATGAAACTTGTTTTTGTAGGTTAAGAGCTAGTCCTTAAAAGGTTTCGATCATTTTTTTTTCCCAAGAAATCTATTACACTGATTTTCAAAGGCAGTTTTTTTTTTTTTTTTTTTTTTTTCCCAAAGCACCCGAAAGATCTCTAAAATATAATGGCTTCGGATGAATAACTCCTCCTCTTGCAGCTTGTCGAATTTTCTCGGACAAACTTGGGGCTCTATTTTAGACCTGATTCAACAAAATTTCGACTAGTGATCATATCGGTATCCAAGAGTGCCCTAATTCAGATTTCGAAAATGCATTTACAAAATTAAGGCTAGCTATTAAGACGTTTTTCAATTTTTCAATTCCCCCCCTCCCCCCCAATCTTGCAATTTTTCTTGGTACTTTTCTTCTTTATTTCTAATCTTTGCACTCAGATTTCAAATATCAAGACTTATTTCTCTCTCGGAACCAAATCATTTTAAATGCCGATACGTTTTTTTTTATTACTGATATAGTAAACTAGAAGGTAACCCGTCATTTTGACGTCATAATACTAATAATGACGTCATAATGGAAAAAGTATATGAAAGTTCAAAAATATCCCGAATTATCTAACAATATTGCATTTAATCCACACCTTGTAAAGGCAAACCCTTTCATTATTTTTTATTTATTTAGTTTTTCATGCGATTGGAGTAGTAGACTGCCATCCAGTTATTTACAGCTCACTACGCGATATGAATACTTGAGTTACTTGATTCATTCACATTCAAGTTTGTGTACTTTCAGAATTCATCGCAAAAGTAAACAGATTTTTAAAAACTGTTAAATATACAGCTAAAAGCATCCGATTTTTTTTAGTTCTGAATGTTTTATAGAAAAATAGGCTGAACAAACGTGATTTGATGGAGACGATATTAGTTTTTAGGTAAGAAAAAATTCTGATCCACAGCTGAAATTGAAATTAAGCCTAACCGGCCGTTTGTTTACTGAGGGCTTCAATTGAAAGATGAGTACAGCCCGGAAGTGTTATATAGAGACAACGGCTATTATATATATAATGCCAAGTTTCTATCTTTTATTTACTTCATAGTTTTTTTTAAATGCATAAGAATTTAGCGTAATTTTAATTAGTATGAAAATCTCTCAGGTCTACGGGTGCTTTTGTGTCTTGAATTTTTACATTTGCATATTACAATCAAAATTTTACTAAAACATTTCTTAATGGCATAAAAATCTTTAGTTTTTCCCGAAAGACTAAAAAATTTTCTATTTATTTACAAACATGACGTAATTGAACTTTTGAAGTGGAGTTCTTGAGTCTTGGCGACTTTATCTCCTGTAGCAGGATAGTTATTTCAAGGTACATGTGCTCAGTAATTAAAATTTAAAGTTTAAAAAAAATTATGAAAGGAATTAAGAAAGGAGAAACAATTAAAAAAATTTAAACTAGTAATTAAAAAAATAAAGAGTAAAAAAAAGAATTAAAAAAATTTAAGAATAAAGCAATAATAAGTGAGAAATTATATCAAAATTTAAAGATAATGAAAAGGCCCTAAGATGAATACAAAGATGTTAAAATATAAAAACGCTCTCAAGTAAGAAATGCTTTTAATATATACACAAAAATACTTTTAATATATACAAGTTTTAATATATACATAAAAATATAGTATTGAGATAATTGTAAAGTTCCATGGAGAAACTAAAAATAGCAAGAGGGGATTTTTGGAAAAAGTTAGTAAAAAAGTTAATTACGGTAATCAAGATGAATAAAATTTCACGATAATTATTTACAAGTTTCGAAGCACATTCACGCAAAAGGCTTATGCTGGCTGCACAGAGATTCACCGAAAGCCTTCTACGAGAGCAAAAGATAAACAAGCATCAGTCTTGTGTCACTTGCGTGTTGTTTTCTTTACCAACGTAAATGTTTATTCAGGTGAGACACTAGGACTTGAAATGTGCTACGACTCGCTGCAGAGGCGTGACTTCCAACTTTAGAGGTCGGTGAACCATATATCATTTACTTAATGAGGGAATAAATACTGCATTCACTGCCACAAGTGAGTTGAATAACGTATTAGTTAAGTATATGTCATACGCCGACATAAAATAACGGCTAAGTGCACGCTTGCTACCGAGTGGGGTAGTCGTGACTCGGGCATTGTTAAATACGGAAATTGGAACTGACAAGAATTTTACTCTTTTCGTCAATATTTGACCACTTGGAAGGTATACATAAGATTCGATTCACAGGAATCGAAGTTTTGAGTGAATGAATTAAAGAAGCTGCTTGAGATATGCTAATTTCGGCATACGCGCTGGGTATAAATACCATGCAGCTTGATTAAAGAAAAAAAAGGTTTTGTTAGGGTTGAAAAAAGGTTAAAGTTGATAGATAAGCGAGAGGGAGCTACGAGGTAAGCAACTCCAGGTGCTATCCTGCGCTAGTGCTTAGGGGGCCCAAAGTTTACGTGGCAGAACTGCTGGTTTGTGAGTATTTGCAAAGTGTATTTCTATTGAATGTTAATATATATTCCGTACAAGTAGTACGTATGCTTATTGCTGTAAAAGCAAATTCTATATGTGCAACGAATTCAATAAACATTGTTTCACGTATAAACTGTGTTTGTATCAAATTCATTTAGAGTGCCACTTCAAATTATATACACCCAAGTCTGGGTAGAAGTGAGCTATTCTCTATACACTGTTTCCGGTAAATATGTATCTATACATATAAAAGCGGCCAGGCACAAGCCCTCACGTATTCCACTGAACACCTAGGTCATTGTTATCCAACACAAATTACCTGCATAAGTAAACTGAAATCAGTTACATATTTTATTTCAATTTAGATACAATTTATTGCCCCTCTTACGCCCTCTTTGCCCGATTATGAACGCTGGGGGCCCCTGGGCAGATGCTATTTGCCCCCCCCCTACGAACAATTATAAAAATAAGAACTATCCATGGGCTATACATACTATTAGAAGTACTAGGTGCATAAACCAAGGGGGTTTTGGGGCCCCCTAGCATCAGGGGGTCCTGAGCAAAGTCCCGATTTGCCCATGCGATAAAAGGCGCTGCTCTTACGCGTTTATTTATTCATTCATATAATTATACATGCACTCACACAAATGTGAAAAAAAAAAAGTCATGATTACCACTGTGAAAATCCCTATAGTTCAGTCAAAGTAGAAAATATCAAAGAAAAAGGAACAATTTTTCTTGTTCAATTCGCAAACTGGCCACCGATTGTTGGGCACATCGCGAATTAGCCGGCCAAAGCCCAAAGTAGTCGTAAATTCCCGATCATTTTCGGACTTTGGCCAAGTGACTTGATCGATGCTAGAAGTGGCCAGTCATTTCGCGAATTAGCCAGACTTCGGCCATATATACTAATAATCATTAGTGTGTATGTGTGTGTGTGTGTGTGTGTGTGTATACACACACACACTAATGATCTTTAAGGGTAACTGATAATATCTGGTCCAACTATCAGTGAAAGATAGAAAGCTACTTGAATATGTGGTTTAAACTGCTAGAGAAAAAAAAAATGGGGAAAAAAAATCCTGCAGTACTTCTTATGATATTTACGACAAGTTTTCAGTACTAAACTCAATACCACCCCTTTAGCTGTTTCAAAATAAACCCGTTATACATATTTATATAGTTAGTTTTGATTGTGCCTGAACAGCTGACTAGGAATAACCTAAAATCTAATACACATAATCCACACTTATGGGTTAAGAGTATTTCGTTTCTGAATGCAAAAGAATAATCAAAATTAATAACACGCTGAGCAGAACAAGATGATTTTTTTTCTTTTTTTTTTTTTTTTTTTTTTTTTTGTTCTTTGTAGGATTTCGGCGAAAAGTCAGTCTTTCCTCTATTTCTGCTTATCATACCTTCAAACCTAACTTTTTTTGTTTTGAATGGATTTGCTTGAAATTTGAATATGTGATTAGTACCATAGATATGTAAAAGTGGTTTAAATTTAATGATGAAATATTAATTATTAATTATATCAAAAATTAACCTAATTAAAAATTTTCCATGCGCATTCATTTTGCATATAATATCGTAATTTTTATTTATAGGATTCCTTATAGAACTAACAATGAAACTTACTGCTTATTTTAAACATTCATTAAAAATATAAAGAGAAAAAAATAATAGTGAAAACACCCTTTTTATGACTCAAAATACCTACAAATCATCGATTGAAGTACAAAATTTAGAAATTCTGAGCTACGAAGCATAATTTTTTCAATAAGATTTATTTGATATACAGTTAAGTTAAGGGGACTCGGTACATCTCATTTTGTCGAAAAATGACCAAATTGACGAATTTCATATTTTTATTCTAAATTATTCCTTCACATGTCTAGAAGATTCCACCCAAATTTCATGTCATTCTGATAAATATTTAAGGAGTTATGGTTAATTTTCGTAACCCATATCTTTCATTTTCCCTTTAAATGTCCCTTTAAATCCCAGCTGCTTCAATGTTTACAGCTGAGATCTGATCGTCTCCCTGGTTTATTGTAAAAATAATTATTTTTTTATCGATGCTGCTTTCAAAGTTCGATTATCCACAACCGTAGCGCCAACTTGTTTACATTTACGAGTGCTGAACACTGTTTTTTTTTCATGGATTGCGTTTTATAATTCGAGTTCGTTTAGAGAAGTGGAAGCTTCGTTCATTTTTATTTATTTTGTGTGTTCTTCTGAAATCATGCCTAGAAGGAAAAGAAAATCTGTTCTTGCAACAGAAAATAATAATAAAAGATGGAAAAAACCGAAGGTAACATAATAAGTGATAGTAGTGCAGAATCACGTTGCATGAACACAAGCATGTCATCAAACAGTTGTGCTCGATTGCAGAATTTTCAATCTTGTAATCAAATAGAAACAGAAAATATTAATGGTGAATATATTTTTGTAAATACTGTTGAACTGTGAAATTTGTTTTCTAATGTGAAATGTGTAGATTGTGGAAACATATCTCTCAAATTAGACTGTAGCAGTGCAGTTGGCTTTTACAGAAATTTAAAACTTGTTTGTTTTGAGTGCACCAATGTATTATCAGACACTAAAAGGAAACAAGAATGTTCTAATTTAAATATTCAAGTTGACAGTGCCTTTTCTAATATTGGGAAAGGATATACTGTTATTGAAAAATTTTGTATGTCAATGAATATGGCCCCATTTTCTTCACGAACTTATATGAGGTGTGTTGAAAAGCTTAACTCTGCAACTTGTACTTTATCAAAAAATATGTTCGAACAAGTTCATAAGGAAGTGAAAGAAGCTTATAGATCAGGTTCAAAAACTTCAGCTATTTGTGATATTTCTGTTTCCTGTTTGTGATATTTCTGTAGAAATTAAAAAGGAAGAATGTGTAAATCACGTAAGTAAGAGATTAGGGACAGCTTTGCGAAATGCTGTTAAAGATTGACGTGTTCGTGGTGTCAATTTAGGAGGCAAAGGGCATGGTAGTCTTAAGGAAACGACAATAAAAAAGCTCACAAAATACTATCAAAGAGCAATTTTACAGAACAAGGGTGATGTAAATAATATGAAAACTGCAATATATGCTACATTGTTCCACAGTATTTCAACTGACCAAAAACCACAGCACCACAAATGTCCAAGTGGGGCTGATTCATGGTGTTTCTATCAGTCTGCAGTTTCGAAAGGTGTAAAACCAGGAAATCATAAGTTAAATGTTGGAACACCAATTAAAGAAGAATTTTTACCAAAGATACTTCCTATTTACCAACGACTAGCATCAAATGAACTTTTAGAAAAGTGCATTAGTTACAAAACGCAAAATGCAAATGAAAGTTTGCATAATATGATTTGGTCTAGGTGTACCAAAGACATATTTGTGTATAAAAAACGTGTAGATCGTTCTGTTAGACAAGCAATTTGCGAATATAACAAAGGTGTGAGTTTTACATTAAAAGGAGTTCATAAAATACTAGGAATAAAGTCAGGGTGCCATACATAAAGACTTGCAAAAACGTTAGATATGCGAAAACAATCTTTTCGAGAAAGACGAGCTACATCTAAATATCAATATGTAAGAAAAATTGTAAAAAATGCAAAAGCTAAAAGAGAAATTGTAGAAAAAAAGAGAGAAGGAATTACTTATAGTGCTGGCTACTTTTAAATCTATTGGAAAGTAATTGACCCTTGTTCATTAAATTTAGAAATTGAAATATTAAAATTTGGTGGTTTCAAAATTCATATCTTAAGCTATTAATAGTTTATGTTTATTATTATTTAGGATTTATGACAGTAGTGCATCTTATTATAAATATATAACAAGTAAGTAGTATATATTATGCCTTAATTTTTGCACATTTACAGCATTTGTCTATTTCAAGATAATTTTACTGCAGTAAACGAGTGGATAACAGCTTATATATGCATCTCAATTATTTAAATTAAGGTTTCTAGCTTTTATTTTTTGTTGTGAAAACAAATAATATATCCTATTATTGTTGGCAAAAAAGTTTTCATGAAGTAAGATTATATTTAATATGGTTTTTCTATAAATGAAATCTTTAAACTCATTTTTCTCAGTTTGTGATTTTTCAAATTCTCCCCATCTTCGAAATGCTAAGGCTTCTACAATTCTAATGCAAATGGTCTAATTTTTTTTTTGCTTAATCTTGATACTTACTGTATCAAAACTTCTGAGTGGTTTTTTGATATCTATGAAAAAACTTTTTAAAAAAATTTATGAATCTAAAAAAGTACTATTTTCTATCGTTTTTTCCATATGCAACCACATTTTATTTTTTTTTACCCTGATCTACTTATTTTATTTAAAATCTGCTCAGAAGTTTTATGTAGTTAGGTATGATGAACAAGTGGTAAAAAAATCTAGTTCCAAATATAAAAATTAAAAAAGAAGTAGGAATTTGAAAATTATTGAATTTTTTTTAAAAAATTCAAATTTTTATAAAAAATTATAAAAATGTTGACAATTTGAAATGTTTTATTATTTTGTATCATTCAGACTTACTTAAATATGATTTCAGAATTTTAATATAGGCATTATTTAAGAAAAAAAAATTTTTGGTACCGAGTCCCCTAAGTATATAAAACTTAAATTTCAAAGCAATACGATCATTAGAAATGCACCTGGAACAGTTTGAATTTTCGTATGACACGAAAATTTTTATTTTGAGAAAAACACGTTTAAAGTTATTGCTATTAGTAACCACATAATATCTAAATGAAATACAAATGCCTATAGCTACGAAAGTAATCACATAAATTAAAAGTTCTTTTTGCAACACATTCCTGCTCGTCCGTGGTTTCACAATTCAATTAAATAAAAAAAAAATCGAATTTTTGGACAAATTTCACAATTTTGAAAGTCCACTGTCCCCTTAAAACGAAGTACAATAAAAACTTTGAAAAAAAAAACCTCCTACAAGTTTCTATCCCTGGTTGCCACAATTATCCACATAACTGTTCATAAATGATGCGAAATGCATTGCCGTTTGAGAAACAGTTCACCCACGCTGCATTTGCTCCCATATATATCCGAGACCACGCTCGCTCGCATCTGCCGTTTTCGTCCATTGTTCCGTGCTGGGCTATAAAAAGGAGAAAAACAGCAGAAGACGTACTACGCCGCCATCTTTTTCTGCCCAGCTGTATTTTTTTTTTTTTTTTAAGGTAAGGCAAAACCAGGTTGGGTTGAAAACTTTCACAGAGGATGTTGTACTCCAGAGAAAAAAAAAAGGGGGGACGAAAACAATATCGCAGAATCGTATGCATCTATCGCATTTAGTGAGGGTGGTTATAACATACTGTGAGAACTGGGTATAGTGTTATCCAGTTTTTTAAATACCGGATGGAGTTCGAAGATAACTGTACAACACCTGGGTTCCCATATCGTGCCGTCGACGAGAGGGAAAGGTATTTCTTTCCCCCCTGTTTTAAATCTCAGATAACACTACAATGCTATAAAGAAGAGCTCCGTTAAGATTTCCTTTCCTTTTTTCCTATGAATGTAACGTTAGGCCCATAGACATGTGACGTCACAAACCACCGCTCAGGCTCTGATTCTAGGGGGTGTTAACCAACCAACCAACCCTGAGACGGCGTGGGAATAAACATGCGTAAATTTATATTCGATATACAGTGGAGTCCCGATAATCCGAAATGATTGGGAACAGACCCCTTTCGGATTAACGAATTTTTCGGATTAAGCTGATTCTAGGGGGCTCTGATTCTAGGGGGGTGTTGTCCTAATCAACCAACCAACCCTGATACGACGCGGGAATAAACATGCGTAAATATAAATTCGATATACAGTGGAGTCCCGATAATCCGAAATGATTGGGAACAGACCCCTTTCGGATTAACGAATTTTTCGGATTAAGCTGATTCTAGGGGGGTGTTGTCCTAATCAACCAACCAACCCTGAGACGACGCGGGAATAAACATGCGAAAATATATATTCTATATACAGTGGAGTCCCAATAATTCAAAATAATTGGGACCAGACCCCTTTCGGATTAACGAATTTTTCGGATTAAGCGAGATCATTCTTAAAATAAACTTAAATTACATAATAACAGGCGATTACATAAATATTACATATCACGTGTGATTACACAATTAATTTTAAAAAGGTCTGTCTAAACATAGCCAAATCTCGGGACGAAATGGGTAATAACACAGCGGAACGCTGCTTTTCTTTTTAACGACAATACTACCTCTCATGTGAAGGTGAAGTAGACGGTGATAGTGAGCAGAGGGTATCCCACTCAGACGCCGCGGCTCCATTTGATGTAGTGTTATGCTACGTAAAGTAACATTCCACCGCGACCCCAGCGGACACCATTTTGCTGACGCGTTGGCGTAATTTGGCTTCAAGGGAGAGGGAGAGATATTCTTAGACAAAAAAAAAATTTAACAGATTTTTTCAAACCAATGTAGTTCAGTAATAATTAGTTCAGCACATTGTCTAACTTTGAATTTTCTCGTAATTTTCAGAAATATACTTTATATTACTTAGTATCACAGTGGCTATGGTTTTATTGTAACCTTAGTTCTTTTTTACTTTTGGTTTCGGGTTAAGCGGACTTTCGGATTACCGAAGTTCGGATAATCGGGACGACTGTATTCTCTTTTGACAAGGTCCTACTACAGGAAAAAGAGATACTTCCTATACAGGGTTTTATAAAGTGTGATGGGATTCACCAACGTTCGCACAACTGAAGTGAAAATGTCCTTAAATGAGACATGTGAACACCGAAAACCGAGTCGGATAATAAGAGCCGAGAAAAAAATCCATATAACTCATTGACAAACATACTTCTCTCTCAAAATAATTTATTAACAACCACGGAATCATCATACAACCACCCGTTCAACATTAAATAGAATATCTGCATCCCAGCCATCTATCCGTTCATTACAACGACGCTGAAAATACAAACTCTCTCGTCCTCCTACTCATTCGAGCGATATAAATTTTGCTCTTGTCGGAACAAAAAGGACTCCCAGAAGAAACATGCGTCTGAAACTAAATAACCATCTCCGAAATGCACATTTCTGATTTCTCCCCAGACACCTGAGGAGGGGGGGGGGGGGATGCAGAAACAAAATTGCAGAGCCAGCGAATGGCATGAAACTTGCTAAAGACACACTGGAGAGAGGAATGTGAAGAAGAAGGAAAAAAAGGTCAACTTATTTTACGTCCTCCCAGTTTGCTGAAAAGGTGCGAGGCAAAGTGAAATAAAACTAAACGAGCGAAAGATCCGAAACAACCATGGGAATTAAATTAAAAGGAGTAAAGTCAACATAAACGAACCTCTGTTTAACGAAGTCTTTCTATGCTAGGTTTATTTGTTTGTTTGTTTGTTTTCCCAATATCGTTGGATTTTGAGGGACATTTATTAATTCCTAAATTGCGAGAAACATTTACATCACCTAGTGTTCCTGGAAATCATTCGACAGAGGTTACACTTTCAAAAAGAAGACAGTTCCGTTTGTATGCACAAAATAGTCTATTTTTTAAAGAGAGCGGGATATATTTTTAACAGTCTACGAATGCACGTATATGGGATGTGCCTTAATCTAATATGCTTGAAAATTCCGACAACGCTAAATATTGTTTCAGTGTTATTCTTTAAGAAGTTTACTTATAAACCTTTTTTTTTACTTTCTTGGGGGGGGGGGGGGGGAGTTTATTTAAGGCAGCTATGTACTAACCCCATTTGATTCGCTCACCTCAATGTTAACTTATGGAGAAAATTTGTCCACGGATTGCCGACTTGGATTCAAAGATTTTTTTTTTTTTTAATTGTACTCCGTCATAGAGAAAGAAATTTTACATTTGTGTACATTTTTCGTTTTTTTAAAAATGTTATTAATATTTTAAAATTTAAACTATTCGAGGAAAAATATGGTATAGTGTGTTTTAAACGTTCATAAATTCCTTCGGTGGACGAAATTTATAAAATGAATCCTGTAGCCCTTTGCAGAAAAGTTCAGGCTATCTGACAATGCCAATTTTATTTGATTATCAGCATTTATGTACCTGTAAATAGTTGACAAAAATATATTTTGAATAAAAAAAATTTGGGGGCAGCGCTTAACCCTCCTATAGAGAGAGAGCCATTACAATCCCTCAAAATGTCAATCCTAACGGGGGGTGGAATTCTCGAACTGTCAACTGGACTCCTCCCACCACAAGAGTGCAAGAAGAGGAAAAGGGAAATACGATTTTTTTTCCTAGTACATAGCAGCCTTAAGATATGGGCACAATGATTTTAATAACAGTAAGTATAATACGTTATTTGTTATTGCATCAGTTTTGTCTGATAAGATATATACTCAGTTTTCACTCGTGCAAAATCAACTTCCTCGAAGAACTAATGTTTCCGAAAATTCGTCAAAATGTTCTCACTCACTCACTCACTCACACACACACACACAGAGAGAGAGGGGGGGGGGGAGAGAGAGAGAGAGAGAGAGAGAGAGAGAGAGAGAGACAGACATATATATACATAACACATACATACATAGATACATACAAAGGAGGTAAGCAACGATAAGTAAGCCTACGTTAATAACTCACGGTAGTTTCGTTAGAAGAGACTACCTGATTTTTTTTTTTCCAAATTTATATAATGCCCTATATCAAAGGTGGCAAAGATAAACGGTGCTAAGAGCCATTCAGGAATGTTTACATAATTGGAAGAGCCAAAAACCGAGAAAGGTTATTTCTCTTATAAGAAAATTTTAAGCGTTATTTTTTTTTCTAATATTTGTATTACATATATAATTCTACTACTGTTAGAGTGATTAATATTTCCAAATTATGAAACAGTTTCAATACCTTTAATAATTATTTTGCCGAATTATTCAAATTTGGTATATATTAAGTTGTTGAGGTTCGTAGCAATTCAGTTAAGAAAAATTAGGAAGAACAAAATTTACTTTTTAAAAAATTCAGACTGCAATATATGAGACATTCCTGTATAAATTATTTCAAAACTTGATCACTAAACTCAGAAATAATAAATAAATAAATAAATGTAATAATAAATAAATAAATAAAAAAGATAAGACCCGCATGCGGCTTGCGAGCCACAGTTTAACCACCCCGGCTCTATATCCTGCTGCTCACAGAAATTAAAAAAAAAAAGTAGATAAATTTCTAAAAAATTTGTCTACAAAACGTGGTGTAATGGTACTAATAGGAAGCAAAGTGGAAGAAAAAATGATGTACCGCACACCCACACGCAAAACAAGGAAAAACCACGTTCAAAGTAAACAAACGCGAAAGAATAAACAAGGTTTGGGCAGCAGAAAGAGAAAAATAAATCAAATTAAATAAATTAACAAAGCAAAACTCATTAGCAACGCGCTAGAGAACACCGACTTTTTTTTAAATTATTTTTTTTAAATCCGAGAAGAAAAATTAAAGTCAGAATGAGAGCAGGGGAATAATTAACGACCTAAGGCAACTCTCTAATAGTCCGAGAGAAGCAAAATAAATCCGACACAAGCAGTCGTAGCGTTTTAAGTGCTGCGTGATAGAGTTAAGACAGGCCTCAACGTTTATACGCCATGAAATTTATTACACTGACAAAACACACAGTTCTATAAAATATCTTAAAAATTTTATGCAAATCGACAAAGGTGCAACGTTATTTACAACAAGTAATATATAAAAAAAAAATTTTAAAGTCAATTCCTACTTAGGTCAACAAAGAAAAATTTGAGTGTGAACTAATAGTAGGAATTGAAAAAAAGGATTTCCTGCCAGAACCTTGCCTACTGGGCGAGATTAGGAGGGGGGGGAAAGAGAGAGAAAAAGTTTGTCAGGTTGGGGATTCGATCTCGCAACCTACAGGACGGGAGGAGCCCGCGATACCTCAGTGCTACCGTTTACACAGTAACAAGAGGGAAATTACTATTCAAGAGCAAGAGACGCTCTAGGTCTAAAACTAAAATTGATTAATTAAATTTAATGAATGAATTAATATTTGAAAAAACTGTATTAACATCAAGTGTCATCCACTACAAGTTTAAAAAAATGTATTTGAACTTGAGTGGATGAATAAAAGTACTTTTATTAACGATTGAAAATTTGAACAAGATATATATAGAGAGAGTGTGAACTAATAGTAGGAATTGAAAAAAAATAGAACGAGAGCAAATTATAATCCCGTATGAAAAGTTTTTTTTTTTCGCTTCGGGAAGGAGAGTTTTTTCGCGTGCTATTGTGTTTAATTATTTCAACACTTTCTCTTGAACACAGGGCGATTCCAATTATACAATCCTAGCAGTCCGCTGTAATACTACATACAGCGTTGCGTTTGTTTCTCTGTAATTTAACACAAAAAAAGATACACCTCATTTGCAAGTATATAGTAACCCATATGACAATGGGGATGAGACTCGGTTCGAAATTTATACAAGCACCTTAGTGTTATTATTCGTTAAGTATATAAGGCTTATTTGTAAACTCTACAAATATAACTTTCATGAAACTTAAACGCACACGAGAACACCTGATGAAGAACTAATTATATTACTTAGTTCGAAACTAGTCGCCACTCTTTGATTTTATTGTGGATGAGAATCACGCTGTGAACTAATCACCTTTTGTTTACATCGTCAAAGAGCGATGACGCTTCATTAGAATTCAAATATCTCTAAAACTATTGAAATAACAGAATAATTGTACGCAGAAAAAATTATCAGTTTTCGAAGCTCTTTCCAAATATGTAACATTTATGTACTTTCATGAGAAAAAAAAATACACCGATTCCTGTATATTTGTCGGCCATTTTTTTCGAGGATTGGTCCGCCCGGTCACGCAAACTCACGTGATATATCGACAGACACCTCTGTCTCTTTATTAATATAGATATCAAGAACCTGTGCGTTCCTCTAATTTAAATACACGTCACAACTATGTCATTTCCGTAAGCTCTGCAATAAAGTCTTCAATGGGCAATAATATGTTCCGCATTAACTTTTTTTTAAATTAATTTTATCTAGAATAATTACAAATTATCGATGATTAAAAATACAGTTGCTATTTAATTTAAAGTTTCACTTGTGAAAACTTTTTTTTTTCTACATTAATTTTCCTTTTTTAAAAAGAAATTTTGTTTCACTCGGTGTTCATGTTAAAATAATAGGTTTCCCGTTCAGTATAAGGTCTATGATTTGTAGATAATCGCATAAGGGTTTCTCGACAAAAATCAATTAAGGGATCCTTAGGTGTACTGCAGCCTCATCCGCCATCCAACGTCGCTCCTTCTTTGCCTAAACGTGACCACCATTTCATTACGCAAGCGATAAATTAATCCACTTTTTTTCTTCTCTATCAATTTCTATCACCTCCAACTTCATTGTCTTTGCCCGCTATCGATCATAAACCCATTTGTGTAATGCTCCCAGAAATGTTTTGAACTCTCTAGGGCCTTTTATCCTTTTTCGGGTAATGTCTGGTGTCTCCGTGCCAAGATCTTTCTCTTTTTTTCCGTGTTCCTTTCGAGGGCACTTTCTTCTTCGAAAAGCAAGCAAGATTCGCTCGATTTGCGACTCAGCGCTGCAGAGATAAAAGTGGGGCACATTCGCCAACGCCAGTTAGTGTGTTTTGTTCGATTTTATGGGGTTTAGAGAGTGGAGCCGATGCAGAGATGTATTCCTTGTGTGCCGGGCCTGCATTAATACCGAATGACGGGGGGTACTTCTGGAGTATTGATCGCTTGCAGCGGGGATATAGTTGTTATCATTATGTTTACCTTTCACGCAAACCGTGAATTTATTCTCCTAATTTCTTCCTTTTCTCTTTTTTTAATCGGTGGTAACGTTATTAACTTGAGGAGATGCGCAGTTTAATTCTTTAAGCCCATATGCAGTTCATAAAAAAGGGACATACAGTGATTTCCGCTTATAAGAATCACGTTTGTCATTACTGTTTTTGATTCTTATAAGCGGTTGATTCTTATAGCCGAAATTTAGGTTTTTGGACAGGCACACACACACACACCTATATATACATATATTAGAAAATTTACCATAAAATACTCTTTAATTTACGTTAATTATCTTTTATAAAAATTATTTTTTATAATTAAAAAAAAAAAAAACTTAATTTCTAGACCTATAAGTAGATACACATAATTATAGCAAGAGAAGAAAAAAATCCAATATTTGTTACAACATACCTGCTTAACAGTTTAAAATTTCAATTACAGGAAGGGTGCAAGAAAAAGTTTTCTACGGTAGCTTGACATAATGAAGTTTTCTGGAGGCTGTTTATACCTCTTTCAATACCAATAGTCTCAGACCAAGATTCACCTTCTAGTAGCTTACGTTTTACGGTGCTGAATCTAATAATGCCACATTTGCCTAAGTGATAGTGGACTCTTCGTCAAAGTTGTATGTGTTTCAGGGTCCAGGAAGCCGCAACCAGGATGTGGGAAAAGAGAGTCCCTGTTTTTGTTTGTCAGTGGAGAAAAGTGAAATCGGATCCGGACGGGTAGGATGCCCCTGGGTTAAGCTAATATGACAGTGTTTAGCTAAAGCGTTTAAGGGGAAACTATTATGTTATGTCTAACAAAGAAAGGGATGCATTTTACGACTGTATTCCATCCCATTTTATAACTCTTTCTTTAAAAAAAAATAAAGAAAGAAAAAAACTTCGTGCCTTTTGAGGGTTCAAATGGCTTTTTTGAAAAAATGAAAGGAAAGCGAAGAGTGTAAACTGATTCTTAAAACCGGTGGATTGATTCTTTAAAGCGAAAATTTTAACATGGAAATAATACATTTGTTTTTGTGATATTGATTCTTATAAACGGTTGATACTCATAACCACTGATCACTATAAGCGGTGGTTACTGTACTTTAAAAACTTCGTATTGCTCTAAACACGGATTCTGACTTATACGGAAACAAACAAATGAGTGTTTGTGTTTTGTTACATACGATATTAATGAACACTGACTACGTCTCAGCAAAAGGCGAAAATAAAAATAAAAAGTAAATAAGGAAATAGATATACAAGAGAGAAAACAATTACCACTAAAAACGCACCGTTTGAGAGAACGTAATAGAATTACTTGAGAAGGTAAGATTTAGATTTTATCAATTAGATTTAAGAAAATGTAGATTCAACAACAACATGGTGAAATACTATAAAATATTTTTCAAACAAGTTCTTCCGGGTTACACATTAATGGAGTCAAGACATTAATTGAGTCAAGCTCGATAAAACGAATCTTGCCGGTTTCTTGGATTTCATTAAATAGTCTAGCACTGCGCATACATAAAGCAAGGGGTTGGGGGGGGGGGAGGGTAAAAGAAATACTCTTATGAATTTTTGTATCCTGCAACCGTATTTTCCAACATGTAGAGCTTTCTCTACATAAAAATTCTGCTCTTAATTCACAGAATACTAGAAAACGTAAAATTATATAGTAATGTATTAAAACAGGGGTGTCAAACTGGCGGCCCGCGGCGAACATTTTTGCGGCCCGGACAATATATTGGCACACAATAATATATAATAAAATAACCGACGCAGAATTATAATAAGATAGGAACATAGATGTCAAGTGTCAGGACGTAAAAATTAAATTTTCCTGTTCTTTTATATATGTTTATTATAATGTATTATTTAAAATAAGCCTACGTTTCTATTAATATTTTTTTTTTTTTTGCGGCCCACCTATAGTTAAACCTTGTTTGTTTGGCCCAAGTTAGCCTTTGAGTTTGACACCCCTGTATTAAAACATCCCTTGTCGTCTAAATTTTGTCATGCATATAATTTACCCCATAAATATTTCAGGTAGTCTCCTCTAACGAAACTACAGCGGGTTATCAACGTAGGATTACTTATCGTTTGCTTACCTCTTTTTTAAAAAAAATTATTTAACGTATTTTGGTACTTTTCTGTTAAACTGTTTACTGCTACTGGGTTTGGCGCGCTCCCAATTATAACTCGCGACGCAGGACAAATTTTCTCTCTCTCCGAAGGACCGTTACTGAGGAACGTAATCCTACGTTAAAATTGCGCCCTTAACTTACAGTATATAGGAAATCACGAAATCCCGCAGCACGATTCAGAATTATTAAACAAACAAAATACAGTCGAACCTCCATATATCGAAGTAGCAAATTGCCGGAAAAAAATTCGATATATAGAAATTTCGATGTATAGAATTGATATTAGTTTTATCATAATTCTCCTAAAACATTAAAATTAAAGCTAATTTTCGTATACGAAACTCCATTTCTAATTTATATGCGAATCACATTAAATGAAAGTTAATAACTAAAATTGAATTAATATGAAAGATTTATTGAGTACTACATACCTTTAAAAAAAAACAATAATACAGACAGTGGTTACAATGATCACAGTTACATTCTTTAAAAAAACTACGAATATCTTGCTGAACAGCCAGTTTTGCCGAAAGTTCATCAAAGAAATGTTCGTATTTATTCAGTCCACTAAAAACATCATCAGGGACATTTTCCGCGAATTGAAGTCCACGACGTATTGTTTCAAACGCCAAAAATTGGGAGATTTTATTCTAAAGTGGAAAAAAATCTCTCAATATATATATCTTGAAAAAAATTTTCGATATATAGAGATTTTTTTGATTTATAGAAACAGTTTTTCTATGTAATGAACATGGAAATTTACTAAGAGTACGATATATAGAAAATTTCGATATAGGGAAGTTCGATATAAGGAGGTTCGACTGTATTTGCTCTAAGAAATTATATGGGGCGTCACAATATGGATCCTATAAATCATAATTGCTATTTCAGCTACGAACAAGAACCTAACAGCAACCAACCTACGAGACAATAAACTTCGAGGAGAGATTTTAATTCACCGAAATATTATACTAAAACAAAAGCGAGATATCCTACTTCGATAGCCGTAAATTCAGGAAATATACACAGAAGACAAGAGGCAAACTAAATAAAGAGGACTGGGAATTGTTTCTCCCTGAATCATGACTAACCCCTCTATCGACAACAAAGTCGGGGTACACTGCGAGCCGAGAGGTTTAATGAAACAAAAGATGAAGGAGGCGCGTATGAAAGCATAAAATAATAACAAAAGAGAGTTGCCATTGGGATCATCAAATTTTACGGCAGAATGAACGTTCTTCACCTCGCACTTTCATTACAGAGGGAATTTCACGCAAGTACGGGCACCGCCGTCAGTTAACTGGCAAGTCTTCCTCTCCATACTTTTTTTTTTTTTTTTTCCACTCCTGTCCCGTTGAAATAACTCAGAATAATGGAAAATTAATACCACATTTTTATATATATGCCGCTACGTAATTTAATGACGCCATGATTAAAACAAAATAAGGATGTGTAACCCAGATAAGGCGAATTAAAGTTTTTAAAGTAGTATCCTGTTAGAAGTTTCATTTTTAAAACGTTTTCGGACGAGAAAGGGTGGTAGGCAACAAAATGGAGAAGATGTTTTCATTTCTATTTAAATCTCGCAGATTAAGTTTCTCGATATGGTGGGGAGCGAAAGAGCAAAACTTAAACGTCGTTTTATATCGCACGACCACGAAACATGTGTTTTGGGGGGGGTGGGGGGGGGGTGCTTTCTATAGAGATTTTGTTATATAGGTCAGGTCTGAAATTTACAAGATACCGGTGAGAAGCAATTTGAGTTACGCAAATGGCAATATTATAACGCACTTACTGAAATTGCGCTAGATAATTGCAGTAAATGAAATATTAGTTATTTTCTCAAATTAAACTCCCTCCTCTCTCCTCTTGTTCACCCACAAATACAGTATAACTGAAAAAAAATGAACCAAGGTTATGCATCACGATGTGATGCACAAACTTGTAAGAGAAATGGCAAGTTATAAAGAAAAATCAAAAAGAGGCCAACAGCGGCATTTGCGCTGTTTGGTCTCACTTGCCTGTCGCTCATCACTAGAAGGCAAGGCCTAGCCTTCTAATGATGAGAAAATCTCCCCCCCCCCCAACAAAGCCCTACTATTGGATAAATATTTAGAGTCCATTTCGACTGGTGGTTAACAAAGAACATAGTTTGGACAGCAAGGCTATCATGTCCGATCAAAAATCTAAGATACTGACAAAATTCACAGAGTTCACTGAATCTGTACAACAACAACAATAATAATAATAATAATAATAATAATAATAATAATAATAATAATAATAACGAACCTTTGGAATACACTATCCTTACATCTTCGCTATAATTTACTTCACACCGACCAAATTATTAAGTACGATATGCTCACACGATAAAAGTGGTCACACGCTAAAAGATAATAATTCTCAAAATGATTTAAAACCTTACAGGCAAGAAAGCACCAAAACAACCAATATCATTAATATCAATATATTGGATCAATATATTGGCAAATCTTTGCGGCGAAAAAAATTCGACTGGAAGCAAATAGGAAAAGTACAAGGAACAACTTGCAATTTCTTATTAATCCTAACCTCAACAGAAAAACGCAATATAATGGTGCCATGGAGAGGTATTTAATGGTATCTATATAATCCATAAACTGATGAACGGCTACATGATAGCGACCTGCAGTTTTCTTACCCAAATCTGAAACACAGAGGTAAGGATCGGATATTTCTTGTTCTAACTTTAAAGACAAATGAATCACAGTACCTTTGAAGTCACTGGTAGGTAAATTTAATTCGAACCTCACTCAAATTGTGCGAAATTCGAACTGACAGACAGACTGCCTCTAACAACACAACCACCCATCACTGCCATGTACATGACTCGGCACTGCACAGAATGGAACTTATGTACTGGATTAATGCAACAAGTTAACGTACGCACAAATCGCTCTAACGTATAATGGGACATATGAAAAATACACAAAAATTAATTTGAAATAATGGTAATTTTCTGCGATACCTCTAAAAATTACTCCCACGATTTCCACAGTTCCATCATGTTTTCCTCATGAAAATAGTTAAATTTCATTTATTTATTTATTTATTTTCTTTTTATACAATGCCATTTAAGAGGCGTTTAAGAAAACTTAAGATATTCAGTGATTATTTTCCATTGAAAATAAAATTTAAGAAAAAGAAAAATGGAGAAAAAAATTTTTTTTTAATACATTAATATAATCTTGTCTTCCTCCGATCCACGTAAATCATGTTACGTGGGTACAAAAATACTCGAAAAAAATTAAGATAGTTATTTCAATTACCGCAATTTTTATTGAAATTTCAGCAAAACATATATAGAGTATACCACAGTATAAAGTTCAAACTTCAAATATAGCTCACTTCTACCCAGACTTGGGTGTATATAATTTAAAGTGGCACTCTAAATGAATTTGATAAAAAAACACAGTTTATACATGAAACAATGTATGTTGAATTCGTTGCACATTTAGAATTTGCTTTTACAGCAATAAGCATACGTACTACTTGTACGGAATATATATATTAACATTCAATAGAAATACTCTTTGCAAATACTCACAAACCAACAGAGAGTCAAACCAGCAGTACTGCCACGTAAACTTTGGGCCCCCTAAGCACTGGCGCAGGATAGCACCTGGAGCTGCTTTCCCCGTAGCTCCCTTACTCTTATCTATCAACTTTAACAACACCTACTTCAACCTTAAAACCTTAACAACCTCTGTATTAATCAAGCTGCTTGGTATTTATACCAAGCGCGTATGCCGAAATTAGCATATCTCAAGCAGCTTCTTTGATTCATTCACTCAAAAGTTCGATTCTTGTGAATCGAATCTTGGGTATACCTTACACATATTAAATTTCTGCAAGTTTCGATCGATACTGCCGATATTTTTACGTAGTCTGAATGAGGAATGCCAACAGCTCGAATGCTTAGAAATTGGATTTTAATTCTCTATGAAGGATTATTCAGAAAATATTTCGGAGAAAAAATATGCATGGGATTTAGAATCAAATCTGGAGGGATAACTCCAGATTTGATAAAAAATTCTTCAATAAAATCCTTCAATTATCTCTTCCAAAAAGTCTTCACGGGTCACATAAAAGTATTTATGCCCCAAATTGACTCGCCAAGGTTCGCCCAGTGCGCCTCCGTCCAATTTTATTTTACGCACATAAAAATGTTTTTACTGCAGGAAATCTTACTCAACGGCATCAGCCGTCACGCGAACTGTTTTCCTCCCATTGCAGAGTCAAAATCCACTCCCCGGCAAAGCACGCAGCAAGTTTCGCTTTTTACTACATAGGGTGATCACAAAAAGGAACCGCTATATCTCGCAATTATAAGCCGTAGGTGGAAACTTTCTGTTTCAGGAAGTATTTTTCCAAACTTTCGTCGACAAAGTAACCCAAAGTTTCCCCTCCTTTCAATTTAAATGGGAGGTGTTCTGAAAATAAAAATTTTAAAAAAATATTTCGTCGTTTAGGATTGTTGGTTGTCTCCGCGAAAAGTTAAGAACAGCCGTTTTGAAGGTAAGGTTTATACCAGCTGCATATTTCAGTCGTTGTTTAAAAGTTGAATACACTCAAACGCTTAACGGTGATTTGAGTCCCCAAAATTACAGTCCTTTTCTTTATTATTATTAATAATTTTTATTTTATTTTATTTTTTATTTATTTATTTTGGTTGTGTGTGTGTGTGTGAGAGAGAGAGAGAGAGTTGGTTGCAGAACTGAAATGAAAGAAGAAAAGTTCGACTTTGGAATTTATCTAGTTGCCCTATTATGGTGTTTAACCTTTTCCTTACGGGGTGGGATAGCATGTGTCCCAAGAATACGGGCCAAAGAATGAATATATATATATATATATATATATATATGTGTGTGTGTGTGTGTGTGTGTGTATATATATATATATATATATATATATATATATATGAAATTTCCCATTCTAAAGAGGGAATCGGTAAAAGGGACCCCGTAAGCTAAAGGTTAAGACAAGAAACGGGCGCGGTGGCCCAGTTGGCAAGAGCAGTGGGCCAGTGATCTTAACGTCCCTGGTTCGATGCTCGTCGCTGCAAATCCACCGCCATGTTCACTAATGGTGGTCGGGGCACGTAAAATAGGGCGTGACTGCAATGTCCTCCAAGTTCTCAAATTTACCTCTGGAGGTGCGGGGTCAAGTGTTCCGGTCTCGTGACTTGACTCGGTTCAAAATGACGGGACCGGCCATTCGGCCAAGTCGGACTCCGACCCTTGTGGTGCTAATTCAAAACATGAGCCGCACCTTCATCGCCCATAGCCTTCGGGACTTGACCTGATGTTGCTGTCGGTCAAGTGGCATAAGCAATAACAACAAGACAAGAAGTACACTCGTTTAATCTGGGCCGTTTTAAGATCGGGAAATTAATATTAACTGAATATTTGTGGCTTTTCATGCAGAGGAAAAAAATATCCGTGCTCGTCTTTGAGAGAGAAACTTTTTAAGTCTCATGACTGGGTTGATTACACACACGAATAAATAATAATTCTTGTCAACTATTTCGCGGACTGGGTTGACTACATGCACGAAAATATTTTAATGCTTGTCAACTATTTCGCGGACTGGGTTGATTACATGCGCGAAAATATTTTAATTCTTGTCAATAATGTCGCGGACTCTGTACACATTCAGCAAATTCGGCTCCGCTGAAGTTTGCCGCTACAAGATAAAGACTCTTTCGTCAACTCACAGACACTAAAGTATTTTCTCGATTGCGAAAACCACATATATCTAGATACAAAGAAATTCTGCAGTTTTTACACAATTTTCAGAATTTTCCCAGGGTCCTCGAAAATGGAAATAAAGTTCCAGAACTTTTCGAGGATTTCAAGCACCCTGGGAATCTGATAAAAAAAAAAAGGTTAATACAAGTACTGGCTCCGTCATAGCTCAAAGCAGAAACCGAGTACATGTGTAACAAGTAATATATAAAAAAAATTTTTAAAGTCAATTCCTACTTAGGTCAACAAAGAAAAATTTGAGTGTGAACTAATAGTAGGAATTGGAAAAAAAGGATTGCCTGCCAGAACCTTGCCTACTGTGCGAGATTAGGAGGGGGGGGGGGGGGGAAAGAGAGAGAAAAAGTTTGTCAGGTTGGGGATTCGATCTCGCAACCTACAGGACGGGAGGAGCCCGCGATACCGCAGTGCTACCGTTTACACAGTAACAAGAGGGAAATTGCTATTCAAGAGCAAGAGACGCTCTAGGTCTAAAACTAAAATTGATTAATTAAATTTAATTAATGAATTAATATTTGAAAAAACTGTATTAACATCGAGTGTCATCCACTACAAGTTTAAAAAAATGTATTTGAACTTGAGTGGATGAATAAAAAGTACTTTTATTAACGATTGAAAATTTGAACAAGATATATATAGAGAGAGTGTGAACTAATAGTAGGAATTGAAAAATACTAGCAATGCTTACCCGTAAACGTACTCTTGCTTTGTACTTGTTTCGCAGCCACAACAATATTTCACGCGCAAGACCAATGCATTTCAAAACTATACAATTCCGCTGTCTTGGAACCCAAAATATGCGCTTAGTTTAAACCCACCTGTACAAAGCGTATCATGTTAAAAGATAACATTCGCAGGGTGATACATTGGAGAGAATGTCAGCCGACTCGGATCTGAATGTCAACATTCATAAGTCATGCCAGCGGTGTTATAAATCAAGATTGCTCGTGCGCGAAGGGGCTCAACAGGTTATAAAACGTACAGAGGCGAGTAATGCTATTATAAGCAATGCCTCAGTGACTTGAGAGCTGCAAAATAAATCTTTCTCACACGCTCACTGGAAGGTACATCCAATAAAAGTCGGTAGCTGAATTTTTTATATGGAAAAGCACAATCTACGCTATGTTTTCCGGGCGACCGGCCTCAAAAAATATTACTTCAGTTTCTTTGTTCACACAGGGCGAAAAGTTGTAGTTTTATACCTCGAGCTTTGAGTTATATGCGATCGGTTTTTCAATGCTCGTTGAGATATGCTGCAATTATAGTATTATGGGTGGTCAAAATACAGGAGAAAAACCGAGCCGGAACTGATCTTATTGGATGGGATAAATAACAGCGTGCTCGAGATAGTTAACCGTCAGAGAACTAAAAAGAATTACAGTGGAATGAGTTATATGCGATCGGTTTCCAATGCTCGTTGAGATATGCTGCAATTATAGTATTATGGGTGGTCAAAATACAGGAGAAAAACCGAGCCGGAACTGATCTTATTGGATGGGATAAATAACAGCGTGCTCGAGGTAGTTAACCGTCAGAGAACTAAAAAGAATTACAGTGGAATCTCGATCGATCGTTTTCGGATCCATCGTTTTTCCGTATGTATCGTTCATTTTATCCAGTCCCAATGATCATATTGCTTTGTTATGTGTCCGCATCTATCGTTTTCCCGCATTTATCGTCCATTTCAATCGGTCCCTTGAAAAACGATAGATCGAGATTCCACTGTATTAGCATTCACCACTTTGTTTAATGTATTTATTATTATTACTATTGTTATGCAAAAGAATAATCGATCCAAGAATGAACAATCTTTAATTAAAACGCGGGTTGTAGCCAGGGCCCGATTATGAACACAGGGGGCCGCTGGGCAGATGCTATTCCCCCCCCCCCTCCTCCTACGAACATTTATAAAAATAAGAACTATCCATGGACTATATTATTAGAAGTACTAGGTGCATACACCAAGCGTGTGAGGAAAAGTTAAAAATCAGGATTTAAAAAAATCGTTTGATTTAAATTTTGATTCAAATAACGATTTAAACCAAACATTCCTGCATATGAGTCCTATATTTGCTATTACATATAAAGCCATACACATGTGTATGGCTGATAAGATGAAGCATTCATAAACATGTTTCACATCAAATCGAAAACGCCTTTCACCTTCTGCTGTACGTCTGATACAACCTGATAGCTTAACATTTTCCCCAAAGCAGAAAGCGAAATTACAAACTTTCATTTATCTGGTACCCTATCTATTTTAGTATTGAGAAACATCGTTAAAGAAATTTTGCACGTTAAAGAGGACAATTTCGGGGCCCCATAGCATCAGGGGTAAGAGAAAGTGCAGATTTTTTAAAAAAAAGCTTTATGAAAGAATTTTATTGTTTTCTCTCCGTGAGTCTTTATATTCTTTGAAAGTGCCGAATCAAAATATATGTCCGAACACAAAACAATATCATCCCCATACACACTTGCCTTTAATAATAAAAATATATTTGTAAGTAAAAAAAAAATCTTAAAAAATTTCCTAAACAGATCCATATTTGCATTAGAATAGCCATTAAGAACCTAGCATAATGTATAATCCGCTAGGGAAGTACATACAGCTGTAAAGACCATCTGCCGAGAGAGGGAATCGAACTTGCCTCTCTGCTCTTCAAAGCCAGCGTTAAAACTCTTGACCACACATTATGGTGCATATACATTGGTGCAGAGTTCTCTGCATGCAGACCCCCGACTCCTGTCATCACATTAGTCACAGTAACATTAGTCGCATTAGTCACGGTAAGCCCCCAAGGTCCCTCGTGTTTCTTGATCTAGTGTCCCCCACCCCCATTGTCACCATTGGACCCCCGGACCCCGGTGTCTTTGATGCTCTGCATCCGGACCGCGAGGGGAGGCGATCCACGCATATACAGAGTACAGAGTGAACATCAATCACTGGATTCCCCAAGGCACAGGAGAGCAGAGTGCATGAATGCAAACGCAGCCATTACACGTGAGGTATTCTCGTACTGCAAATTCAAATTCTTACATCCTTCCACCACTTCCTTTGTCGGCTGATGCACCTGACGTTAGTTTTTACCATCATGTGCATGGAGTTTGCCAGACATATATATTTCATTAATTAAAATATTTTGGATGATGCTGAATTTTTTTCAGCGATAAATATACGCTATTATTATACTTTTTCTAAAGCTCCCTTACTGAACTAACGGTTGAGCACCACCGTAAAAACTATCTGACAGGAGCGGCGGCATTCGAACCTACTTCTTTGAACTGCGAAGTTAATGTCCTGATCACTAGACCACCCACAGAATTAAGAGTGAATACCATTCGTAAAGAACTTTTTATTTGCGTTATTCAGGAATTTAATAGTTTGGTCTCCAGAAGAGCTTCCGATGAATGTTGGAGGGGGAGAGGTTTAGCCCCTCTAGTAAGTCCTTTAGTACACTTCTAGAATTGCGAGAAATCGGTCACATTCCCCCCACCCCCCACGTGCTATTTTGGTCCTGGCCCGACTCGAAACCCATTCACGGTAACCCGGATGACCTGCTCGTTTGAGAAAAGGTTTGAGGGGGGGGGGGGGGAGAGCAGAGAGAGAAAAAAAAATCCCCAACAGCACAAGCCACTTGTCTGTTCCCGCTCCACTTCCATATTTAGGGATAAGATTCGGGTGGCAGTAGATAGCGCGGTGCGGCTTTGGGAAGAGCAAAAATAATGGCACTCGGATAAGAGAACTGGGAGCTTGGATATGGAAACACTCAGGCTGAATTAGGCAGGGAACACTGATAAAGCTACCCCACACTGATAAAGCTACAGGAATGCCTAAGTGATTTGAACGGACCAAGAATGTGCCTACTGGCAGCTATTTTGCTCTTTTCACTTACCTGTTTAAGGGTACAAGGGACCTTAAATCTCGTTCTTCTTTAATTTTCAATATTTTACACTATATACCACATGAGCATAACTAATATTTTTTCTCTGGCCTGCAGTCGATTGCGTACACACAGGACGGATTATCTGAGCATCACATTCAAAATAAAATACAAAACTTGTTTATAAGAAAATATAGAAGGATCGTATAAACGGTGGTATACCACAGAACCTTTTTTGCAGATGAGAATCGGAAAATCTTTGATGCTTTATTGCTGTCATAATTAAACCCTATCAAAGGAACTACACGTAGTATTCTGAGCGGTTCTTTTTTTACAGCATGCAACGCGATTTTATAATAATCCGATTCCTTTGCCCCCCCCCCTCCCCCCACCGCAAATCTTCGACATACTTGTGTAATAATTAGCACAGATAATTGGAAACTCGGTGCCTTTCAAAGCGATTTAAATGTTTCGACGGAATCGGCAAAATCGCGTCAAAATCAATATCAAACAGGACGACATTAACGCTATAACCGAATCATCAAACGCAGAGATCGAAACATTATCTAATTAATGAAATCAGCTTAATGACATCCCGGACACTCAGTGCGAGTGCCGCTCATTTTCGCAAATAGGTCAACGGTCATCCATTTCGGATAAAACGCTGGAAAACAGTTTCCTTGCCCCCGCTTTTAAGCACACACACAATGCACATGCAATCTTTCGCCGATATCATTATTTGCATTTTATTGCGAGCCAGTTTCCGTCCCCTGCCTTATCGCGCCCATAAATGCCGTTTACGGCTCTCAGACACAGGGTAGGCGTATCTGACACTCCGTGACACGTGAAGCCGGCTATCGGGCGAAGTGTAGCCGTTGATTGGTCCCCTTATCGCAATTTCATCCACTGTGTCAATGTTTGCGCAGGGTTCGAATGGGAGTAGATGTGGGCGCCAGGGACAGAAAACGAATTATTAGGACGTGGGGTATTGAGTTATTTAATTTTGAGCAGACAGTTTTAGCTCATTTATACGGGCTGGACTGACTACTTTGATTGGACCTATTTAAGGGGACGAGGGAACCTCAACCGTTTTTAAATTTTTATTTTTCAATTCCTACTATTAGTTCACACTCTCCCTATATATATATCTTGTTCAAATTTTCAATCGTTAATAAAAGTACTTTTTATTCATCCACTCAAATATATTTTTTTAAACTTGTAGTGGATGACACTTGATGTTAGCACAAATTTTTAAAATATCAATTCATTAATTAAATTTAATCAATCAATTTTAGTTTTAGACCTAGAGCGTCTCTTGCTCTTGAATAGTAATTTCCCTCTTGTTACTGTGTAAACGGTAGCACTGCGGTAGCGAGGGGTTCCCCCTCCTAATCTCGCACAGTAGGCAAGGTTCTGGCAGGCAATCCTTTTTTTCAATTCCTACTATTAGTTCACACTCAAATTTTTCTTTGTTGACCTACGTAGGAATTGACTTTAATTTTTTTTTATATATATTACTTGTTTATCTCTACATACAAGATGAAAATAAATAATATTATTTTTTACTAGATGGAAGGCACTTATAATTCACAAATAAGTATTCTGGCGAAGAATAAAGCCTTTTATTCAATTTTTTTCCCTAATAATCCATGCGCATTCATTTTCTTTCTGACTTCTTCTAAATTCCTCAGTATTGTTAATACGAGTTTTTGGTCTCAAAACTGAATCATTCTTTGAAACAAGTGTTTTTCAAATTTATAGACCATGAAATGGAGCAAAATAAGCAAAAACATAAAAAAATAACAGGCAGATTAGAATATATATATATATATATATATATATATATATATATATATATATATATATATATACAGGGTGGCTAATAAATACTGTGACAAATATCGAATCATTTAATTACACACAGATGAAATAGAAAATGAAAAATACAACAATATTATGAACATTATACATGAAAGTTTACCATGAAATAATTTTACTCGAATCGACCGCCATCTTTATCGATTACTAAAGATAATCTCTTACGCCACTGTCCTATTGCGGCACGAATCATTTTATGAGGTAATTTGTACCATTCACTCCGTATGGAAGCTTTGAGGGAGTCCAAACTTCTGTGCTGCTTAGCATTTACTTTAGACTCTAAAATCCCCCAAATGCAATAGTCTAAAGGATTTAGATCTGGTGAAGAAGGTGGCCAATCTTCTTGCTTGATAAACTTCGGGCAATTGGCATGGAGCCATTCCTGTGTTGTTTTGGATCGGTGGGACGGTGCAGAATCTTGCTGAAATATCCAATTCTTTTTGGGATACAATCTGTTAGCATGTGGTAATAAACGTGTAGCCAATACTTCCTGTTTGTAATATTCAGCATTGATTTTTACCCCTTTATCGATGAATTTCAGAGGCAGTTTTCCATTGTGTGATACTGCAGCCCAAACCATAACAGAATTCTTGTTCTGAAAGCGTTTAACAGTTCAAAGATTTTCAGGTATATCCTCGAAGGTTGCTGAATATACAACATCATTTTCAGCATTATAACTTTGTTCTGTACAAAACAGCTTCTCATCAGAGAAAATTATTTTTTCAACACTTTTGCTACCGTGCCGGTTCAGCAATTTCTTACATCTTTGTAACCTTTTTACTATTTGTGCAGTAGTCAAACCTTGAACTTTTCTTTTGCGATAAGGGCGAAAACCCAGGTCTTCATTTATGATAAGTTGCATAGTTCTGCGACTGATGTTCTCTTCTGCAGCCATTTTATTTGCAGAACGTTGTGGATTTCTTCGTATCTTTTCACGAATTCTTTTGATACGTTCTTTTGTACGAATAGTGCGTGGACGACCGGACCTTGGTCGATCTTTACATCTATTGGTATCCAATAATCGATTTATAGTCCTATATATAAACGTCCTATTAAAACCAAGGCATTTTAATTGCTTAAATATTTTACCTGCAGAAAATCCGCGATCAAAAAGCTGTTTAACCACTAACCTTTTGGCTTCCATCTTTAAAAATATTCTACATGTATTACTTTAAACAAAAATTGTCTGCGTTTACAAAAAGTTGCCAATCACACAAATAGATAGATAAATTGTTTTTCCAAACTATTAAAATTAACTCTTATTTTTTGGAGTGTTACAGTATTTATTAGCCACCCTGTATATATACAGTCGAACCTCCATATATCGAACTTCCACATATCGAAATTTTCTATATATCGAACTCTTGGCAAATCTCTATGTTCATTACATAGAAAAATTGTTTCTATATTTCGAAAAAATCTCTATATATCGAAATTTTTTTCAAGACAAATTGGGAGATTTTATTCCACTTTAGAATAAAATCTCCCAATTTTTAGCACTTGAAACAATATGTCGTGGACTTCAATTTGAGGGAAATGTCCCTGATTAAGTTTTTAGTGGACTGAATACATAGGAACATTTCTTTGAACTTTCCGCAAAACGGCTGTTCAGCAAAATATTCGTATTTTTTTTTTAAAGAATGCAACTGTGATCATTGTAACCACTGTCTGGATTATTGTTTTTTTTAAAGGTATGTAGTACTCAATAAATCTTTCATATTAATTCAATTTTCAGTTATTAACTTTCATTTAATGGGATTCACATATAAATTAGAAATGGAGTTTCGTAAACGAAAATTAACTTTAACTTTTTTAGGAGAATTATGATAAAACTAAGCAATTCTATATATCGAAATTTCTATATATCGAATTTTTTTCCGGTAATTTGCTACTTCGATATATGGAGGTTCGACTGTATATATATATATATATATATATATATATATATATATATATATATATATATATATATATATATTGTGATATCAGAATTGCGTTCCTCTCCCAGCGCCTGCTTCGTGTTTCCAGGAACACCGTTGGTGACCCTCTGTAGCGCATTCCTTGTTGGAAGGGGTGCGAGGGAATAAGTTCAACGACCCTAAGGGGAGTTAAGAGTGTGGTCTGTAGGCAGAAGGTTTTTAGCCACGAGACGGCTAGGCCGTGTTGGTGTTTTGTCCCGTGCGGAAACTGTTAGTTGAGATTATTTTAGGGAATCCGTGGTCAGGAAAGTTTAATCGAGGAAAACAAAGAATATTGTGTTGAGGGTTTAATACTCGTAGATATAGATATTGAAGTTGGAAACCTTACAGTTTGAGCTTCCCACCTTATTTAGTCAGATTAAAGTTTTGTTTTGTGTTTCATCAGTGATTTTGCCAAGTGATTTCTTGCACGAACCAAACAACGAATCTTCCAGGAGAAGGTAGAGGATTCGTTTACTTACACACACACACATATATATATATATATATATATATATATATATATATATATATATATATATATATATATATATATATATATATATATATTTATGGCTTTAGATTCATACAGAAGAAATTCAAAGCACGTATATATATATATCTATGGTAAGTTTATATTTAAAAAAAATAAGGATTTAAAATAATATGGAAAACGCATGGAGCATTTAAAAAAATAAGAACAGGCATTATTCTTTCAAAAAATCCTTATTTTTAATTCTAAGGGTCTTTAATGCGGTAAAAAAAGAATACTAATTATTCTGATTCAGTATATAGAGTCAAAAATTGAAAACCAAAGAATTCGAATTTGAAGTTCCCATGTCCCATTATATAAATTAAAAGAAATTTAGCAGCAGTGGGGAAAACAACTTTTTAGAAACGTGCATCGTACTCAATGCACTCCATTTCAATAACAACAAACCAGCATTAACATTCCTCTCGTTTTGATTCATCATAATACGACTAAGCTCTTGGGAATTAGAAAGACACCAAGCACAGGCTCGTACTCGGACAAAATTATGATAGATAATTTCCAATTAAAATTGACGCGCACGATTGAACTATGAAGTCATCGTTAATACCAGGAAAACAATGCCTGGCAGTGTTTCACCCAGTCGAAGTAAGAAAACGGCTGAAGCGACTTCCGGTTGGTTAATGACGTCCGAAAATAACAAACGCGCCGTCGGAGGGCTTCAGGAATGAGCGTCACAAGTGTTTTGTGTTGACTCTCTAGTCGGGCTCGAAGTAGCCTAGTTGTAGCGCGACGGCTTTCGGTGCTGAGGTTGCTCGGATCGAATCCCGACAAGCGCCATTAAATACCTCCGTGACAAAGGCAGATACGGACACATTAAATCCGTAGGCCGTAAAGTTCCTCTACGAGGTCAGTGAGGGAGAGGGTCAGGCCCTTATTTTCCATTAGGCCTGGTAGGCCCGGGCCTAGGGGCCCCCGAATGTTGGGGGGCCCCAAAAAATTAAATTTAAAAAGGGAAAAAAGGAAAAATTCCCAATTCAAATTTTTTTAAATTTTACCTTTTAGCAATTTTTTTTTATCTATCCTTTCAAATTTGATTGATTGATTGGTTCATCATATGTATAGTTATATGTATGTTTCATCATATGTATGTTATAGTGTATATAAGGGATTAATAAGTTTTTCTGGTTGCATTGTATCGGTGTTTTAATGATGAAGTTAATATGTTGTATTGCTTTTAGTTATTTGATAATGCTCCAGGCTTCTATGCTTCAAATATCCAATTCTTGGTAAAATGGTACTTTCACAACGATTCATGATTATTTTTTTTTTGTGTGTCAATTTTGAAAATTTTATACCCCCATCCCGAGTTGTGCCTATAATCAAGAATTTTCTAAATCAGGCCCTGGAGAGGGTACGACTCCCCCCCCCCCACACACACACACACACACCAATTTCGTCCCTGGGGGTGCTCGGTCAAATTTGAGGTGGCACCTGGCTACATTCGACTCCAATCCTTGTGGTGCGATTAGAAAGCGGAGCCGCAGCCCGCTAGCTTATATGGATCTGGTCTGGAATAAATTCCGCCCAAAGAGGGGGGGGGGCATAAGAAACTACAACAACAACTCTCCAGTCGGACCTACGGTACACCACACTGTAATCAAAATCGAGTCCAGGTAAAGTTGAGAAGGACGGAGGTTCGTGTAAATCCAGTCTCTGGAAGTAAACGTTATACACATTTAAACGTGATTCGCAGCTTTCCATATCATTCCTTACTAAACGCAACCGATTGTTGGATTCAAAATCTAGATCATGAACACGGCCAATTTGGCGATATTTACCGATTCCCAGATATCACGCATTTCAGTTTTCAAAACACGTTTCTGGGAGCTAATAAGTTTCTTGGAAAATCATAAATAAAGCTTATACAAGACTCATGTCTAACACGCTCGGAAAGAAAAAAAAAACTGGGCGTCTATTGTTCCAAAATCACGGTCTCCGAGGGAACTAAGAGCAGGTAATAATAACCGAGCAAAAAAATCTCCATACCAAAGAAAAGAGCACCACGAACGAAAACACATTTCCCTCGCCAAATAATGCAATACGAGACGAAAAATACTCCACATTAAATTAATTTCCTTTAAAATGCATAACTACGCTTATATCCCGAGCACAAAAGCGGGCAGGGAGGGAGGTGGGTACGCCTTTGTAGTAAGCCGCGCGCTGCTCACTCGAGCGAGACCAGTTTTCATTCAAAATATCACAAAAGCCATGCCGCTGGAAGATCACGTGATCGTCCCCGTCCTTGCCAGGAATGCTGGCCGTGAAAACAGAATGAACAGAAGAATTTCGAAGAGCGGACAAAGACCTTTAGAAAATTAGCACCTATGGACAAACAAATTATTTACAAATAACTACGAGAAATACAATAAAATAAGCGACTAAAAAACCCCGAGGGCACTAAAACATTAATCATAAACTAGACAGGATAAATAAAAAATATATTCAAACGACATAGGAATTTGATTGTGCCCGCAGCTCGGGGATGAAAAGTACATCAAGATCAAATACTTCTTATTTAAACCTTTTCTTTATTAAAATCTAGAATGAAAAATTTTATTAGCGAAAAAGAAAATCGAACCCTTTTAGGCAAATATGAAAGCGTTTGAAAATTCTAGAAGTCTTATAACACTTTTTTTCTCAGTTTGTAATTCGAATAATATACAGTGATTTCCGCTTATAAGAATCACGTTTGTTTTTACTGTTTTTAATTCTTATAAGTGGTTGATTCTTATAGCCGAAATTTAGGTTTTCGGACAGGCACATACACACCTATATATACATATATTAGATAATTTACGATAAAATACTCTTTAATTTACGTTAATTACCTTTTATTAAAATTATTTTTTATATTTTTAAAAATACAACTTAATTTTTAGACCTATAAGTAGATACACATTATTATAGTAAGAGAAGAAAAAAATCCAATATTTGTTACAACATACCTGCTTAACAGTTTTTAACATTTCAATTACAGGAAGGGATCAAGAAAAACTTTTCTATGGGAGTTTGACGTAATGAAGTTTTTCAGGAGGCAATAAAGTCTCAGACGAAGATTCACCTTCTAGCTTACGTTTCACGGTTTGATAACGTGCTGAATCTACAAATGTCACGTTTGCCTAAATGATAGTGGACACTTCGCCGAAGATTTATATGTTTCAGGGTCCAGAAAGCCGCAACCAGGATGTGGGAGGTGGGAAAAAAAAGAGTCCCTATTTTTGTTTGTCAGTGGAGAAAAGTGAAATCGAACCCGGACGGGTAAAGATGCCCCCGGGTCAAGCTAATAGGACAGAGTTGTGCTAAAACGTTTAAGGGGAAACTATTATGTTATGCCTAACAAAGAAAGGGGTGAATTTTATGACTATATTCCATCCCATCTTATCAATCTTTCTTTTAAGAAAAGAAAAGAAAGAACTTCGTGCCTTTTGAGGGTTTAAGTGGCTTTTTTGGAAATGAAAGGAAAGCGAAGAGTGTAAAATGATTCTTAAAACCGGTGGATTGATTCTTTAAAGCGAAAATTTTAACATGGAAATAATAGATTTGTTTTAGTTTTCGCGATATTAATTCTTATAAACGGTTGATTCTTATAACCACTGATCACTATAAGCGGTGGTTACTGTATTTCGATTTTAGTGAAAACGATAGTGAATAAAAGGGGGAATATAATTATAACAAGTCTTTAACTATGTGGCAAATTACGTATTCCTATATTTACCGCTTCCTTATTCTACTTGAAGGAGGGAGGAAGGGGTTACTACGGAAAATTAAAAATTAACGATAAAAGTTTATAATTTTTGTTCAAAAATCGAGTACAGTATTACGTCAGCACCTAAAACTTTACTAATCCCGTATTCCTCACATAGAATCACACTGCATGTAAGTCCGACATTGATAGTGGCAATTGAGCATCATATGATCATGTGCTGTAAAATTATAACTAAAATTAAATAGTTTAACGAAGCAAGATAATTATTAGCAGGAAGAATGTAGACAAAAATGAACAGAAATCGCGAACTTAGGACTCCACGCACCATAATGTAAGATTCTGTAGCAGTAACGGAACTAAACAATATATCGAGGCAACCGACTAGTCTCGTCATCAGGAGGCCATGAGCCGTAACAAACACAGTATTTGCTGGCAGAAAACACGGAAAATTTTCTTTAAAACTCTCCACATCTCACTTTATTACCGAAGGATTACGTTCCTCAATAACGGTCCTTCGGGAAGAAAAAAATTGTCCTGCGTCGCGACTTAAGAGAAGAGGTAAGCAACGATGAGTAATCAATCCTACGTTAATAACCCGTGGTAGTTTCGTTAGAAGAGACTACCTGATTTTTTTTATAAATAAATAAATAAAAATAAATATATTTTTTATTTATTTATTATATATATATATATATATATATATATATATATATATATATATATATAAATACACTAGAAGGTAGCCCGTCATTTTGACGTCATAATGGAAAAAGTATATGAAAGTTAAAAAATATCCCGAATTATCTAACAATATTGCATTTAATCCACACCTTGTAAAAGCAAACCCTTTCACTATTTTTTATTTATTTAGTTTTTCATGCGATTGGAGTAGTAGACTGCCATCCAGTTTTTCACGGCTCACTACGCGATACGAATACTTGAGCTACTCGATTCATTCACATTCAAGTTTGCTTACTTTCAGAATTCATCGCAAAAGTAAACAGATTTTTAAAAACTGTTAAATATACAGCTAAAAGCATCCAATTTTTTTTAGTTCTGAATGTTTTATAGAAAAATAGGCTGAACAAACGTAATTTGATGGAGAAGATATTAGTTTTTAGGTAAGAAAAAATTCTGATCCACATCTGAAATTGAAATTAAGCCTAACCGGCCGTTTGTTTACTGAGGGCTTCAATTGAAAGATGAGTACAGCCCGGAAGTGCTATACAGAGACAACGGCTACTATATATATATAATATATATATATATAATATATATATATATTTAATTTTTTTTTCTTTTTTTTTTTTTTTTTTTTTTTGGGGGGGGGGGTTACATAGCACCCCGTCCGGATGAGGTTTTACCGTAAGTACAGTAAAACCTCATCCGGACTAACTGGGACCATAGGAAATCCGGATAATCCAGGTAATATGGGTAATAAGCAAAACAAAATCGTTAACTAAGCAGACTTACCGTTTATTACGATAAAAAAAACTGTGGTTTTAACAAAATTACATAGTCGCGTACCCACCTTTCTCGCTGACGCTTTGTGCTCGGGATATAAGCGTAATTAATGCATTTTAAAAGAAATTAATTTAATGTGGAGTAACAAAATTACATAATTAATATTGTTTACAAGACATAAAAAATATAAAAATAAATTTTCACGTCATTTCTTAACAAAGAATCGGTAAGTCTAGTAAAGATTTCTTAAACACAACAAAAAGCATTTTAATATCATAATTCATTGTACAACCTATGCAGCCACTGTACATTGAATCAAACTAAAAAGCGAATATTTGGCGTACTTGTACTTACGGTCTTGCTATCATAGTTTAGTTAAAAATTATTATCTAATGTGATCATTAAAGAAAAATGGTCTACAAATCTGATCCCGATCAACAAGGGCCGGATAAACGAGGTTTTACTGTATACTGTTCGAGAATAATACTTAGGTAGTCTAGTCTTAATGATTTTAGTGTTGAATCAAAGTGTAACATTGCCGCCTTCTTTTAAGAACAGAAAGACGCGTAGCTCTTCGCATATTTCTCGATCTATGTAAATAAAAGAAAATCCTTTGTCGGTCGGGGAACCGAGTAAGACCGAGAAAGTCCGAGTAAGACCGAGTAAGTCCGAGAAAGTCCGAGTAGACCGTTTTCGGTATGGCATGCGTTATGAAATTCGGCCATGTTTGAAAATGTCGAAATCGATGCATTTTTTTTTTTCTATGAAAGTATATAAATGTTACATATTTGGAAAGAGCTTTAAAAACTGATAATTTTTTCTGCATACACTTATTCTGTTACTTTAATAGTTTTAGAGATATTTCAATTCAAAATGCATACTCCACCGAACAAAACGTAACCACCATGTTTCACGATGTAAACACTGCGTGATTCTCATATAAAAAATGAATCGCTGAAAATAAACGTTTCATCGTGTGTCTAATTTTAAATTCTTTTTCTAATTTTTATACCTTTAATTCAAACTTTTTAATCATAAATAGATCATTTGAAGATGTACAGATTTTTGGGGATTTTTTTTGGCAATTAAAAGGGAAAAAAATATAAATTCAAGTGAACTGTGATTAGATAGCTGGGCGAAGCCCGGCTAGTTTATAATACGCAAAAAAAAACTTCCTGTGACAGACCCCCCCCCCCCAAAAAAAAAAATAAATAAATAAATAAATAAATAAATAAATAAAATAATAATAATAATAATAATAATAATAATTCTTTTTTAATTTTGCCACTCTTCCCCAGAAATCTATTTCACCCCGCAACGACGAACACTCTCAGACGATCTCACATGTTTTAATGGGATTTCAGAAACAGTTACCTACTGCGGGAATCGAGTTACACATATCGACTTTCAAGACACCAGTGCGTACAGTTTATTACACCAAGATTTGTTATCGATCATCGAGAGCAAACGTCAAGGCATTTCATTTATTTTAACGTAATTTTTTCATCATAACTAACATAAGTTTACGAGAGAAAACAAAAAAAAATTTCCAATCCCAAAGTTAAGATCTAAATTACTAGCAAACTACATGAATACACCCTTTTCGGATTTAAGATGTGCAAACAAAAAAAAATTAAACTCAGTATGTAAATGATAAATATAAGAATGAAAAAAATAAGAGACATTTTTCCGCACGGTGGGAAAATAAAATTCAAAGCACACATCACAAGTACACTGAGTAAATGAAATCAATTCTTTCATAAGACAGTCCTCAAGAAGAGAGAGAGAGAGAGAAGATGGAATGGAGACTATTAAAACCCGAAGCATCCTGGTTCCCCGAGTGAATAGTTTCCGAAACTTGCAAATAGGATGCTCGAATGCCACCACTCCCTCAGATAAGTGAGCAATGAACTCACACGTCCGGGGCAAGTAGAGAAAAGAAAAAAATCTATAAATCAACAAACGCGGCTTCTCGGAATATAAAAGCGGAATTACAGGCGTTGGGTGCAGGTAGTTGAGGTGTTTCTCATTCCCTCTGCTCCAGAGCTTAATTAAAATTGAAGTGAAAGTCAGGGATGTCAGTATGCACTCGTTATGTGCGTATCTTTGATTTCAGCTGAAAATGATTTTTTTTTATCATGTAATAATAATCAACGTTTGCAGTACAGGTAACGCTCCTATAACACGGTAGATAGGTTCCTAGAAAATGCCGTGTTGTGTGAAACCGTGTTATATGAGACCCAGAGACAATTCAAAAAAGGGGGTTACGTTCTGGAAACTTATTAAAAACAAACTTTTTTTTTAAAATTCCACATAAGCGACTTAATTTTTGTTAAAAATATAAACGTACACAAAACGAAAAGAAATAGAAAAATATTATTTTCATTTAATGCGACCTTAATTTAATAAATTTCTTCCTCATCACTGCTCAGCACAATCAAACGAGAATGTTTTTTCGATTGAACGATATCTCGTTTTCTTTCAGAACCTTTTTCTTCATTTAGATTTTTTGCACCTTCTATCCTCTTTAAAAAATTTGTAATTTTGGTTCATTTGCTGGTTCTTACAAGGTCATTGTGGATTCACGGTATGGAGATAGACAATTTTGCAGCTCCGTTTTGAATGTTCGGCTTCTTCCAGCGGAAGGGTCTGCATTCCGGAAAAAGGAATCAAGATTTTCAGCTAAGCTCAGGCCTTCTTGTAATTTTAGAGAGTTATAAATGAATAAATTATAATTTGTTTATCCATTTTCATGTAAAGCCACTATAGTTCATTATTCCTTCCCGTCATTATTTTAAGGTAATTTAGTTTTTAAATGTGTTAAACAAAAATCATGTTAATCAGAAGTACAGTGTTGTACAGTTTTCGTAATTTTTTTTATCGTGTTAGAGTGAAACCGTGTTACAGGTTGCAGTGTTATACGAGGGTTCCCGCAACTTATCCTACCGTGTTAGAGCGAAACCGTATTGTAAGATGCCGTGCTGTAGGAGGGCTACCTGTAGTTAGTCTCCACACATTGCATTTTGATTAAATGAGTCGTTCATTTACGAGGCCAGAAACTTAAAAGCTAGTAAACAAGATTTTCAACAGAACTTCGATTCAGAAAGGCATTTACGGTGTGATGTCGGCGTACTCTGTACTTAACCCCCGGTATTATATGTGAAATATGGTACAGAGGTTGGCTTTTGGAAGGCAGCAGTTTTGTGTGTTGTTTGCCAAAAGACGGTGAATAACGATTTATTTTTCCAGTTTGAAGTTTCTTTACAGCTTTGAGCGAGTATTTACCAGAGGCGATTGGACGCGCGTACGATCAAGACAATCGATCAAGCGGCGTGCCGCTGTCTATGAACAGTAAACAGACGAACAACGGGAAGCCAGAGGACGAGATTGCATGTGGTTTCTGGACAGAGGGCTGTTGTTCCGAGATAGGCAGTCGAAGGAGAACCGGTTGGGACTGGACTCGGTTTGAACTGGCCAGAGAGAGAGAGAGACGGGGTTCCGTGGACGGAGGTCGACTTGTCTCGGACCGGGTGGATTTTCGCGTGCCGTAGAGCCGCGTGTTAAAAATAATTGTGATTTTGGCCGGAGTACCCTACACGTGTGATTGTAGATTTGGCTGGAAGCCATGAATGCACTGGAGGTACAAAACTCAACGAGTTAATGTAAATATTTTGTAAATACGCTATTTGAATAAATGTGTTTTGTTGCGTTCTTTAGCCCAGCGTATTCTCAGTGATTTCTGAGGGAACAGAACGGCTAGGACTTGGCCATAGTTCGGCACGCTATCCGACAGACTGGGCTGTGAAGTCGAGTTGCCCAGTTTATGATAACGGAAAAATTAATCTCCCATAGTACGAAAAAAATTTCTTTATAACGAAATCTTTTCGATTCCTGGACAATTGATAGGTTTTCGACGGGATTGTTAATTAATCCAAGAGATGATTGCAGAAAAATTGCTCGGAATTTTATTGAATTTGTATGGATGTGTTTTATTGGAAGTGATTTTTAAATGAAACCAAATAAATGACTAGTAAAAACTGATTCAGCCAAAAAGGATTTTTAAAAAAAAATGCACAAATATAACTGGTATTTCATTCCTTCAGCAGGCAGCAAAAGTAAGAAATACAGATGAAACTTGAAAATTTGGTCATATCTGTGCACATAATTATCGTAACTGTGTTCATACAAATAAACCAGTAAAATAAATGGAACACAAAAGTTTTAGTTTATATTAAAGACCGGAAGAGTCGAAACAAAAAAATTTCAAACATTTAGAACTATAACTGCAATTTCAACAGACCTTACATCGCTTCATGTAATGACGGTTGTTTGGCCCTACAATTGAAGGCCGATATCGAAAGGCTACAAACAAACGGTTCAACAGCAGGGTTCGAATTCACCGACTCCAAACGCAAATGTCAGTGCCCTAACCATCAGGCTATCTGTACAGCTGTATGCAATGCAGGCAAGAAATATAAATGGAAGGTACTGTGGCGTCACTGTAAGGCTGATAAACTCTCTGAGGCATTTTGAAGAAATTTCACAACTATTGATCCATACCAAAGAAAGACAGAGTTCTAATTAAAAGCGAAAGCCAAATTTTTAAAACAAAAACATAACAAGTAGATTTATTTACAAAAAGAATTAAACATTAAACACTTCCGACATAATCACTTAATTTACGTGCAGATTCACAAATACACGCTCCAGGGCCCATTCTCGGCCCAACAACACAGGAGCCTAGCAAAAACACGTCTATCCCGCTCGGATTTTATACAGCGTCTCTCTCTCCAATGTCTGGATTTTCAAAGGGGTGGAGGGCCCGGCAGATTATCGGCTGACAGCTCTTCTTAGACGCCGAACTTTACTACATTGCAGAACGTCAAGATGACAGCTTTATTGGCTGCATCTGTAAGGAAAACGGTTTTTAATCCCCCCACGTGTTCCGAACTGGTGGAACCGAACAACACATTCTTTGAAAAACACGCAGCTGTGTTTCAGCCCTTGTGGGGTCTCGGGAAAAAAAGACCATATTTCCAGTACGCTACAGTACTAACAAAACGAAACACAAAAGAAAATTTATTACTAGAAAAGTGGTCCGATTACTTACAAAAATCACTAAATTTATATAATAAGGGGGGGACGAAAATTTACGAATATTCAAGGATAGTAGAAAAGAACAAAAAGGAGGACACATTCGAAACGCGAGGAAATATCCATCTGAGAGCAACGGTGGATTCAAAATCCATTTGCTGTGCCGCAAGCTCGAAGACAAGCTACCGCCTCCATATATTTTGATGGAGAAAAGCCGCTCCTTATCCCTCCAAATCCTCGGGGGACGGAGGGGTCTCATCAACGGCACTTCTCGCCAAGACTCGCGCATCCCACCCCTTCCCTCTCTCGCCTAAGAGCATTTCCAGGCGTCAGTCAACTCCAACGATCGAGTGTGATAAATGTCCACTGCATTCGGAATCTGAACCAGTCCACAAACACACCCGGGGACTCTGAACCTTTCCGAAGGCTTCTTGCCCAGTTTATTTTGGATTTCTCTCGCCCGCGCTTTTTTTTCTTTCTTTCGGAAAGAGCGTTCGCTGACAAACAGATCATCGCCCAGATATCTTTCCTCGGTCCAAAGAAGCGGATGAAAAATTGAAAGTGAAGAGCTCAAATTTAAGCCGGTCCCTTTGACTGAAGATAGCGCGCTGCTAAAAAGGGCACTTCCAGCGTTGCAAAGGAATATTCAGATGAGCAGCTGCTTTGGACGCGACAATTAGCGCAGCATGCAAATACGTATACGCATTTCCACCCTGAAAACAGATTGGAAGTTTCGCATTTTGGTTGGCTGGTTTCTGGAAAGCTGCGGTGCGTTCTCGACACGCGGACTTAAACGAAGCCGGACCTACAGTTTATAAGTCGTTACAAACACCCATGACAAAATAACGAGAGTTCAAGAAAACTCAGATTCTTCTAAAGGAGGCCTTAACTGGAGACTGAATTTATTCCTTTCGCTGACCAGCCGACAATAGAAAAGAAATAAATTATCCCCACGGGCGATAGTGAAAAATATAATGCCACAAAATAAAAATGCTGCCGATTTTCTTTCAGTTTAATGTCTCCACCATTGACAGCGCGATGGGTGCATTTTTCGTCATCTCTATTTTGCTACCGAGTCAGTTGAATATTCAATTCCATAGTGACCAAGTTAATGAAAGACACCAATTGCATTTTTAAGAGATATTAAGATAATATTAGTACTTTATAACCAAATTAAGAAGCCAATAACACTGATTTTAGGTATAATCGGTTCTTTATATCGATATATTAAGATAACGAGAGGTCTTGGAACCTAACTATTAATCTATATATATAAAACAGTTCCGTAACTGACTCACTGACTGACATACAACGCACAGACGAAACCGCTGGACCTAAAGGGCTGAAATTTTGCATGGCGATTCTTCTTATAGTGTAGGGGTGCACTAAGAGAGATTTTTGAAAATTCTTCTTAGATTTTTTATAATTAAATTTTTAAGCTGTTTCAGTAACCTTTTTTAAGTTTGCATTTAAAATAATAATTTGAGGGTTATAAAATTTATATCACGAGAAAGATCATAAAAATTCCTTTAAAATGAATTCTTTTTCGAATCTTTACCTCTATTTTCTGATTTTTGGTGAATTTTTAAAGATTAATTTTTAGAATTTAATTTATTAAATGCCGATCACGTGATTTTTTTTTCTGGTACTTTAGATAAATTTATCGTTACGTGCATAACAACTAAATAGACAAAAAAAAATTTTTTTTCTTGCTAATACGGCAGACGATTGGACATTATTTTGTCTATAAAAATATCCCTTACGATTTTTTTATAAATATATTGGCATTAATTGCATACATTGACCGTTGTATTTAATTTGAATGTACCCCGTAGCGAAGTGCGGGTTTTCAGCTAGTATTTTATATTTATTTAATTTTGTTTATCTTATTACGTCAGTTATTTGCATTTTCCCCCATATTTCTTAGCGCGCGCGTGGGTGTGTTTGTTTTTAACTTTGATCTATATTTTCCCTTCTTTTGTTTTTGCTTCTCCGTTTGGAAATTTTCAATCTTCCTGGCGCAGTTTTTCAATTGCGAGAGATGGCAATAGTCTGTTAGTGGACCTCCAGGTCTGTCATCATAGTACAGTTGGCTGGATGTTAAGTCTAATGAAGAGAAACGTTGCTTTAAGCCCTGGAAATTCAAATCGTGCGTTTCTTTCGCAAACTATACCTAATTTTAACGATTATTTCTCTATCAGTTTCGACGAATATACTCGATCATTTGAATGCATGTTTTGAACTATAGTTACTCTTCATAGGGGGTTATTCTTTCACTTTTCTGCAGGTCTAGCGCCATTAATTAGCAGCGGTCAGAAGTTAGTTCTCCCACATTCAACTCAGAATCAACAGAGGGTATAACGCTGAAAAATATAGATCACATGAACCACCAAATATTTAAAGCAGCTTAAAGCTCAGGATCAGCAATAACTACTACACGAACTTTTAGCCTTAGCAATGGGGCATCTAAATTTGTGCTTTTTTTTTTTTTAAGGGAAAGAGGGGGGGGGGGGGCTTTTATGCTCTTAGAGCAAGATGAAATACTCAGGGACTCTTCAACTATTAGGTAAGCACATTTTAGATCCCCTTCCCCCTTTCCATACGTAAGATTTAACAAATTCTTTGTCGCTATTTTGAGGGTACCGACTATTTTTTTTTTCAATCATTAAACTTAAAGAGTATATTTCTGAGTAAGAGTGTATATCATTAGCAGCAAATACAATGGACAATAAATGAAAACATAATTACATTAACGTTCTAAAGGTTTTATAAATTCTTCGAAACTAAAAAGTATAATACAAAAGTGTGTAAATACACAACTATAAGACGGCAGGGGTGTTGATGTGGTCAGTAGCACATCGCAGCGCACTGTCTTGCGTGCATGTTTTCTGTCTCACGTAAGCATTGCTCTGATCCCCTTTCACCCATTTCAGCAAAAATAAGCAAAGCTTGAGCCCCCCCTTCCCCCTTATAGCGCGTACAGACTGGCACAGCGCTCTCTGCCTCTGCCAGTGATTTATGTGTCTCTGTACTCTGTTCCCTGCGCCCGATCGCCTTCCCTTGGCGGTCCTTCAAAGATAGAGAGTGGGGTCAGCGGGTCAAATGGTGTCGAGCGGGGTCGGGGGAGACACCAAGAGCGGGGGAGATCAAGAGCGGGAAGGGGGGTGGTTCTAAATACCGTGTCTAATGTTACCGTGACTAAGTGATGACAGGACAGTTGGGGAGAGAACTCTGTCCAATGTGAATGCACCATGAAATGCTTACTTAATACTTGAACGCCCCCTCACGGCTTGCGCAAAAACAAGGAAGGCCTCGTTACAGAATTAAGACCTTTTTTTACACTCCGTCACGGATAGGCAGAGCGGCACAATTACTTCCAGCTGTTAACAAGGTTACGATAGAAACGGTTTCAATATCCTCTTTCAGAAAACAGATTGCCGAGTATACTCAGAATACAAATTTTCCAACAGCGCGTGAAGTCTAAAGTAGAATAAGCAGGAAAAGCGCCTTAGATTAGTGTATATAGAATATTTGGGGTGAGATTGTGGGAAGAGAGACATTTTGACAACAGCTACAACCCTAACACTTCATTGGGCCTGCAATGCCTAGCGCAGCGGTTCCCAACCGGTGGGTCGCGACCCACTAGTGAGTTGCGGAAGGGTTACAGGTGGGTCGCGACTCGATCCTAAAACTATCAGAAACGATCGAATAAACCATCAGAAAAGATAAGAAAAATCAAAACTTACTTAAAAACAGCAATTTTACATATTCATAGATTGTGATAACAATTTTCTCAACTGTAATTATATCAAAGCTGTACGATTTTTTTTTTGCCTGAAAAATTAAAATGGTCTTTGTGTACTTTTATAATTGTAGTTTTTTATCTTCACCTAGGAACACTTGTTAGCGAGTATGAAACCACTTAATGCATATATTGCAAACATATCTATTGTTAAATAAATAACTGTTTTTCTACAAAATGCTTGTATTTTGTCGACCATTTTCAAATCAGAACACAAATTGTTTATCAATAATCAGTCTGTATCTTCAAAAAAGCACATTATATATATGTAATATTTGATGGTAAATCTGAATCGCCATCTGAAAAAGGTTGGGAACCACTGTATTAGAACATAGTATAACATGAGAGAATATGGGAGCAACCGAGTCTTGCAAGAGCTCGTGTCCCGACCAGCTGTTGAACTGAACGGCACATGGCTGACTGCGAAAATAGTGCCAACATGGCGAGCTCCTAGTCACAGCTTGACAACCGCACACATGTTGAAGACTCCGTACCGTAAACAATCCAATCGTGGGATAACACTTAAAGTTTTACTAAAGACTGAATTTATTCCGGACTGTCCACTGTGCAGCGGTAAGTGTCGAATATTCCTCGATTATGTTGCAAAATTTGGTTAGTATTTAAAAAAAAAAGAAGGAAAAAAAAAGGACAGTATATGAATTATATGAATAAAACACAGCTTCGTAGGCCTGCTTGAGGATCCTTAATGAATGCGTCTCCAAGAGCGGTAACTGAGTGGTTTTGCTTTCATTAGCATAAGTACTACTCTAGCTGAACATTTTCAGAGCAGAATCGCGCCAGGGAAGCTTCAGTGCTCACTACGAGTTTTACCACTCATTCGTCATTTTCCGGTCGCTTCCGAAGTGCGTCAAATTATTTAGCATTTTTAAAGTTATACTTCCAATTGAAGTTTCCATTTTTTTTCCCTCCCAAGCGTTGTGAGCGCCAGAAAGTATTCCGCCGTTTCGCGTTCATTACCTAGCCATTTAAGAGAGCTTTATTACTTGCTCTCTGAACTGTCTGGAATCTTATCGCTCTACCCTCTCCACCGCCGAATGCCGGAACTCGGTGCTAAATGGGTTCACTTCACGCTCTATCGCCGCTGAAGGATCTGTTGATACGACCTCGACCCGCAGATCTGCTTGTCAGCAGCACTCTGCCAAAAATGAGCGTGGGTGCACGAAAAATAAACAGGATAAAAATGCTCAAAACGCTTTTACTCCGCGCATTTTTGAGAGCCCCTCTTTTTTGCTCTGTGCGTTTTATCTCTGCCTGACAGCCCTCCGTCGGAGAGAAATGTGGATTTTTTGATCTGGAAACTTTGTAATGTGGTTGAATTCAAGCGAAGTGCCCGCGATTTGTCACTACGCTAGGCCAGTGGTTCCCAACCTTATTCAGCTGGCGACCCACCTTTCCTTATCGGAATACCTCCTCGGTCCATCGGTCCATGGTGGTGTAAAAAACCTTATTTGTATCGTATCCCTTCCTTATGTATATAGAATTTACCATCAAACATTGCAAAAACAAATAAATAAATAAATATAATATATATATATATATATATATATATATATATATATATATATATATATATATATATATATAAATTATATATATATATATATATAAATTATATATATATATATATAAATTATATATATATATATATATATATATATATATATATATAAATAAATAAATAAATAAATAAATAAATATATATATATATATATATATATATATATATATATATATATATATATATATATATATATATATATATATATATATATATATATATATATATATATATATATGTGTGTGTGTGTGCTTTTTTGAAGATACAGATTGATTATTGATAAACAATTTGTGTTCTCATTTGAAAATGGTTGACAAAATATAAGCACTTTGTAGCAAAACAGTTATTTATTTAACAACAGATATACGTTTGCAATATATGCAACAAGTGGTTTCATACTCACTAACAAGCGTTCCCAGGTGGAGATAAAAACTACAATTATAAAAGTACACAAAGACCATTTTAATAGTTTTAGGATCGAGTCGCGACCCATCAGTTGGGAACCGCTGTTCTAATAGGTTCTAAATAAATGCTACTTCTTATTGTTAATTTCTAGCAAGTTTATGTCAATATACAGTCCTCTAATTCATCGATCTCAGAAAGATTCTCATAGACAGTTTCCTACTTTTTGGGCCATACAGATGCATACAGAAAAATTGCCGAATTTCCCCAAGGCGTGGAGAAATAATTCAGTACCCATTAACAGAGGCATTTAAGACGAGGACACTGCATATCTTCAATACCGCTGTTAAGCTATAGGGAATGTTCTTCTCCGAATATTTGTAATCCCACACCACCAAATACCTTTTTTTAGTTCGGTCTCTTGTATACAAATGTAAACTCTCCGAGGCGTTGCTAATAATTACTACTATGGGATCCATAACAAAGAAAGACAGATAGACATTTCCTAAATAAAAAGCGAAGGCCAATTTTTTAAAACAAAAACTTAACGAGGAAATTTATTTACAAAAAGAATTAACATTTAAACAGTGGAACATATTCAGTTAAAATCCCGTGTAGATTTACAACGTACAGAGCCGAAAACACACACGTCCACACTGGGTGCGTTCTACCCAGCGACTCTCTCCCAGACAGGGGGTCGGCAAACGTTGGTGACATTGCATTCCAGAATCGTTAGGACGATTCTCGGTTTACTGGCTGCATCTGTGGGAAAACGTTTTTTAATCCCCCCACGTGTACCGAACTGGTGGAAACGAGCAACAATTTCCTTGAAAAACACGCAGCTGTGTTTCAAGCACTTGTGGGGGCTTGGGAAAATAAGACCATATTTCCAGTAGGCTTACAAGACGTTTATTTGCGAGCACGCAGTATTAAAAAAAATTAATTTTTAAGTACTTAATTTTTTAGTAAACATTAAACAATTTGATATATTTTACTACTAAATCAAAATAGTAGTTTGGGAAAAATAAATTAAAATGCTTGTGAAAACACACACAGTGTTTAAAGATCTAATTTCAAATGCAAAAAAAACAGAATCCATAAGTATGCATTTCCTAATGTGTGATTAGAAAAATACTGAGAGGAAATTTCTCATAGCTAAACATGGGAATTGTAGATCTGCGAAGTCAACAAATGAACCGCCTTTTGCGTCCACTGGTAGCGTGTCACGCAGAAGAGTAATTTAATAAGAGCAAACTTCTGTAATCATAACGCGTGTTTCTTGCCTTCTAGCCTACTTTGTGAGACTTTTTAAAACGTACAAATGTCACCACAGAACTATGGAAACGTCGCGTTTGAAGCGGAAATGGACGATCTCAGTACGGAAACAGAAAAGAGTCAACGCAACACACGATTGAACATCGTATGTTGAACAAAAATCAAAATACCCTTAAATATACCTTTCTAGATGGATGCGGTCGTTTTTGGAAATGAGCCAAACTGCTTTCCGTCGGGTGAGAGAACTATACCCGAACTGATCAAAAATTTCGCCCAAAATGCGCCTACCAACGATTTTTCCAAGTCGCCACGTAAAATGTGCTCTTCGTCGAAAGCGACTTGCATAAATCTTAACTTTCACACTAGTCTAATGGTTTCACGGCAATCCACATCCTCGTACCGGCGAGTACCGGATTTCGTTCATACGAGAATGACATCCAAATAAAAACTTCCTTGTGCATGACTAACGGCCTCTGCCAGATTAGGGCTTCATCCTCGTTCGCCCTGGCTAAATGTTTATCGCAGCTCCACTAGACAGATCTCATGCATTAACATCCCACCAACAAAGCGTATATTAGCGCTCCTTTTTATCCCCCCCCCCTCTCAAATCCTTTCTTATTAATGTTCCATCTCTTCAGCCGCGATGGCTTTTCTCCCGCATGGCCATTGATGATGACTGGGAGCGTGAACTGAATCCATTCGGAACAAGTTCGGGAGGGAGGGGAGCAAAAGGGGTTTTAGATAAGATTAAAGTTCTATGGTAATGAGGCGGTTAAGTGGTTTGATAATGAACCCCCGTCTGAAAGTGCTTTTTGGCAGTTTACCCCGCGTACGCCGAGAGAAAGACCAGAAATCTTCATTCTCAACTAGGAAGAAACATGCGGTTACCTCCGAGAGTGATGCGATTGATCGTCAAGGCTCTCTCCTTAAGACTCTAATAAAAATATATATACAGTCGAACCTCCATATATCGAAGTAGCAAATTGCAGGAAAAAAATTCGATATATAGAAATTTCGATATATAGAATTGAGCTTAGTTTTATCATAATTCTCCTAAAAAAATTAAAGTTAATTTTCGTATACGAAACTCCATTTCTAATTTATATGCGAATCCCATTAAATGAAAGTTAATAACTAAAAGTGAATTAATATGAAAGATTTATTGAGTACTACATTTCTTTAAAAAAACAATAATGCAGACAGTGGTTACAATGATCACAGTTACATTCTTTTTAAAAAAAACTACGAATATCTTGCCGAACAGCCAGTTTTGTGGAAAGTTCAAAGAAATGTTCGTATTTATTCAGTCCGCTAAAAACTTAATTAGGGATATTTTCGGTGAATTGAAGTCCACGACGTATTGTTTCAAATGACAAAAATTGGGAGTTTTATTCTAAAGTGGAATAAAATCTCCCGATTTGTCTTGAAAAAAATTTCGATATATAGAAATTTTTTCGATATATAGAAACAATTTTCCTATGTAATGAATATGGAGATTCGCTAAGAGTTCGATATAGGGAAGTTCGATATATGGAGGTTCGACTGTATATATATATATTTTTTTTTAACTTCAAATTGTATAACAAGTCGACAACAACACCACCATTCTATTCGGAAGCAAATCCGCCTCAGGTTGGTCACTTGTCCACGAATTATTTCCTTAAAATGAAATAATGCACGTTTAATCTAGTGTAATGTACCAATTGCGGAGGTACTTGTAATCAAACATTCGCCAGGACTACGCCGCAGTTTTGCTGTCCATTTTAATACGAGGGCACCGTATAGGTGGACAGCATTACTCCCTATGAAGGGACATCACGAACGGAGGCATTTTTCGTGGCGCAACGCCGGGATTCGATCTGAGCACCCTCAGCACCGAAAACCAGCGCGCTGTACCACAGGGCCGCCACAAGCCCATCTAGTGTAATGTAAAAGAGGCGAGACGTATAAAGAAAGTTTTGTTCAAGATTACTGCTGTAGATTCCGTTAAGAGACGGACCCTGTTCTCTTACAATTCTAATTAGGGCTCGATGTAGCCTACAAGTGCACGTCGGCTTTCGATGCAGTATCCTAGGATCCAATGCCGACAAGCGCCATTAAATCCCTTTTATATACAGGTGACCCCTTGCTATCTGTGAGCAGAACGTCCCTCTGAAATCGTTCGTAAACTGAGATGGCGTACTGAAGAGCAATAATCATCCATTTACAAGGAAAACGTTTTGGAGCATTTCACATCCCAACATTAACTAATCAAATCTCACCACTTAACGCATCAATCCTGAAATAAGACATACAAACGTAAGAGGGAATGAAAAGATACCTACGGGATATATGACGTGGAAAAACAATATGGGCAATTTCGGCATAAAAAAACAGCTTACCCACAGCAAACAAACAAACACAGCACAAAAAAAAAGGGAGAGAGTTTGAGTTTGTTTAGTGATGAAAACGTGTTCAATGGTTTGTGTTTGGAGGTGGTACGAATTAATGGGGTATGAGTAAGTATACGTAAATTTCGCAACAAGAGAAAATACATTACAAAAAATTTCGAATTTATTCGCAAAAAAATATAAATTCAAAATTTTCCCATTTATTTAAAAATATTACAATTTTACTTAGGTAAGTATCAAGCTAATACTGTGGTAGTCTCCACATTCTGATCCTTAAGTATTTGCCTTCTGTCATCAATTACTACGTTGTACATACTAAAATATCTCAGCATCTACTCTGTTAACGGGACTATAGAGGACTTTGTATAACTGCCTTTGGAAAGTTAAGGTAGCAGCATTTCGTTGCAATTAAAATCTCTATAACATTAACGGGATTCTCTTCGTCGACAACTGTAAGTAGCTGAAATAACCTCGACTCTGGCTCTCAAGAGACGTTCTTAACTCGGCTAAATCGTTTCACAAAACTTCATGGTGGATTTTTACAGTTAGATTTTTAGGTTCGACTCCGGTACGGACAAACTGTCCGGGTGAAATGCGGAGCAAATCCGAAGGATAGTGAGATTTCTCAGTTAAAGACCACGGATGGTCTTACTTAAGCAATTATGTTAATAAATTATATTAATATTATTACCCAATTTCGCTTAAAAAGCCGTTTATCACCGAGTTTTTGCCGAAAAGTAGTAACAAAAATAATTTTCACATTTATTCGCTCTTATCGGCAAATTTCGCATTTATTCGCATCTATTTCGTAAATATGAAAATTACGTATCATTAGGTATGAGGCGCAAAAGACTATAGAGGAAGAAAGCCATCTCTAAAACATTCGTTGTCTATATATATAAAACAGTTCCGTAACTGACTCATTCATTCACTGACTGACTGACATACAACGCACAGACCAAACCGCTGGACCTAAAGGGCTGAAATTTTGCATGGCGATTCTTCTAATAGTGTAGGGGTGCACTAAGAAAGATTTTTCAAAAATTCTTCTTAGATTTTTTTAAATTAAATTTTTAAGCTGTTTCTTAAACTTTTTTTACGTTTGCATTTAAAATAATACATTGAGGGTTATAAAATTTATATTACGAGAAAGATCATAAAAATTCCTTCAAAATGAAATGTTTTTCGAATTTTTACCTCCATTTCCTGATTTTTGGTGAATTTTTAAAGATTAATTTTTAGAATTTAATTTATTAAATGCTGATCACGTGATTTCTTTTTCTGGTACTTTCAATAAATTTATCGTCACGTGCGTAACAACTAAATAGACAAAAAAAATATTTTTTTCTCTTTCTAATGCAGCAGACGATTGGATATCATCCCAAAAAAATGCATATCCCTTACGATTTTTTTATAAATATATATATATATATATATATAGATAGATATATATTTTACATCAATTGTATACATTGATCATCGCATTTATTATAAATATATATATTTATTTTTTGGCATAAATTGCATACGTTGACCGTTGTATTTAATTTGAATGTACTCCGTAGCGAAGCGCGGGTTTTCAGCTAGTTTTCTTATATCAGGGTAGACAGGTTACTAACCTCTATATACCCTTCGTTGTAAAAGATACTCTGACCGCTATTTGAGAAAAATGCGAAAACTCTCTCCTGATGAAAGAAAACGAACAATAGTGCAAGCTCTTAGCATTGCGAAATGGTGTAAAACGAAGTTCTGAAAAGCTAGACATGTAAGAAAACAAACACTCACGTGACGACAGCAAATCAGTAAACTAAGTTGTCATACTTATAATCCTATTCGGGGGTATACCGTTTGCGTTTTATTAAACAAATTAACTCGTATAGTCAACTAACTGGCATAGTAGTTTAAACTGTAGAGATTCTGATGGCTGAGGTTAACGGAACATTATCATTGCCAAAATTATGCGTTTCTTCGTCCTTAAAAATAAATAAATAAAAAGGAAAGGAAAACGACGGGAGGAAATCACATCGCAAAAAACTCATTACTTTACGATCTGATAAAATTCTGCGAAATGATTTCACCAAAGCAGCTCTTCAAAAGCGATAAAATATACATTAAAACCTAATAATTTTTTTTTTTCCCCGGTTCTTGCAACGACCAATTTTAACCTTGACGCCGAGTTTGCATGCAAAGTGATTTTTCTATTCAAAGTATTTTTCAGACAATCGACTATTTATGATCCGTTCCTCATTATTGGTGCACAATACAGATCTTTAACTTTATGAAGTTGAAAATAGTATCATGTGTATAAATTATCAAACAAATCCAAAACCAGTGGCTAATGATACGGTTGGAACAAATTACCTTCTATATAATGACACGAGACCTGCATATTAAGTATGCTTACCTCATTTTGTGGGAACCAAACATTATTTTAGGTACTTTTAACCACAGTAAAAACTTTATACTGCAGTTGCACAGGAGTAACTATTTTGTTTGCTTGGAATATGCAGAGATATAATTTTGTTCGTTATTGGATGCAACATTTCTGTGTGCTCGTATTTACCCTAACTTCCATACAACAGTAAGACATACTATTTTTTTAGCAGTTTCGTTTAATGAATGTTTTACGACTCAACCCAAATTCTTTAGTGTTTGGCGAAATAAATTATCGCCAGCTAAGCAACAAAATTCACTGTGTTGTAACGTCACAGATTCCTCCATTCTTAGAAAGACGACCACTCTGTAGAAGAGGATAGGTTGCGACCCCCTTGGACACACATGCATCCTATCCCCTAAACCCCACGGAAAATTCCAGTGTGGGGGGAGGGAGATTGGAAGCTATCTCTAGGCGCATCTACACACAAGCGAATCAGCTTCCCCCCCCCGTCGTCTCTTGACACATTTTGGTGTCTATTAGTCCCCCCCCCCCAACGTGGAGGAAGAATTTCGTCGCTTTGATCATTCGTCTTAAAACCGCTCTCCGGGGCGGTCTGAGTACGAATAATCAAAGGCACGAGGGACGCCATAAAACCTCATTTCGGCGACGAGACCAATAAATCACTGCTTTCCCCTACACTTCGCTTTCTGTTTCGCGTATGTGTGCTCGCAGTGTTACGGCGAGAGAGATTGATATAAACGAGCACGACCGTGTTCGGGGTGTTCACTCCGGTGTGGGACAGTGGGGCATAGCAAGCTGCCCTTTTGATAGTTTGAGAAAATCTTACTCTCCCCGATGTAAAATATTAGCGGCCGGCCGCAATTTGCAACCGCGTATCAACACTGGATTTACGCACTGAAATCAGGAATGCTCGAAAGCGAGATATACGATCAAGTGAAAATTCGGAACAGTCTCAAGAAAGAAAGCTAAGAAGAAA
>OU015491.1:12473228-12580728 GCA_907164885.2 Dolomedes plantarius
GAGAAATATGGAGAAAAAAAAATATTGGATCACAAGAAAAAATTCGTTAAATAGAGAACGCACTTCGCTATTTGGAGGTTATTTTATGATGAAATTCACAAAATGTTCTTGGTTCCAAGGAAAAGTTCGCAAAATAGAGAAATTCGCAAAATAGAGGTTCGTTAAATAGAGGTCCGACTGTATTCCTAAAATTAAATACCTCCCCCCCTCCGACAATACAATAAACTCTTAATACTACTCTAATGATTTTTAACCCTTAATTGTATTTTTTAAACAATTTATCTATTATTTTTCTTTTTTTCCCTTCACATTTTCCTCCAATGAGACCTACCAAATATTTCAATCTCATATTTTCCGGCAAATTCTCTAATTCGCCTTTATAGCCTAGCCTATGAATCCGGCAACCCAAAGTACAAGAATAATTTACATTACAAAAATTTTTTCGCCATTCAGTAAACTTATTGCTGGAAGTTACAGTTCATTTTATTGCAAATCCCTAAAAACTGTAAACGATTTTATATACAACTAGCTGAATACCCGTGCTTAGCTACGGAGCACATTTTAGAATAATTACGATTAAAAAATAATGAAATTCTTTTTAGAAGATTTCCTTATAAACAATTTTTTTTGTTTCTTCATTGGGCGGAACTAATATTACCAGGCTCGTCCGCGAACTTACGCATGAGCAAGCTACGCAAAACTGACAGTGGGAGAAAATATTTTCTCTTACATCTAAGCCGGCGTATTTTAAAGTTTGGCCTTGAGACTCATTTATCGTCATGACGAAGCATACTTTGAGGGGAAATTGCAGTTTTATACATAGGTTTGATTTAATATCCATTAAACATACTAATTTAAAATAAATTCTTAAAAAACTTCCATCTGAATTAGCCTAGAGGTTAAGTTTTATATTTTACCGTATTTTAATATTTTTTTTTTTGTCAATTTCGTTGTTATGCACGTGAAGCAAAATTAATTTAAAGTATCACAAAAAGAAAAGAAATCTCGTGATCAGCATTTAATAAATTAAATTCTAAAAATTAATCTTTGAAAATTCACCAAAAATCAGAAAATGGGAGGTAAATCTTCATTTAAAAGTAATTTGTATGATCTTTCTCGTGATATAAATTTTATAACCCTCAAATTATTTTAAATGCACTTAACAAAATGTTACAAAAACAGATTAAAAATTTTATTTTTAAAAATCTAAGGAGAATTTTTTTTAAATCTTTCTTATTATACCCCTACACTATAAGAAGAATCGCCATGCAAAATTTCAGCCCTTTAGGTCCAGTGATTTGGTCTGTGCGTTATCTGTCAGTCAGTCAGTCACGGAACTGTTTTATATACATAGATTTTAGAAAAATAATAGGCCTGGACGTCTAGTGATTCTAAAAGTTTGTTTTCCTTGAAACAACTCTTCAATTATAGTTACAAAACTCTATACAAATATCATCAGTAACATTTCCTTTTCCCAACGTTTTTTAAAATAATTATTTTAGAATTATTTAAAGTTATTTGAATAATTCCAGTTGCCAATCTAGATGTTAAATTCTTATCCCAAGGAAGATAGACAACATAATTCTTAACAAAAATCCTCATAAATTTTCCTCAGACAGTAAATTTTCTACGAGGTCAAGCGAGATTAAAATCTCTTTAAAATTAATTCATAAAATTACTGCTTAGTTGTAAAATTAGGCACTTAATTTAGTTAACGACATCGTTATCCACACAACACACGTCAAATCCATTCGTCTTAGATGTACCTTAACAAACTGCGGAAATAAAGGCGTACATGAAATTACCACTAGCTTTAAAATAAATATATTGTAATCTCATGGGTGTGGAAATTTCATGGCCGCAGTAATAAAACACTAGGTCTTATTTCAGTAATTTTTATCGACAATAGATTAATGAAAAAAAAGAGTTAAAATGGAGTTTAAAAAAAGGAGGCAAATAACAATTAAAAAAAAAAAAGAGGGTAATTTAATATTATAAAAGCAAAATTCATAAAAACACAAAACATTTCTATTGACAAAATAAAATCACAAAAAAAAATATTTTTTCATTATCAATTTCTTTTAAAACAGAAAGAAAAATCCTTATTTTCTTAAAGGCAAAAAAGGAATACTTTTGTTATGATAATACTATCAGTTATTAGGTGAACTTAGATATATCATTCAGTAAATTATGAAACATTTTATAAAGAATGATATGTTTTAAAAAGAAAAAGCAGGAAAAAAATACAGGTAGCCCTCCTACAGCACGGCATCTTACAACACGGTTTCACACTAACACGATAGGATAAATTGCGGGAACACTCGTATAACACTACAACCTGTAACACGGTTTCGCTCTAACACGATAAAAAAATTGCGAAACCCTTTGTACAACACTGTACTTCTATAGCACTAGATAACATGATTTTTGTTTAACACATTTAAAATCTAAATTACCTTAAAATAATGACGGGAAGGAATAATGAACTATAGTGGCTTTATATGGAAATGTATAAACAAATTATAATTTATTCATTTATAACTCTATAAAATTACAAGGCCTAAGCGTAGCCGAAAATCTTGAATCATTTTTCCTGAATGCAGACCCTTCCGCTGAAAGAAGCCGAAAATTCAAAAGGGAACTGCAAACTTATCTATCTCAATACTGTGAATCTAAAATAACCTTGTAAGAACCAGCAAACAAACCAAAATTACAGATTTTTTTAAAAGAGGATAGAAGGTGCAAGAAATCTAAATGAAGAAAAAGGTTCTGAAAGTGAAGGTGATATCGTTCAACCGAAAAAACGTTCTCGTTTGATTGTACTGAGCAGTGATGAGGAAGAAATTTATTAAATTAAGGTCGCATTAAATGAAAATAATATTTTTTGTTTCTTTTCGTTTTGTGTTATACAAACATTTATATTTTTAATAAAAATTAAGTTGCTTATATGGAATTTTTTTAAAAAAAATTTGTTGTTAATAAGTTTTCGGAACGTAACCCCCCCCCCCTTTTTTTTAACTGTCTCTGGGTCTCATATAACACGGTTTCACACAACACGGCATTTTCTAGGAACCTATCTACCGTGTTATAGGAGGGTTACCTGTATTCCACTGCAGTCCAACTTCTATTTTAAAGTCACATTTTTAAAAAAAAATATTTTTAGCTCAAATTCAAAGAACATCTCCAAATAAGACAATTTCAAAACAGTTTTGTCCTGTTTAATTAATTTCCTACCTATTTCAAAATTATTCGCTTTATAGAGAAAGAAACGTCAGATTTCAAAACACCTCTGTAAATTAAAATTACTCACTAACACTCTACAGAAATCAGGTGAAATCTTCGAGTTTCATAAAACTTACCTATAAGGAGAAAAAAAGTAAATATAAATATTGTATGATTTTAATAAATGAAATATTGTGTACAGAGAAATATGAAAACAAAACTCATACAATTTTCAAGAAAAATAAAATATATTTTGTTACATAAATAGTATAAAAATTACACAGTCTCTCTCTCATACACATTTCTCATACAAACACTCAAACTTTTAGTACAACTGTTCTCTCAGATTTACTCAATTTACCAACACGCACCATATTCTAGAATTGTTTAACTCAAAACGTAATAATTACAAGATAAAAAGAACTTTTTATATACCATGTTTTTAAATTTTCTGTTGAATCATATAAATTTGACAATTCTATGTATTAATAAATACTTAAAAAAATTTTTTGATGAATAATCCCATCAACTTGAAAGAAAATGAAGTTAATTGGAAGTTAACTTGCATATAACTTTTCGTTCCCGTTCCGGCCAATAGATGGCTGCACCAGTCTACAAAATAAAATTAATTGAAAATAACTGAAAATTAATTTAATTCTGCTTAAAGATAGCTAAAAGTATTTAAAAAATGCATTGTCATCGTGTTCTGGGCTATTCTAAAAGTTTCAAATGTCTATCTAGTCGGGAAGTTAGTTAAAAATCGATTGCAAGATTTGTACTTGACAAACACACAAACAAGAAAGCAAGTTAATAAAAACATGGTAAAAATAACCAATAAATCCATATCAGTACATGCCCATGAGCGATGTCTTTTTACATCCGCAGAAAGGTCTCGGGAAAAACAAATTGTACACGATAAATCTTTCTCGCACCACACAATATTCATATCTTCAATACGTGTAGAACTAGTGAAATTAACTACTTGCAGGTATTCATAACCATTATTCACTGACGTCCCAAGTTAAACCTGCGCTTCATATTCATAACAAAAATACCACCTGAAAAAATACTTCTCGAAGGAAGCAACGACATAAAAAATTCCAAGTTAAATTAGTTCGCAATGCTAGGACAGTCGGTAGCATTTCAACGACGAAAAACACGAAGCGTAGAGAGGTGCTACTGCCATTTACAACGAAAGAAAAAAAATTAATCTTTTAGCACTCACCAAGTAAAACTTCTCGGAAGAGACATATTTAATCATCATAGCCTTCGAACGATAGCTAATGCTGCAGTCACACACATCTAGACAATTCTACAGTACGCAGCCCCCCGACACTTGTTGACACATTTGGGGGTCGATTAGTTACGGTCCTCCCCCCAAGGTCACTCGAATCTCTTTGATGATCTGTACAAAAACCGTCTGAGGGCAGGATCGTTACAGAGAGGCTCTGCAGAGCGCTGCCCATAAATCACTCGTTTTCCCCCTGAATACTGTGCAGGGCAGATGTGTGTGACCGTCTTATTACATACAAAAGAAACAGGTAACAATCGACCCTCCCTTAAAGTTATCCGCTCTAACTACTCCACATGGATTACGACTTGAAAAGGGCAATGTGTTTTACGACAAGAGGACTTACATTTTCTAAACAACTCGCACAGTTTCCTTTAAGAAAACAACCAATTAAAAAAATTTAAAAACTTCAATTTAGTCAAACTTTAATACTTATTCTTTACATTTATAAGCTTTCTATTTTTTAAAAAAATCAAATGCTTGACTAATATTATAGTTGCTTTATGTAAGTCGATGAAAACCTATTACAGTTAAGAACTATTAACTCAGACTTTTAAATTTTTAAATATATATTTTTTTTTTTTAATCTGCGAACGAAATGTAATGTATATGGGAAAATTACTCTACAAATTATTTTCTCCTTTTTCAGAACTCTGATTTTTACTGTAACACTGAATAGCAGAGATTATTTTATGTTCCATCATAATATAATGATTACTTTTCCATAACACAACGTACCTCAACAATATTTACTAACCGCCAGAAAAATGTATTTTATTGATTCATCTATATATATAAAACAGTTCCGTAACTGACTCACTGACTGACATACAACGCACAGACCAAACCGCTGGACCTAAAGGGCTGAAATTTTGCATGGCGATTCTTCTTATGGTGTACGGGTGCACTAAGAAAGGTTTATCAAAAATTCTTCTTAGATTTTTTTAAAAATGAAATTTTTAAGCTGTTTTTGTAACTTTTTTAAAATTTGCATTTAAAATAATAATTTGAGGGTTATAAAATTTATATCGCGAGAAAGATCCTAAAAATTCCTTTAAAATGAAATCTTTTTCGAATCTTTACCTCCATTTTCTGATTTTTGTTGAATTCTTAAAGATTAATTTTTAGAATTTAATTTATTAAATGCCGATCACGTGATTTCTTTTCTGGTACTTTAAATAAATTTATCGTCACGTGCGTAACAACTAAATAGACAAAAAAAATATTTTTTTCTTGCTAATGCGGTAGACGATTGGACATTATCCAAAAAATATTAAAATACAGTAAAAGAAATGTTCTACAAACTGTACTATATTAACTGTACTATAATCTTTAGTAGTATTTATATTCGATTTAATTTGAATATTTTCTTCTACATTATTTTGTCTATAAAATTATCCTTTACGATTTTCTTATATTATATATATATATATATATATATATATTACATCAATTGTATACATGGATCGTCGCATTTATCATAATATATATATATATATATATATTTGGGATTAATTGCATACATTGACCGTTGTATTTAATTTGAATGTATTCCGTATCGAAGTACGGGTTTTCAGCTAGTTTAATAATACAACTGTTACACAAACACATTTTCTAGAGGAAAAACCAGAAGTCAGCGGTTTAAAAAAAAAAAATATTAAAACAGACAAAAATGCCGAATAACAACCAAGATTTTGGTTCGCCAACTCTTATTAAAATTTCAAAGCAGCCGAGAATTCAAACCCAGTACCTTATTTATGTCCCGAGAAGGAGTGGAGATAGAAAAAGAAAAAAAAAAGAAAAGAAAATGGTTTTTCACCTTTCCTGGTAGGATGCGCAGGAAAGGGAGGGAGATGAAGTTGCAAGAATACAACTTCGGGGAGAGAAATTAACTCGCACGAACATTTGCAAGATGCATTAGTGAGCGATGCCGTTTTTAATAACATTTTGTAAAGTTTAATCATAAATCAAGCAAGTTGGCAGGGGGAAAAATCGATACCTCGGCAGATTTCGCCGAGAGGTTAGTTACTCACTTGAGACAGCCCTGGGGTAAGCGATATCAAGATCGCGAAGTTTTATCTCGCGACGATGTAAAAACCCCGTATCACACGATACCTTGAAGCGAGGGAGATATAAGGGATGAGAAAATGTTGCGAGCATTTGTCTTTTTTTTTTTTTAATATTCACTTTTCTACAAATACTAGAAGGTAACCCATCATTTTGACGTCATAATACTAATAATGACGTCATAATGGAAAAAGTATATGAACGTTAAAAAATATCTCGTATTATCTAACAATATTGCATTTAATCCACACCTTGTAAAAGCAAACCGTTTCATTATTTTTTATTTATTTAGTTTTTCACGCGATTGGAGTAGTAGACTGCCATCCAGTGTTTTACAGCTCACTACGCGATATGGATACTTGAGCTACTTGATTCATTCACATTCAAGTTTGTTTACTTTCAGAATTCATAGCAAAAGTAAACAGATTTTTAAAAACTGTTAAATATACAGCTAAAAGCATCCGATTTTTTTTACTTCTGAATGTTTTATAGAAAAATAGGCTGAACAAACGTGATTTGATGGAGAAGATATTAGTTTTTAGGTAAGAAAAAATTCTGATCCACATCTGAAATTGAAATTAGGCCTGACCGGCCGTTTGTTTACTGAGGGCTTCAATTGAAAGATGAGTACAGCCCGGAAGTGTTATACAGAGACAACGGCTATTATATATATAATTCGGTATCGAAGGAAAGATGCGCCATGGTTTCATGATATGTACTTGTTTAAGCCACATGCATCTATTCTCTACTTGTTCCCTTACGCCATTTCTGTTCTGCGAAAGATTTGTTGTTGTTGAATGGTGCGATTCCGGTTTCGAATAGCACCACAAGGGTCGGAGTCCGACTTCGCTAAAGGACCGGTCCCGTAATTTTGAACCGAGTCAAGTGACGAGACCGGTACACTTGACCTCGCACCTCCAGAGGTAAATTTTGAGAACTTAGGAGGACATTGCAGCCACGACAAATTTTTCGTGCACAAGCCGCCGTTAGTGTACACGGCGGTGGATTTGTCAGCGACCAGAATCGGACCAGGGGCGTTCAGATCACTGGGCCACAGCACCCTTGCGAAAGATTTTGATTCGAGCATTGTTTCCTAACCTTTTTCGAATCGCGACCCCGCTTCAATACTTTCGACTCATCCAGCGCACCCTGCTCCCCACCCTCTGGAAATTTCCATCAAAAAGGCCTTTTAAAACGCAAAGAAAACTCTAAAATGCATTCTCCATAATTAAATTCAAACTTAATGTTTAACACAAATAGAATTTGTAAGAAATGGAAAACATTAAGAAACGTTCATTCCTCAGACAAAGGTGTGTAAAAGCAAGAACAGAACAGAAAAGAACAGAACCTCGAGAAAAATAATGCTCCTACCGTTTTGATTCAGAACTAGCTGAAAACCCGCACTTCGCTACGGAGTACATTCAAATTAAATACAACGGTCAATGTGTGCAATTAATGCCAAAAATATATATATATATATACAGTGGAATCTCGATCGATCGTTTTCGGATCTATCGTTTTTCCGTATGTGTCGTTCATTTTATCCAGTCCCAACGATCATATTGCTTTGTTATGTTTCCGCATCTATCGTTTTCCCGCATTTATCGTTCATTTCAATCGGTCCCTTGAAAAACGATAGATCGAGATTCCACTGTATATATTTATATAATAAAAACGACGATCAATGTATAGAATTGATGTAAAATATATATATATATATATATATATATATATATATATATAAATCTTAAGGGATATTTTTTTTTGATAATATCCAATCGTCTGCTGCATTAGAAAGAAATTTTTTTTTTGTCTATGTAGTTGTTATGCACGTGACGATAAATTTATTTAAAGTACCAGAAAAAGAAGTCACGTGATCGGCATTTAATAAATTAAATTCTAAAAATTAATCTTTAAAAATTCACCAAAAATCAGAAAATAGAGGTAGAGATTCGAAAAAGATCTCATTTTAAAGGAATTTTTAGGATCTTTCTCGTGATATAAATTTTATAACCCTCAAATTATTATTTTAAATGCAAATTTTAAAAAAGTTACAAAAACAGCTTAAAAATTTAATTTTTAAAAAATCTAAGAAGAATTTTTGAAAAATCTTTCTTAGTGCACCCGTACACCATAAGAAGAATCGCCATGCAAAATTTCAGCCCTTTAAGTCCAGCGATTTGGTCTGTGCGTTGTATGTCAGTCAGTGAATGAGTCAGTTACGGAACTGTTTTATATATGAGGCGTTGAAAGGCAAAGTGGTGTAAGTCACATTTTCAACTTTTTTCATTTGGGGGCAAATATGTAATCTCCATGTTCAATTTATAGTGGAATTGTAAATAGTTATTATTTGCAATATTGTAATAATTGTTATGAATTATAATTTGTTCAATTTATGATGAAATTTTTTGCAGATTGTAGATTTTGCAGTTAAACTCTTGACTTACACCACTTTGCCTTTCACTGCTTCATATATAGAATATAAAGGAATAAAATCGAAAAACTCTTACTTAACTAAAATTGATCAATTCCGCCGAAGAAACGACAATAGTAATGCCAAACGTCACTGCACAGTCTGACGAAAGAGAAACTGGCGTTTTAGAATTTCTGTACTGCTGCACGTAATACATAAGTTAACCGATTTTGAATTACCGCCAAACAAAGTCTGTAGATTTTTAACGGAAATGAGTTTGCGCTATAAATGAAAGTTTTTCCTCTAAAATAAATCACTTCCCTACAGTTTCATGTTAAATAAATACTGACAATTATTTTTTCGGTGATGTTCGCTAAAAAGCTATTTTAATTGAATAGAACCGTGGCGATCGACTTGGAGTTCCGCGACCCACAGGTACGGAAAACTTGGATTAGAGTCTGTTTTCATAAATCGGTAGAAATCTGTCGAGGATTTTAGCTTCTACGAAATGTGCACAAAAGCAAAAGGACTCAGCTATTTATTAATTTTTGAAGAAACTGTAGATGTACAGATATATATATATGACAGGGCGCTGTACAGACATCATCTCCACTTTATAAAGACAGAGTATTTCCCTAATCACTCCCGCTGTTACAGTAATAAACCGCCTTTTTTTATTTTATATATCATACGGTATGATTTGTGGCAACTTTCATTAGGAACTTGGAGCACTGAAAATTTTTTCTCCGCTTAACTTAAAAGATTATGTAGTTGCTTTTTTCAGTTTACGCTAATTCGGCTTATGTAAGGTCTCACAGGAACGTTCTACATCAGTAAAAGCTGGGAAGAAGCGCATCCTATGTTCTTTCAACGCAACCTCTGCTGATTTTTCTCGAGGAAAGAAAAAAAAAATTGCTACACAGATAAATGAAAAAAAATTTTTAAAGTGCGACTTTTATTTTATTTTTCTGCTATTGTTGGTGGAGGTTTTTTAGTCACTCGCGATACATAACAAGTTGACCCCACCCTCGTATATATATATATATCTTATATTACTTGTTTCACGGGTCGTATTCCACAGTCCGTAGCTTTGGTTTTTACTTCTATTATTTTTCGTTAGGCCAACATTTGTTCGGCTACAAGCGACTTTCACGCTCTAAAAATCTTTCCAATAAATGAAAATAAAAAGGTTATCCTATATTTTATTTCAGTTAGTTTTTATTTTATTTTTTTTAATCTTTCATCCGTATAATAGACAAAAATTTAAAATTTCTACAAGTATAGGCTTTTCTCTATTTTTTTTTTTTTTTTTAACAACATCGATTTTTGTCCCCTTACACAAGTGCATCAGTGTAGACCACAGAATCTTCAATTGCCATGCTCAGCTTGGCATATGGGACTGTTCTTTCAGTACTATTCCAATCACAGATTACCACATACGCATTTTTGAATTTTTTTTTATTATTTAAGCATGTATAAGTTTAAATAGAATGCGCGTCGCATTCCAGTTAATTTTTACGGGGTATTTATCACATTATTGATGTCTCCAGCCGTGAAATTATAACTGTTTTTTAAAAAAGTAAATTGAAACAGGTTTTTGAAGAAAACACTCGCATTGCAGATTAAGATACATTTTAAAATGCTAAACACTCAATCTGCAAACAGCACAGAACTGGAACCCGTAGATCAGTGGTTCCCAACATTGGGTACGCGTACCACTACCGGTACGCGGACAAGCAGCTACCGGTACGCGAATGATTTTACAATTTAAAACAAAAATCTATTAAAAATCTGCATTACGAAAAAAAGAAAAGAAATGACTATAATAACTAATAATCCATACGTTTTAATATTTTAGTTTGGAATTCTTTATCCATTGTTTGTGTTGTAATACTTTATTGGGATTTACCTAATCTCAAAAGATGCCGTCTACACCCGAATGTGTTATCTATGACCGCCCCATAAAAATTTGGCAATCGCCTGCGAATTATAACTATGTCTATAACTGTGTTTGCGAATTATAACTGTGTCTGAGTTCTAGTAAAAATTGTGTTTTGCGTTTCAAACATCTTTAAATTAATTGCATATTATTAATCAATAGAAATTATATTATTAATAAATATTAAGAAGCTGTTAAGGTAAGTGTATTAAACTCGGGAGATTTATTTAAAATGATTTTTTATATATCCTAATTTATTTTGTTCTCCATTGCATTTTCTTCCCCATTTCAAAATTTTTTGTCTACCGGTACGTTATCAAATTGTTTAACACGTACAGGTACGGTACTATAAAAAGGTTGCGACCCCCTGCCGTAGACTGTGGTACCGAAAACTAGCGCCCAGGCCAATGGTCACCGTAAAGATCCTCGTTAACAGGAAGGAACCCGTGTTGACATTCTGGATAAATGATCGCGTTATAGTAAATTCGATTGTTTTATTTCGAAGATAAGTCAGGAAATAGAGGGTCCACCTCCGAATTATTTATTTTCTGGAAGTCCCCTCGTGCTCACTATTTTTGGATTCATCACTGTTCGTTCCAAGTTTGTTCCACTGCCTGTCCATTCAACACTGTTTGCTCCAGGATTGATTTTCACTCGCAAAAGGCACCTTGGAACGGTTACGAAATACTCAACCGCGCCAGAAAAATCCCGAAAAACGCGCGTATTGACAAAGCACTCGACAATCAGATATTGCTCCAAACTGTATATCGAAATTCTCATCAGACGCTATAAGTCTTTTTATAATCGCACTCTAGCCTCGCTACTCCTCCGCCCAGCGTGGAGCGCGACAGTTGCTTATTAAATATTGTTCACCCCCCCCCCCCTACTTCGCCAAGAAAAGAGTGCTCCGAAGTTCAGTCATTAGGAGTTTGATTAATAAATAATTAAGCCGCAGCAGAATACATGCAGTATTTAAGCGAGGAAATAGGCAATGCGAGAGGAAAAGTTGCGGACACGAGAATAAACATTCCCTTTTACCCTCAAATTTCCCATCTGATCCTGAGATTTTTACCTCGAAATAGAGGTAATTATAAGAAACATGAATTATAAATATCCAAACAAAAAAACAAAGCCATATATAAACTCAACAAGTATGGCAAATTTTAGGGAGCATAGAATTCCTAATTATATAACTATGGTGCACGGTATAAATGGCTTAAGTCAAAAAAAGCAATTTTTAGATATTTGTTAGTATTGATTTAAAAAAAAAATTTTGACTTGTATAAAAGGCTTACGTTTTATCAATTTAATACACAAAAGTTATTTCTTTGTACAAAAGACTCAAATCGAAATTATTGTTCTGTGATTGGTATAAATGTCAATAACTTGATATATTTAAATCACTTTACGTATATACGTATTTACGTAGATATACGTATAAATATATAAATTTATAGATACATATATCACGATTAATTGGTTGGTAGAGCTCATTCTCCTTCAAGCACTAAGGCTCCTAAAGAGAAAAATCCTACGCATCCGCCATTTTCGCCGAATGAAGTGGCTCTTTTGATCTGATGTGTCCTAGAACTGGTCTTTTCTCCCCAAAACTTTTCGCATTTAAAAAAAAAAAAAAATTATTTATTTTTTTTGGGGAGGGGTGCGAGGCAAAAACTAATATAAGGAGTCTATGTATTTTTTGAGAAGGAAACTAAAAATTATGTTACGCCACTCCTTAAATTCGAATAATAAATGAGAATAACTAACACTCACACACACACACACACAAACAAACAAACAAACAAACAAACAAACAACAACCCCACGACAAAAAGAGACAGTTGAAACTTTCTATTTAGAGCATATTCTTCTATTTTTTAAAAAAATTATTATTTTTTTATTATTATTATTTTGAGGGGGTGGGGGTGGGGCACGAATTGAATTTAGTTACGGCCCTCCTCAGTGCATTGACTACCCGACAGTCCTTAAAACATGAAATATGATTTTTTTAAAATTGAATAACAATAGAATTGATGTTTGAGTGGTATTCAAAAGTTATGCAATGAGAAAAAATAAATATAATATAAATAAAATGAGGAAAAAATATAGCATCGAATTTTTGTTATGATCATATCGTTAAAAACTATGTTAAGGCTAAAGACATAATCGGAATCTTCAGTTTCCCAGTTTGAAAAAGCGGGAAAAAACCAACTTTCTTAAAAAATTTCTTCAATTTTTCGATTTTTACTGAATTTCTATTAACGTTTTAATTTATTTTAAGTTAAGTTGGGGGGGAACGTGTCCCCCCCCCCCCCGACGCTACACCTATGATTTAGAGACACTTTTCTATGAATTATATATTTGCTTCTAAGTATACACCGCGTTAGTTTAAAGCCAATGGTTATGACATTCATAGAGAATCGGATAAGAATACCAATAATTATCCAACAAATGAGATGGAAAGTAAAAACCCGTTCATTACTTTCATCTCATTTGAAATAGCGTAACATTTTTCACTGTTAGCGTAAAATTCGGGAAAATTAATGATTAAACTACCTTATTGGCCTTTTACTGTCGGATACTGAAGCGATATTAAGATAGAATAAAAACAGTAAAGATTTTCGCTTCAGCACAATGCGACCAATGTTAAAAAAGGCAGAATTAATGGCGCTACGAAAACGTAATAAAAGAAGATGTATTTCATAGTTCTGAGTGCGCATTTACTTCATTGACAACCAGGACAAACTAAATGCGCGACACACTTCCAGATAGGTGGGTCTCCAAGGAGGGAATCCAACTTATTGGCATATATTCCTAGTTTAGACTTGGGACGAGGAGGAGATCAAATAGGAAATCGCTCCGTAACGAATGAAAATGCTTTACTTCCACTTTTATTTTACCAATCAAATAATACGGTAAGCAACTGCATGTTTATTCTTTATAAATATCCGAAATACAGTAACCACCGCATATAGTGGTCAGTGGTGATAAGAATCAACCGTTTATAAGAATCAATATCGCGAAAACAAAAACAAATGTATTATTTCCATGTTAAAATTTTCGCTTAAAAGAATCAATCCACCGGTTTTAAGAATCAGTTTACACTCTTCGCTTTACTTCCATTTTTCCAAAAAAGCCACTTAAACCCTCAAAAGGCACGAAGTTCTTTCTTTCTTTTTCTTTTAAACAAAGATTGATAAGATGGGATGGAATAGAGTCGTAAAATTCATCCCTTTCTTTGTTAGACATAACATAATAGTTTCCCCTCAAACGCTTTAGCACAACACTGTCCTATTAGCTTGAACCGGGAATATCTTTACCTGTCCGGGTCCGATTTCACTTTTCTCCACTGACAAACAAAAATAGGGAATCTTTTTTTCCCACCTCCCACATCCTGGTCGCGGCTTCCTGGACCCTGAAACACATAAATCTTCGGCGAAGTGTCCACTATCACTTAGGCAAACGTGACATTAGTAGATTCAGCACGTTATCAAACCGCGAAACGTAAGCTAGAAGGTGAATCTCCGTCTGAGACTATTAGTATTGAAATAGGTATAGACAGCCTCCTGAAAACTTCATTACGTCAAACTACCATTGAAAACATTTTCTTGCTCCCTTCCTGTAGTTGAAATGTTAAAACTGTTAAGCAGGTATGTTGTAACAAATATTGGAATTTTTTCTTCTCTTACTATAGTCATGTGTATCTAGTTATAGGTCTAGAAATTAAGTTGTATTTTTAAAATTATAAAAAAAGTTTAATAAAACATAACGTAAATTAAAGAGTATTTTATGGTAAATTATCTAATATATGTATATATAGGTGTGTGTGTGCTTGTCCAAAAACTAAATTTCGGCTATAAGAATCAACCGCTTATAAGAATCAAAAACAGTAAAAATTCTTATAAGCGGAAATCACTGTATTTTGAAGATAAATTTGCTTAAATTCACGGAAGATAAGAAATAAAAATTCCAAAAATATTTTCCTCCTTTTTACATACTAACGTTAACTAACACACTAGCTCCTATATTATTCTAACCAGTTAGTAATTTCCTGTCACCTTTGGCCCTTTTTTTTTTTTCATTTTTTAGGAAAATAAAAAATAATGCCTTACTTAGTTCTACACTTAATCTAGAAATCTTTTTCGCATAACGAAAAATGCTCATAAACTGAGAATTTCGTGACTATTCTCGAAGACAGACGGGGATAAGAGGGCTCCCACATCCTATTTTAAAAGACGTACCCCAAAATGCAACTTTAATCTTCGCTGCATTACGGAGTTTCAAAATAAAATGGTCAAGTTATACTGCATTTTCTGCCTAGATACTTAAATCTGATAAACTTAATATAACTGCCTGTAACCACGGTAACGGACAAGTGCGAGTATATATGACTCTCCCCAATTTCCGTGAAGGTATTTGTACTGTCATAGAAATAAGTTACAGATAATGGACTTTCTTCCTACCTAAAATCATCAATAAATGGCATCAGTGAGGCATTTTTCGTAAAATATTCATTAAGACAAAAAGTATTCGATTGGCAACTTCACTTTATGGACGTTTGCGAAAATAAGCACAATTATATATATAATAGCCGTTGTCTCTGTATAACACTTCCGGGCTGTGCTGTACTCATCTATCGATTGAAGCCCTCAGTAAACAAACAGCCGGGTTAGGCTTAATTTCAATTTCAGATGTGGATCAGAATTTTTCTTACTTAAAAACTAATATCTTCTCCATCAAATCACGTTTGTTCAGCCTATTTTTCTATAAAACATTCAGAACTAAAAAAAATTGGATGTTTTTAGCTGTATATTTAACAGTTTTTAAAAATCTGTTTACTTTTGCGATGAATTCTGAAAGTAAACAAACTTGAATGCGAATGAATCAAGTAGCTCAAGTATTCATATCGCGAAGTGAGCTGTAAAAAACTGGATGGCAGTCTACTACTCCAATCGCACGAAAAACTAAATAAATAAAAAATAATGAAAGGGTTTGCTTTTACAAGGTGTGGATTAAATGCAATATTGTTAGATAATTCGGGATATTTTTTAACTTACATATACTTTTTCCATGACGTCATTATTAGTATTATGACGTCAAAATGACGGGTTACCTTCTAGTTAGAAAAAGAGTTTTATTTCTTGTGATACGACATAGTTTTAAACATAAGAATAAAATTTGGCATCAGGCATAACGGATAACGAAAATGATACTTAAGATGGCAAAATAAACGAATTCCTCTCCTTCTAAAGTTTAAAGCATAAAATGTCTCAGCTTTCGATAGCACCATTTTGTGGGCCGGAGCCACCTAAACGCTTCAATGCATAATGGCGTCACTTTCTCTGTTGTTCATAATTGTTTTGTTCCTATAAAAATAGAAAGCGAACGAACCTCAATGGCCTCCCTCTTTCGAATCCCGAAAAAAAAAGTAAACAAACAAAGCAAGTAAAGAAAAACGTAAAAACAATAGCGCCATTTTTTTCTATTTTTTTCCCGAGAACACAAATAACGTACACGAACTCGCCAGATGGCTCTCTCGTCTTTCTGCATCATTTGTTGCCAAAACACTATGGTAATTTCACACACGGCGGGGCAATGTATCGGCGGATGGGGGAGGGTATCATCGAAGCCATGATGCTACTAGGAGAAAACAGGTTTTATTTAAGAACACATTCACAGGAAATAAGGAGAATTTGCATGGAATACTGCACCAAATATTGGAAGCAGGGCGGTGGAGAAATAAGTTTTCAATTTTTATATTTTTGGCAGGACAAGGTTAAACAGAATTCGTAATGGATGTAGACAACGTCATAGATTTTTAATGCAACATTTTTAATAAGATTCGAAACAGTTATTTTTTAAAACAATAACAATTTTAACTGGAGAATCCGGAATGTCACAACTTAAGAAAGTATAACTGATAAAAGAAACAAATAGCCTCTTAAAATGCACTATGGTATTTGATTTAGGGGGGGGGGGGGCGATTATCATCGCTGCAATTCAGTATTTCAGATATTGATGTATAATTCTGTCATATTATGCATCAATATCTGAATGATGTGACACGATTTTTAAATCTTCAGTTAGAAAGCAAAACTTTGAATAAATTGCTTCTTTCAATGACAGAACTGAATCTGAAGGATGCAGGATAAAGATACTCGGGAACTAACGCGTGTACCGAAGAAAGTGCCTGAATTACAGAAGCAGTATGTTGGCAAAGGCGTGTTAGAAGCAATCTGACGGAAAATTCCACCTAAACATTATAGAAGTTAGAGGCTGAGGTGTCTAACTTCTAAAGTGTTTAGGTCGAATTTGCCACCTAAACACTATAGAAGTTAGAACATCCAATTTAATTTACCTCTGGAGGTGCGGGGTCAAGTGTTCCGGTCTCGTCACTTGACTCGGTTCAAAATGACGGAACCGATGTTCTTCGAGGTCAAGTCAGACTTCAGCCCTTGTGGTACCTCGCCTTAAAGTGAAGCTGCTTACTACCCTTCGCCAAGGACCTAGGATTTGAGGACCTGGGTCCTTTGGACTTGGTGTAAGCTTTCCTACACCAAGGGGATTAGAAACAACAACATATCCAATGAGGAAACTGAATCAGATAGCTGAGGAACATCAGATTTAAACCAATTTTACGGTAAAGACTTCTTTCGGAAAAGTAACGCAAAATTGGAATTTTTGATGTGTTTGACTAATTCCTAACGCATCACTAAAATCAGTAAAACCTATAAATGCTTAATGGCGGCGTGTCGTCATAAATGAAGAAATAACCATTAAAGGAACAGCAGAAATAGTCCGTAGACATCCAAGTTCTACGGCTCTGACAGAATTTTACCTCGCATCTTTACTGTCAGGAACAAAAATGACAAAGAAAATTTAATGCGTGACACCCAGAATGTTAATGCATGACACTCATCAACTGTATCCTTTTAACATATTTCAAATTATCTCCGTCACTTACTCAGACCCCTCAACTATTTTAGGGGGAATAAAAAAGCCCAACAATAAATAGTTTTAAAAATAATACATCAACTAATTGTCTGTATAAAATTGAGCCGTCTAAGAATATCGTTTTCAATGCTGCGTACCAAAAATGTTTACGGTAACATTCGAAATATCATTTTGCGTTGCGATAAAACAAGTTTAACAGAGTTTATTGAATCGATGTACAAATGAATTAATACGATGGCAAATTCTAGGAAAAGTTTCGACGAGCCACGGTCATCTTTGTTGAGGCTATAAGCGACCTAGACCTACAACTTAATGCCCATACCCAACCGGCCACAAACACCCATGCATAACCGAGGGAACATTATAAGAGAGAATTTACATCATTTTTCAACGGGAAAAATCGCCAAACTTTTGCCCAAATCTAAAAAAATTTTTCAACTGCTTGAAATGGCAAATAAAAACTCCTCTTCAGTTTAATTCGGTCTTCGATTTTAGGATCGAAAGCATAAACTCCAAAAAGTTTTATTTCAACCATTCAAGAATAAAACGATTTACTGAATTCTAACGCACACCGTGCCCATACAGAACGAAATGGACATGGATGACCAACGAGCATCTCTCGCAAGATAGCAGCCCCGTCCGACCCTACACCCACATACACAGTAAGTGCAGCATGTGTACACTGCTCCACGATAAGCCTCGAATGCAGAGAAACAAATGTTTCCGAAATGCTTGGCTGGCTCCTTAGAGACACCGTCCCACGCACTGTGGGAATTGTTACAATGAATGCACCCGATCGACCCAAGAGCTGGATTACAGGCTGCCAGATAATAGAGGAGAGAAAGTATAAAGAGATGTCTTTTAATGTGAACCGTCGAGTCCGAGGTAGGTTAAATAAAACTAGCGTGTCTACTTCGAAATACATTGTTCAGAATTTTCCCTTGCATTTAACCAAGACGTTTTTTTTTAAATAGAAACCATTTTGAAACACCTTTCAAATACGCAGGAAATCCAACGTAAATAAAGCACAAATAGCAGTAAGGTGCAATTTTGCATACGGCCGTTTTGAAGCTGCAAAGGAGCTTCTTCATCAGTGCAAAGAACTTAGTGGCAGCTCAAAAAGCCGACAACTAAGCCTAGGCTTAGTTTTCGGCTGATGAAGTGCTTCTTCCCATGCACTGATGAAGAAGCTCCTTTGCAGCTTCGAAACGGCCGTATGCAAAATTGCACCTTACTGCTATTTGTGCTTTATTTACGTTGGATTTCCTGTTTATTCCTCGAGCACAAAGGTTTTGTCTTTTCTTTTCACCTTTCAAATAATCTGCTCACCACAAATACTGTTGCGAATACTTAGAGCATTTTTCATCGCGACAACCACAACTGAGATGGTCGGTAGCTCAATTTATAACGGCCCATAAATTGTTATTGTTTCATACATTTAATTTATCCTTTTCGTTAAACTGCCCGAACATTTACTTTCGCCTTATATGCTTGAGCGTATCCTTTATATTTGATAGAACATTGATATGCAGGGAGCTGCTCTTTCTATCATGAAAACTGACCCTTTTCGAATTTAAATAACACGTAAAATCATTAACTAATTCTTATTTATAAATAAAGGAGTAGTAAGAATCATCTTAATGACGTTAAGCAGTTGAAAATCCGTGGAATACAGTTACAAAAATTTTCATTAGAAAGATCGTCTGGTGATTAACTTTTATTTTAGGGACCGTCGGATCGGTCAAGCTGAAACTGGTCACCACTGCAGGTAGACCATGAAGATGTGAGATGGTGAATGACTAGTTGCAATGAAGATAGGAACAAAACTGAATCTTTCAATTTGATTACTGCAGAGTAATGGATATAGACTAAATAACACTCTTTTTTATTCATTTCGCGCACACACACACACACTCTCTCTCTCTCTCTCTGTGTGTGTGTATGCGTGTGCGTGTGTGTGTGGTGAAAACTAAAAATTAATAAATATATAGTTTAATATATCCCTTGCTTTGAAACCCGCACTAAATTCGAAAAACGCTATTAATTGCATTTTACCTCCTTTCAATATAAAATGCGTAAAATTAAAAAAAAAAAATGGAAGAATGTTCTCTGAGATTCGGTTACCGAGAGAATTTTCGTTCCTTTTCTTTTTAGTTATGATGTGTGATTGAAATAGAATGGGTAAAGCTTACAACATAAATTAAATTTTTATATAATTAAAGAATGCTTAAAAATATTCTTATGTTTGATACTAATTATTTTACAGAAAAATGAACTTTTGTTACATTATTTTACCCCTATTAAATTTTTGCACAAAATGTGTAACAAATGTTATGAAAAGTTTTTTTAATTAATTGATTTACTGATATATATATGTATATATGTATATATATATATATATATATATATATATATATATATATATATATATATATATATATATATATATATATATACAGTCGAACCTCCATTTAACGAACCTCTATTTTGCGAATTTCTCTATTTAGCGAACTTTTCCTTGGAACCAAGAACATTTTGCAAATTTCTTCGTAAAATAACCTCCAAATAACGAAGTGCATTCTCTATATTTAACGAACTTTTTCTTGTGATCCAATATTTTTTTCTCCATAGTTCTCAAAATATTTCAGAACGTTTAAAAATTATTCTTTCTTTTAACACATTTTATGGTGATCGATGACCTTGAAAGAGTTTTACCATGTCCTTAAACTAGTCTCCCGTTTTCTAGATTGTTGATCAGGTTTGTTCTGGTTATTTCGGTTCTTGTAGCTGGAAAATGTCAAAGCGAAAGTACTTGAGCATCAAAGAAAAAAATTTAATTCTTCATGAATTGGATAAAAGCGTTAAGATAAAGGACATTGCTTTAAAATTTGGTATTCCTCCAAACAGCTTATCAACCATAATAAAAAATCGTGATAAGATACAATATTATGATTCATCGAATTCTTGTTCAAAACGTTTTAAAACGCGTATCTATGAAGATGTGGATGAGGCAGTTTTGAAGTGGATACACACAATGCGAGATAAAAATATTCTGATCTCTCGGTCTTTCATACCTGAGAAAGGCTCTTCAATTTCCGAAGGCACACTGAAGAGCCATTAAAGGCAAATTAAAGTATTAAAATTGAAAAACTGAAGTAGTAAAATAGTAAAATTGAAGGCAAATTAAAGCATTTAAAGTAGGTTAAAGTATTTTAAAAGATGAATCTCTATTTAACGAATTTTCCATATAGCGAACTTTTTGGGGGGATTTAGCGACTTCGTTAAATAGAGGTCAGACTGTGCATATATATATATATATATATATATATATATATATATATATATATATATATATATATATATACAGTCGAACCTCCATATATCGAAGTAGCAAAATGCACGAAAAAAATTCGATATATAGAAATTTCGATATATAGAATTGAGCTGAGTCTTATCATAATTCTCCTAAAAAAATAAATTAAAGCTAATTTTCGTATACGAAACTCCATTTCTAATTTATATTCGAATCCCATTAAATGAAAGCTAATAACTAAAAAATGAATTAATATGAAAGATTTATTGATTACTACAGATCTTAAAAAAAACAATAATGCAGACAGTGGTTACAATGATCACAGTTACATTCTTTAAAAAAAACTACAAATATCTTGCTGAACAGTTAGTTTTGCGAAACAGTCCACTAAAAACTTCATCAGGGACATTATCCACGAATTGAAGTCCACGACGTATTGTTTCAAATACCAAAAATTGGGAGATTTTATTCTAAAGTGGAATAAAATCTTCCAATTTGTCTCGAAAAAAATTTCGATATATAGAGATTTTTCCGATATATAGAAACAATTTTTCTATGTAATGAACATGGAGATTTGCTAAGAGTTCGATATATGGAGGTTCGACTGTATATATATATATATATATATACATACACACACACAAATTATTCTGCCAAAAAATCCTTTTTTTAATTTCTAAGGGTCTTCTTGAATGTAGCAAAAAAGATTATTAATTATTCTTATTCCGGATAAAAATTTAAAAATTGATAATTAAAAAATTCGAGGTTGAAGGTCCCTCGTCCCCTTAAATAAATAATAAAACGGTAAAAAAGATGAAATCTGGTTGCAGCCAATAGTAAAAACGTTTATTCGTAATGCTAACCCAAATACACTAAAAGCTTATAAAATAAGTGAGTGAAAAGAAAATGCAGCCGCCTTGTCATCCGGATCTCGCTGAATCTGGAGGGAAAATGAGGAGAAGGGGCGTAAAACAAGGGAGAGACAGCCAATGAGCAAAAGTGACGCGAATCATGAGTCATTAGGAGTGAGAGTAAACAGTCAATCCAGTCTTCCAGAGTTGGATTTGAAAGTAAGAAGTCAAAGAGGTTTTTTATGCCACGGAAAAGGGGAGAACATCCATTACCAGAGATATAGATTGATGCGAAATGAACGGCCTTAAAGCTTGGATAGAATAGAGAGTGAAAAAAAAAAAAAAAAAAATCGCGTGAACTCGTAATGCTACTAGGGAGGAGATGTAACAGTATTCGAAAAGAAAATTCCGAGCCTCCTCTAGGTTCTTGAAGTATCCAATGACGCTGTGCACCGCTTTTCGCTAGAATTCTTTAGAACGAACAAAATTTGGAATACAGTTTGGCACGCTTATACATGATGAGGATGTATAAGCGAGCCAAATTTAAAATTTTGCCCGAAGAGAATGATAGAGATGTGTGTGTGTGTGTGTGCTTGCTTGTGCAACACATGGGGAAAAAACAAACAAACAAACAAACAAACAAACACAAGCACACACTTACATAATATGCCTTTTCCATTTTCCACTCCCAATTCTGACCAAGATCGTTCCAGAAAACTTTCCAACTTTCACAGTTTTATCGTGCTTGCTTTAATGATTTTTATCGTGCTTGCTTTAATGATAGGCTAGAAAAACAAGAAAACAGCCGATTGTAATTCGGAGGTCAATACCTAACAACATGAAACCTTATGGCTCAAGATTCAAGGCTGATTTCTGAATCATTTTAGAGTTACGAGCAGTTTTCGTGGAGGAAAAGAAATAAAATAATTCAAACGTGTTATTTTAAGCTTCCTTTCCGTTTTTTTTTCTTTTTTAAATTTCAACTAGCTTGACATTAAAACCTGTAAATCACACGAAATTATTCCTCAAAGAAACAGCTATGAAAAAAAGAAGTTCTACAAGAATGCGCACTACAATTTTTAAAACTCCACCCCAAAAATACGAGTCTGACACCTACTGCTTCGAGAATACCTAATTTGGAGGAAAAGACTTGCATCCGAATGCACTGGTGAATCTCAAAATCTCGCGACCAATTTTACTAAACATCTCCTATCATAGATAGCCACTGATGGTCACGAAAGACCACCTGATATACGACCAGGGTCGCCCAGAGGGGGGGGGGGCAACTGGGGCACTTTGCCCCAGGCCTCCAACTGCCGGAGGGGCCCCAAAAAAATTAATTTATTAGATTTCCTCAGAAAATATAACAAGAGAGCAGTGCAATGAAATATAATAATTATGTTAATCATTCATGTAATAAAATTTTAAGTATGAGTAACTTAATTTGAATGTGCGTTTTCGTCTCTTTGCATTTTTTATTTTTCTTGGGGCCCCCAACAGAAGTTTGCCCCAGGCCCCGTAAAGTCTCTGGGCGGCCCTGTATACGACACCTAATGTCGAAACACCACAATACTGTTTACAATCATGGAACGAAAGACAATAATTCCTATTTAAGTAGAAAAATTTGCAGGAATATTCGCATTTTTTAAGGAAATTCTCTCAACAAATGCAATTCTAAACTGTCAACCATTAGAGACGGGATGAATTTTTTCACTGCATAGACTGTTTCGATATTTTGGGTTCAAACAGCCAGCCACTCGTTATGAATAAAATAATTGTTGTGGTGTGTATTACGTTGAAATCCCAAAGACCAGATAGCTGATTACTCGTTTTTACGGGTTATCCCTCAATCATAAAATCAAAAGGAGAAACAAATACGCACTGTCCGATAGAAAATCAGTTTTATTCCTAAAGTAAAGGAAATAAGACTTTATTCCAAAGAAAAGAAAAAGGTGATTATTTAAATTTTCATTAAACTCAGTCTAATTCAATGCATTTTGCTCAATTAAAACACCCGAATAGTCTATTTTTGCGCGTCAGGAGACCATTTTTGGATTATCTCATAACCAATTCCGTAAAAATTGGCACGGACAATCAGGAGTTCGGTGCACTTACATAAAGGAAAACAAAAATTCGAAAACGAACCACACAGAAAAAAAAAATCCTCAACAAATGTAATCAATTATTCAAACTTACAAAAATTATTGGCCACACCGCAGCCAAAAAAATACGATCGCAGAGGCTTAAAAAATTAGCGACAAGCTATAGATAGTTTAACTCTGTCAGGGCTCCGTTGATGGATTATACGAAAAAGCTCCGTTTTTCTATGCTGTGGACCGACTAGCGCCGAAACAATTATTTATCTCAGATATCTGAAAAATGGCAATATTTCTTCAGTGTGAAAGTGAATAATACGGCGTCGGTATCTTGGGATGCCCAACGCCTCTAGGGAGTCCCTGGTCTATTCGCAACTGGAGATAACACTTCTCCGTGCGGCAGTGAATCTTGAAAGCTTTGCGTCACGCGTACACACTCTATGGCCACACGCCGTTATTTTTAGACTCGCGTGTTGTTATTTCCGAGGCACGCGCTCTCTCGGACTGGATGCGGGGGGGGGGGGGGGGAGGTATTTCTTTTCACAGAACACATGCAGGAACAGAAACGCGTGTAATTGAAATGTAATGGAATGATTTTCAATTAATTGAAAGTGGTGCCAAAGGTTATTTTTTACGTCAGCATTTAACATCTAAGATATCAGACGTTAAAGATTACTACCTACGACAGAAAAAAAAAATTTAATGCACTAAAATGTTGGAAATTTAACATTTAAAGAGAAAAAAAGATGGATGAATTTTAAAAGTTGATAAGTTTTGTTTGAATGAGGCACGTACATGACATTCACCAAGCTCCATATTGTCGAATACTTGTGGTTTATATAGCTGAAGTCATAAGAGAAGTATCTAAAAAAACTGAAACTTTTGGGTATGAGCATGTTTGTAAATGTACATCCCGCACCTCTGCTGAATATTGTAGGATTTGATTTCAAGTTTTTCTTAGAAATAATAATTTAGAAATAATAATAGAAAAAATAATAATTCAATAATAATTTAAAAATTATTATATAAAAATAATATTATATATATATTTTTAGAAATAATAATTTCTAAATAAGATACGGCCTTCTTGCTTAGGAATAATGTCAGGTAGTTCACAAACATTACTAAGCAAGAAAAACCGTAATTTTTTTTTTTTTTTTTTTTTTTTTTTTTTTTTTTTTTTTAAAATTGAGATACGTCTTATGCTTAGGAGGGTAGATAGAAAGAAACCTCTTATTTACGACACCCACGAGAAAGAAAAATTTGGCTGCTAAAGAGTATCTATCGTCTGTAAAATGCATAGTGAAATATTTCATAAGTCGCATATAACATTTAAAAATTAGTGCACGGGGTAGCTTAGAGGTAAAGCATTAGGATTTCCGACCGGAGGTGCTCAGTTCGAATCTCGACGACGCCATTAAACGACGCCTTTGTGTCTCGGCCGGATAGAGGCACGTTAAATCCGCTGACTGGAAAGTCTTTCTATGTTTTTAGTGGATGGGAGAAGGTACGAGCCCTCTACATATCACCCCTGGGGATGCTGGGTCAAAATTAGGGTTTGAAAGCAACTAACGATTCTCGCGGATTATGTGCGAATGTCTTCATTGGTAAGTGCACCGCATTTGCAAACAAAATAACATTTGAAAAATATTGAGCTGCAGAAGAAATGAAATATATTAACAGACACGCATCTACGCAACTATCCCACATAGATTTTTTTAAAAATAAAAATAAAAAAAATTTGTTTTCCCTTTAAAAAAGATAACGTTTAGTGCAATTTCCACATCATTCTTACGTAGCTGTTAAAACTGAGGTAAAAACCTTTTCGGATTTTTTTACTACGAGAAAAGTCTTTTGGCCTTGCAATTCCTAGAAACTGTTTACCACTTTACAATGCGAGACTATTCATATCTAAAACAATTCCTCTAATAAGCTCTCGTCTATCGTCGATGGTATTGCCGTGTTATTGGGTTCCTCATTTAATAACCTAAATTGCAATTACTTTTTTTCTATATTTTTGTGTGATATTCTACTAATATATTGGAAGTTCAAATAGTGTCTGAAAACTAGTGTCTATCAATATGCAATGTTGCCCTTCTTATGGGCAACTGTGAATTTATTTCTAATGTTTCTTTGTCATGCACAGATAACCCGTCCCTAAATAGCTTCATTGTTTTTCGGCAACTACATGATTTTTTTAAAATCCAGCTTTATAATAAAGTTGAGAAAGACCCCAATCACCTGAAGACCTAACCCCCCCCCCCCCCCCCCCCCGGGAAAAAAACATTATATGACAGACTTCCCCCTCCCTGGCAATTCTTCGGAATACACATTTTCGGAACCATACGAGTATACAAGGTCATTATCCTTGAGTTGAGTGCCACTGTCTTCTTTAGCTGAAAATCCGGTTTTTTTTTACACACCGGTGAAATGTTAAACCCGTTCAACAGATCGGTGACAACAGTTTGAGGCCGATTCTGAATGGCTACAAACGTGCTTGGCCGAGACTCGAACCTCAGACTATGGGGCCACAGACCAGCGTCCTAGTCGTCCATCATAGTACGTGCCATTCCCTTAAACTTTGCCTTTTTAGACAAAGTTTAAGGGGGGGGGGGGGAGGAAGCATAAAAAAACAAAAAGATTCAATAGCTTTTACATACTCCTTGAGCAGAAAAGTTTATTTAAACCACTCTAAACACCGCCAGATCCTTTATTACTTTCGAGACCTCTTCATTTAACTCAAGCCGCTAGAACGATGGTTGTAAAGGGGGAGTGGGGGGGGGGGATACTAAACATCCATAATTATGCTCCTCCCTCCCTCCAAACTTTTCTAAATTAGCTTAAATTGAAATTGATTGGAAAATACCAGCAATCGGAGATTAATTAAAAGGGAACTATTACAATGCATATCTCCTCAGACAGAAATTAACAACTAGGATTTCCGTCGTAACACATATTCCTTTTAAATTAAATTGCGTCTCAGGATGAAATTGGATCTCGGAGGCGCATTGTTCAAAAGGGATTGTGGAACAGAGTGAAACTCAATTTATGAAAATCAATCTGGCTCGGCGATTTAAAACGCGCTGGCATCTGGCAACCGCCTTATCGGCGCAGGAGGTGTTCTGAAATGCAGGAGGAACAAGGAGCGTTAATTTCTGACGCGAGGGGACTAGTTAACAGAACCGCACTCGAAAGACTTTCTCGGCAGAGGAAGTTGGGACAAGGAAGGATTAATTTAGGCATTCTGCTAGAATTTGAGACAGGATGTGTATTTTATTTAGGTCAGTGAATATATCAAGGATTTGAGGAGTGGAAATCTTTGCGATATTTAGCCAATGGATGATTAAGGCAGCGCATCAGTTGACCTCACAGATCTTCAATCTCCAAGTTAAGCTATGGGGGATTTTCCTCTCAGAACTTTTTCAAATCACAGATTTGCAAATACATATATTTCAGTAATATTATATGACTCTGAGAACAAATTTGAAAAAGGCATGCGTTTTTTTTTAAAATCTTTTTTTAAAAGACTAATTGTGTAGCGCCAACAGACAACAATATTTTAATACCCTGTATATTTACTACTAATATTTTTGCTGTTTTATATATAACTCATATCTCATAAACATTAACAACGAATAGCATAATGTTGGCTATCCATGGTCCCTGAAGCCCGAGTGGACAACCACGTGAAGATGGCTCAGCACTCAACGTGTTAAGCGATAAATATAAATAGATCGGAAAATATTCACTCGACCCCTTTCCCTCTGCCGCTAGCAGTCTTCTGGGTTTTTCAGTCTGCTGGTAATTTACCTTTCTTAGAGCCCTTTCGAGAATTAACTTCCACTTAAGTGACGTGATCTGTTTTAGAGGGCCACGGAAATGAAGTTAACAGGGCCCCCATGACCAGTGGGACAATGCTGGCAGATTCCCTGAATGGCTAGGGCGCTGGCATTCGGTTCTGATCTTATGGGTTCGAGTCCCACTGTTGGCATGGATGTCTGTAGCCGTTCGGAATCGACTTTAAACTGTAGGTCCCGGTCTTACTAGCCCTCGTGTAGCAAACAGTTGACCGTAGCGCTCCAAACCGAACCGAACCGAACCGAACCAAACATAGGGAATGGCGTATGTTTAGTGTGATTAAGGTAATACATCATAGGTTTTGTTTAGAGCGCTACGGTCAATTTTTGCTCAACGAGGGCTAATTAGACTAAGACCTACTAGTTAAACCTGGTTCTGAACGGCTACAAACGTCCATGCATTAGTGGGATTCGAACCTACAGACTCTGCTACCGAAGGCCAGTACAATGCAACCAGAAAACCTTATTAATCCCTTATATACACTATAACATATATATGATGAACTATACATATAACTATATATATGATGAACCTATCAATCAAATTTGTAAGGATATATAAAAAAAATTGCTATTAAAAAAGGTAAAATAAAAAAAATTGAATTGGGAATTTTTTCTTTTAAAATAAAAAAAAAAATTTGGGGGGGAGGGCAACATTCGGAGGCCCCTAGGCCCGACCCTACTGGGCCTAATGGAAAATCAGGGCCTGTATAGAGAGGAAAATTCCCCATAGCCTTGCCATTCGACCATCGTACGGCTCAATACATCATAGGAGTTTTACACCTACGCCGTTGTAAGTTGGGCCATTCATGAAAAGAGATAGCTACAGAAGAGTGCAGATGAAGTTGGGGGGGAGGGGGGGGCAATTGCCGAGAGCGATTACAAAAGGCTTACCCTTTTGAACATTCTCAAAAACTTTGAAAAGACTTCACCTTCTATTCCTGATGAAATTCTTGAGGTGTAACCTAGATTCTGCCCCTGTGCGCTCGTTACATTCACTTCGACACTGGGTAGCTCCCTCAACAGTCCGCACTTCCCTTCTTATTGGGACGTCTCAAGGAAGACCCTTATTTAAAATTCACATATCTCAGTCGTTTATTTTCTATAGGGTATTAAATTATTGATGTCTGTTGCTATAAGATTAATTTTTTTTAAAAAACAAAATTCTCGCATCGCCTTTAAAAAAAAACCTCTTTTCAAGTGCAGAAAACAGAATTCAAAAATGGTCCTTGGCTAATCTGTTATTAATAATATATAGAGAGGAAAATTCCCCATAGCCTAACATAGAGATTGAAGATGTACGATGTCAACGTAGGTACTGAAGAGACAGCTATTTGTCAAGTTGCTATGGCGCATTACGAAAGTCAAATAAAGGAAACATTGTGTCGCTAAACACACTGTCTGTTGGTGAGAACAGATAGATGTAAGAGCCAATCTTCATTACTGAAATGGAAAAAAACATAAGTGATAAATGGATTAATTTTCAGGTCTTCTGAACAACTTCCCATACTTCACGGGCAAGTTGTGTATTTTAATGACTCGAATAAAGCTTTACAGAAAACGTCCATGGAATGATCATCAATTTATATCGACCAAAGAGCTTTCTTCCTGGCAGGGAGACAAAAAAAAAAGTTTCACCGCTTTAAAAATAAACGATCAGTAAGTGCCAAATTCGTAATTACTTTATACAATCTAAAACCATGAATTTAGATACATGTGATTTAAACGCTCGAATTGATATCCATTAAACCGAAAAGAGTTCTCTACTATTTCAAATGTGGGCCCCCCAACCCGTAATGAGTTGCGACACTTTCAACACCTTTTAAAATTTAAAAGGCCATTTCAACAGCGCCACAATCGGCGACTTGGCGCTCTTTTAAAAACACCAGCCTGTATAAAAGCGGTAATCGGCGTCAAAAACAAGAAAAATACCGACGGAACACAACTTTCATAAATTTTACAACCTCTTGCACTGACTTACTTTAATCACTCTTTCTCAACTTCACGGACTCTTTATTACTTTCGAGACCTCTTCATTTAAAACAAGCCTCTCCAGCGAGAAGGGGGGGGAGGTACGGAGGACAGGGGGGGGGGAGAATGGAAGAGATACTAAGCATCCATAATTATGAGTCTCCTTCCCTAAAACTTTTCTTAATTAGCTTAAAAGTGAAATTGATCGGGAAAACGCTGGCAATCGAGGATTAATTAAAAACAGGGATATATAATAATATACTTAAGACAGAGACTGACAAACACCGCCTGTCGGGGGGGGGGGGGGGGGGGGGGAGAGAAGATTGTGTTTTGCAATCATTCCACTGCGACGCTAAGATTTTCGGATTCGTTTAATCGAATTCCTTTTCATGCCGCAATCGAATTCCGGGACTAGATTTTGTGGAACAAAGTTGAAAACTCAATTTATGGCTTTGTGGAGAAAATCTGGGAGTGGAGATTTTCGAGGCAATCTCCGAGCCCCGCATCATCGGTGTAAGTGGAAGCACCGGCGCATATAAAGGACACCCCCTAAATGCGTCGGCGGACACGGCGCTTTTAATTTGTGATGCGGAGTGTCGCAATGGGGTGATTTTCTCATAGTGGACAGCGCAGCCGCCACGCACACGGACGGGTGACGACAGAATTCCGTTACCTTAAATTAATAACGGATTAATTTAAGATATTCTCCGCTGAGATAGTTATGTCGCCAAATTACGAGGCGGTGTACACTAGCTTAGTACGCTCGCGTGCTATAAGACTTGGCTCAAATCAGTGTATTAGACAGAGGAGTTTGAATTAACCAGTGGAAGGCGGTATAGCTAAAAATCTTGGAAAAGTGTTATACGCCAATTATAAACAAGTCCCCGTGCATCATAAAGTACTCTAAATTGGTACAGCAGTGCGCGACAGAAAAAAATTCTACGGGTGAGTAAAAATTTTGAGAAATTTGGAATGCTTTTCCCTCCATTATTGTTGCCGGCTAGCTTTGCTGAGAAGCCTATAACAGGGGCGAAACCAAAGGTCCGAGGTTGCGCGCAGGGCCGCCCAGACAGGAGGGGGGGGGGGGGGGGGGGGCGACTAGGGCACTTGCCCCAACAGGGCCCGATTATGAACGCTGGGGGCCCCTGGGCAGATGCTAATTGGGGGGGGGGCCCCTTACGAACATTTATAAAAAATAAGTACTATCCATGGGCTATACATACTATTAGAAGTACTCTGTGCATACACCAAAGAGGTTTTGGGGCCCCCTAGCATCAAGGGGCCCTGGGCAAAGTCCCGATTTTCCCATACGATAAAAAGGCCCTGTGCCCCAGGCCCCTAACTGCCGGAGGGGGCCCCAAAAATAAAAATTTAAATTTTATTTATTAGATTTCATCCAAAAGAAAATTCTGGATCTTCAAAAATCAAAATAATCTCCTGAAAAAAGGGGGCCCCAAAAAATAAATAAATAAATTTTTAAAAAATTCATTTAATTACATTTCTCTTACTCCAAAATAGTCTTCTGGAAAATACGCGATTTAGTTTTAATGAAAAACATAACTGTTTAGTTCTAACTGCTATAAAATTATATTCTCTCTAATAAAGCTTTGTTGGATGGAAGATGTCATATTTATTGGAGAATATAAAAAGAGAGCAGTGCAATGAAATATAATAATTATGTTAATCATTCGTGTAATAAAATTTTAAGTACAGTGGAATCTCGATCTATCGTTTTCGGATCCATCGTTTTTCCGTATGTGTCGTTCATTTTATCCAGTCCCAACGATCATATTGCTTTGTTATGTGTCCGCATCTATCGTTTTCCCGCATTTATCGTTCATTTCAGTCGGTTCCTTCAAAAACGATAGATCGGGATTCCACTGTATAAGTAACTTAATTTGAATGTGTGTTTTCGTCTCTTTCCATTTTTTATTTTTCTTGGGGCCCCCAACAGAAGTTTGCCCCAGGCCCCGTAAAGTCTCTGGGCAGCCCTGGGTTGCCGGGGTGCGCTGGAGTTATATAATCATTACCTAACAGACATTCCAAACATTTTGGTTCAATACCAAAGGAAGGAATTAGTTGGCCTAAAACGATTGGTAAAAGGAATTCAAACATACAGTTATCTTTCAGAGACATACAGTTATCTTTCCGAAGGACAAATCCTGAAAAATAAACTAGTCCTCCTCCTAATAAGAAAACTACGTAAAGCGTGGTCGGAGGTAAACAGTTTCGTTATTGTTTAAAAAGTTCAAGTTAACAGCTGGCTACCAGTGACTCAGCATTTTAAAACATAAAAGAGGTCATGCGACTGGAGATAGCCAGCGTAACGCAACTTCAGTAACTATTACACAACCCTTGACATGCGAGGTTTATTTTAATTTATCTTCAACTTCACGTATCCATTCGAAAGATCTCGTCAATCAACAAAACTCTACACAAGGCAAGGGGAGGACTACTAAACATCTCATTCTATGTCATTTACTTTATCATTAATTAAGCTGAGAGCTAAACAGGAGACGTTATTGCTAAAAGGCGGCTTATCAGTTGACCTCGAATATTTTCAACCCCCATGTTCCAGCTGTTGGGAAGTGTTCACTCAGAATCTTATTTGTCACGAATTTGCATGAAAAACTAAATAAATAAAAAATAATGAAAGGGTTTGCTTTTACAAGGTGTGGATTTAATGCAATATTGTTAGATAATTCGGGATATTTTTTCATATACTTTTTCCATTATGACGTCATTATTAGTATTATGACGTCAAAATGACGGGTTACCTTCTAGTAAAGTAATATTCTAGGGCAGAAATGAACAATGCCGCCAATTTTTTCAAGCCAAAGTGGGATTTGGCATTGATGTTTCGACAGTTCGTTTGTCGCCATCCACGCAAGAATGTTCAGGAGTCGCATATCGTTATAGGAGGCGAAATAAGAGACCCCGGAAAACGTCGAGCGCGGGATAGCGGAATGCAGTCCAGTTCGATTTATGAAAATCACACGATGTCGGGGATTTAAAGCGCGTTGCCATCTTGTAGTCGCCAAATCGGTGTAATTGAGGGCATATGACATGCGTCCCAGTAAGGGGGAACAAGCAGCTAACGCCTAATTATGCAGCGGTGACCAGAGCGTAATGGAGGGCTTCCAGATAACTCATTATTATAGACAGTGACGCATTGATTTAGATAATCGCGAAATCAATTCCCGAATTGCCGTGTATACTTATTTTAGGGCAATGAGACAGCTTCATAAATAATTTAGTTTTCAAAACGTGAGAAACTGGATTTAAAATTCAAGACATTTTTATTTTATTAGCTCAATACTATTCAAGCTTTTCGAATCAAATAACGCAAATAGCACGTTTTTTCGGCGATATAAGTTTAGGCTGTATAGTCAACACATAGCCGGTTTATGTCAGTTGCTAAGCCTACTTTCCCTCGGAATGGAATTTTTCATGCGCCATTTTCAAAAGGATCTAAGATTTCTTGCAAGGTACTTTTATGATACTTTATACAGAAATTTACTTGTAATACTTTAATAATGCAGGACTTAAGAATATTTAGTCTAAAGTGTTAAACTTTGAAAATATTTTCTCTAACGCAAAAATTACCACGAAACGAAAAAAAAAATGCCTCTCAAAGTTGAAATTTTGTTGTAATTCTTGAAGAGAAATGATTTTGATACCTTCCCTAAGAAATAAAAAATGTGAGAAAAATTATAAAATTTGAGCAACTGACTCAGCAAATAAGAAGAAAAAAAACTATATTGCTTAAAATTTTACAGTCAAAGTTTTTAAACAAATTTTCAAATGGCTCATAGAATATTTTATGTGAGCAGTGATTTTTTATTTTAAAAAGGAGAATTACAAAATCCGTTTAAATAAATTTTAAAAAAATTGTGTACCGAATTTCCCCCCCCCCCCTAAATTTGAAATGTTTGGTCTCTCATTTGTTTGTCTTCTATACATCCATTACGTATTATATGTCAATGATAAATGGATACACATACATAATCGATAATCTATGTGCATAATATGCACATAGCATATGCACATAGCATGCACACAGCATAATATGCACATAGCATATTATGCACAGTGAATCAGAAAATTTCATATTGTTCTAAAAAAAATTTCTGTAGCATTTAGTCTCGATTGAGTTAATAAAGAATAAATACATTCGAGTCCAACCGATAAACAACGATACGCGCGATGCAGATTTAAAATCTTGAGCATGAATGAATGAGTCTAAAATAGATGAACCCTCTACGCCAGGGGTGTCAAACTTGCGGCCCGCGACGAATATTTTTGCGGCCCCGCCAATATATTGGAATATATATAATATCCCCCCAATATATTGGAGAAGACATGTCAAGTGTCAGGACGTAAACATTAAATTTTCCTGTTCTTTTATATATGTTTATTATAATGTATTATTTAAAACAAACCTACGTTTCTATTGATTTTTTTTTTTTTTTTTTTTTTTGCGGCCCACCTATAGTTAAACCTTGTTTGTTTGACCCAAGTTAGCCTTTGAGTTTGACACCCCTGCTCTACGTCCTTACGAGCTAGCAGATTATAATTGTGATAAATGCACAAAATGAATTTAATATACTTGACGATGCTTTCATCCTGTGCATATAAACCAGTGGTTATGAACTTTTTTTTTAAAGGCCCCTCTCAGAATGACTTTCATAGCGCATATAGATTGGTGCAGAGTTCTCTGCCTGCAGACCCCCGACTCCTGTCATCACATTAGTCACGGTAACATTAGACACGGTATTTAGAACCACCCCCATTCCCGCCCCCAAGGTTTCTTTGATGTGGTGTCTCCCCCGACCCCGCTCGACACCATTTGACCCGCTGACCCCCCGCCCTTTCTATGATGGACCGCCAGCGGAGGCGATCCACGCATAGTGCAGAGTAAACATAAATCACTGGATTCCCCAAGGCACAGGCAGAGAACTCTGCACAAATGTATATGCACCATTAGACCCTACGCCCCCATCACGCCTAAAGAACGTAACACTAGTAAAATACATTAAACACCTTCGTCTTTTTTGCTAAGAATCCGTGCCTCCCCTCCTTGATATCACTTACGCCTCCCCAAGTTGATTTAAACAGATATAAAAACAGAGGCGATCTGTTATCATGCATAACTATAACCCGCTGTCCGGAACTTCCGCTTAACTCAATTTCGTTTCTACGTACGGCCAACGCTGGTTCCTACATTCGTCAACCAAAGAATAGATTTCCGCTCTTACCAAAAAGGCAAGGAACCGAAAATAATCGTTCAAGAGGGGTTTTATTCTCCTCATTTTCCTCAAAATAAGCCAAAAAGGCGTAGACGTTTACGACCTGTCTGCTTAGATGCATTCAGACGACGATGGGGATTATAGAACACACTCTTCCTGTCTTCCGCACACCCGCGTTTTTATAACATCTCTCCTCTAAAAAACCGCGGTGAGCTAGCTAGCTGCCTGTCTATCATGATTCACTTCAGAGAAACTGTACTGTACTTACATTATTTCCACTTTACATAAGCTGTGCCTCGGCATTCCGGCTTCTACTGCATTTAAGTGTCAGATTAAGATTTATGAGTTATTTGATTATTAAGGAGTGCGATAGCTAAAAAAAAATTCTCATAAAAAAAATTAATAATTACTTATTCGCTTTACGTCATTCCGACTTATAAAAGGCTTCATATAAGTCGGAATAGTAGCTTTACTGTCACAGATACCGGGAGATACTTATATATTATATTTTACTTATATACTTATATACTATATACTTATATACTATATTTACTTATATACTATATTTACTTATATACTATATTTACTTATATACTATATACTATATTTTTTACTGGATAAATTCGTACATAAGCAGGGTTGTTGTTTCTAATGCCTTTGGCCGGAAGTAATTCCAGAACAGGTCCATATAAGCTAGCGGGCTGAGGGGTGTAGCTCCAGTTTATAATGGAACCACAAGGGTCGGAGTACGATTTAGCCAGGTGCCACCTCCATTTTGACCGAGTATCCCCAGGGGTGACATATGGGGGCAGGGCCGGCGACAGGGGGGGGGGACAAAGGGGGCAATTGCCCAGGGGCCCGGTTAAATAAGAGTTGACTAAAAAATGTATACAATGTTCAAATATTGAGTGGAGAGGGGCCCCCGCTGTATTATTTTGCCCCGGGCCCTGGCTCAGTTGACAGCGGCCCTGTCTGGGGGGGATCGTACCCTCTAACACACTCTCTGACCTCATAGTGGGCCTTTCCGGTCTATGGATATAATGTACCCATATCCAGCCTAGACACGGAGATATTTGAGGCGGTAAAAGGCAAAGTGGTGTAAGTCACATTTTCAACTTTTTTTATTTGAGGGCAAAAATGTAATCTCCATGTTCAATTTATAGTGGAATTGCAAATAATTATTATTTGCAATATCATAATAATTGTTATGAATTATAAATTGTTCGATTTATAGTGGAATTTTCTGTAGTTTTTGCAGTAAAACGCTTTGGACTTACACCACTTGACTTATTGACTTACACCACTTTGCCTTTCACCGCCTCATTTAATGGCGCTTGTCGGGATTCAACCCGAGCACCCTCAGCACCAAAAGCCGACGCGATACAACTAGGCTACCTCAAGGGCCCTTATTACAAGCGCAACGGTAAAAAAGAAAATAAAACTAGTGTGACAATTGGGTGCAAAAAATGAATGACAAATAAAAACACGCAAAATCCGAAAAATTCTCTCAAAATCTAAAAAAGTTTTTTTTTATTTCCGAAATCAAAATTAAACCTCAAGCTACAAATTCTTTCACTGAAGGATTTTTGTACTAGAACGGAGTGAGAAATGAAAATAAAAGTGTGATAATTCAGTGGAAAATAATACCTCACTAAATCCGAAAAATACTATCAAAGTCCAAAAGTTTATTCTTCCCAATATCAAATTTAAACCTCCAGCTATATTTTAATTTACTATAAGAGATTTAATTTTTTATGAATGTAACAAATTCCTTCGACCGTCGAAAAATAATACAAAAAGCTTTAGACTTCATAATATTCAATGATTCTCCCCGTAGTCTAAAAAACTGATTGACCCATCCATCATATTTTAGGAGACTGAAGTTTCCTGTTAACTTCTTGAATAATTTATGATTAAACAGCAATACAAATAGTTTTCTGGGGACAAAAAATGAAGTGCAGAAAAACAAAATCCGAAGCAAAAAAAATTTCGAAAAGTTAATTTTCATTATCACGTAATGTAAATGTAATTGTTTAATCTTCAGAATAAATGCTGGGAAAAACTTCCGCGAGGGACGATAAATTTTATCCACTCAACAACTTAAACCATTTAGGCAGAACTAATATCCATCAAGTATGTGACTAACACAGATGGCAGAGTTCTCAGAAATACAAGAGCAGGTAATTTTCCGTCCATATTTTCCGGTAGACCTCTTAATTTATCAACCAAAAATTATGAAATTTTCCGTAAAAGGTAAAATTAGGAGGAGAGTGCTGAAAAATAGCATTTTCTTAGCTTTCAGAACTCCGTTTAACTCTTCTGGTAAGGTAATTTTTAAAAAAATTTATTTAGCATTTTGTTTATCTTTTAAATTCAGTTTCAGTTTCATGCATTCTATATTTACGATTCATCCAAAAATAAATAAAAGCAGTGAGACAGTGTCTGGAAAAGATTGCAAACGTTACTTAGAAACGATTCCATGTCTCGTTTTAACTTCACGACATGAAAATCTCTCAATGTAAATCGAAGAAAAACGTAATCAGAAAGATATTTATGCGATTCCTGAAAAAAATAGACTCTCCATTAGAAAATAATTTGAAGAAAATGTATACTAATCTTCTCGTATAGGAACATATTAGCTGAAAATTAAATAAAAACTAATTTCATCAACGTTATTCTTCCTTTTTTACCATAGACATGAAAGTAAAAGTTGAAATCCTATTAAACTAGTCAGTTTTCATAACAGTGCAGCTCTTAGCATTTCTCTACATCCTATTGGTTATATCCTTGACCAGCTGGGATTTGTATAATCAAGCTGTTGTTTACAGATCATATAAATAAAGAAAAAAAAGGTTTCCCCATTAGCCACCCTCCTTTTAAAGGGTGAGCAAATCGTAAGAATTTGAAAACAGAGCATTAATCCAGACAGCTTGCTATCTCTGGCAACCCATTATTTATCTATCGGGAACACAATCTGTCAAGATTTGAAGAACTGAAAGAAATTCAAATAATATAACAATTAGATAAAAAAAACTCAAACTGTTAACCCTTTTTTTCGCTCTCATTATTTGCTCCTCCGGCTTTGCCACAGCAAAACGCTACGAACAGGGATGTTATTGGATCAACGCTCTTATAAATAAGTTAAATGTAAGGTCTATGTAAATTGTTCCCGCCATTTCTTAAATGTTCTTCCTTTTTATTTCAGAAATAATCTTAAGATCTCACAATAATAACAACAAAATGCTTTAGATGAAACACTTCGCAACAAGTAAAAAATTCTAATAGCATTTTTTTTTTTAATATCCCTTTGTTCCAGTCCAGCAACTCCACTTTACAAAACTTCCCATTTAATCGAATTACGGCACGTATTTTTCTTTTATTACATTATAAAACAATTTACCTAAAAATGCGAATTTTTTTTTTCCATCTAGAAAACATAACAAATAGTAGATTACAGTCATTATTCTAGGAAACATAAAAAGCAACTAAAATACAATCCAATAAAATAAAAATTAAAAAAAAAAAAAAAAAAACTTTTACCGCCATCTCGCAGGGCTGCTTGTTTGTAATTGCCACACATGCTATTTGCGTTTTTCTAGCGTTGTAAACGGGAACAACAACAAATAAAAAAAAGTTTGTGACCACTTTTTTTTTCTTTAAATCTTAAAAACACAGGGAGGAAAAAAAAAACAGTTAATACAGAAGTTCATTACGAATACTATCAACGACCTTTCCGCTGAAGAAAAAGTCCCCTCCTCGTTTTCTTTGTTATTTTTTCGCATAAATTTCAATAACGAATTGCTTAAGAATCCTCCTACTTGAGCTTCAGATTAATGGCGTATTTATCGTTCGTAACGTTACGGAAGCAGCGAAGAAAGATTTTTACAATTCTTAAAATAACAGTCAGAGGAGAGAAAGAGAAAAAAAATTCAATCAGTATTTCCTATTGAGTCTCCATTTCATAAAAACTGTTTCTCTAAATCTAAAAACACAAATTACTTCAAATTTAACATTTTTATATTTTTTCGACATTAACGAAAACCTATTTTTTTAATCCAATGAAAAATGTTACTTAGAATTTGAGATTTAACTTGAAATACACTGAAGTGCCAGAATAACTGAGGCAGACGATCACTTTCGGAACATGTAGCAATGCTAAGCTATATATATAAAGCAGTTCCGTAACTGACTCACTGACATACAACGCACAGACCAAACCGCTGGACCTAAAGGGCTGAAATTTTGCATGGCCATTCTTCTTACGGTGTAGGGGTGCACTAAGAGAGATTTTCGAAAAATTCTTCTTAGATTTTTTTTAATTAAATTTTTAAGCTGTTTTTGTAACATTCTTTAAATTTTGCATTTAAAATAATAATTCGAAGGTTATAAAATTTATATCGCAAGAAAGATCCTAAAAATTCCTTTAAAATGAAATCTTTTTCGAATCTTTACCTCCATTTTTTGATTTTTGGGGAATTTTCAAAGATAAATTTTTAGAATTTAATTTATTAAATGCTGATCACGTGATTTCTTTTTCTGCTACTTTAAATAAATTTATCGTCACGTGCATAACAACTAAATAGACAAAAAATATTTTTTTTTCTAATTCAGCAGACGATTGGATATTATCCAAAAAAAAAATAAATATCCCTTACGATTTTTTTATAAATATTTATATATATATATATATATATATATTACATCAATTGTATACATTGATTGTCGTATTTATTATAAACATACATATTTATTTTTTTGGGCATTAATTGCATACATTGACCGTTGTATTTAATTTGAATGTACTCCGTAGCGAAGCGCGGGTTTTCAGCTAGTTTTTTCATAAAATGCTTTCGTCCGGAAGCAGCTTATATAGAGCGATATACATTTGTTGGGTATTTAAAAAGCTGATTTAATGGTGAGCATAGCTCACGATCACGATTTAGGTGAATTTCAACGAGGTATGATAGTTGGTGCTCGTGCAATGGGCCATGTCATTTCGCAGTTACAGGCAAAGTTTAGATATTCAACTACGTCCATTTCAAGGGTATACCCTCGAACAGAAGAATTCCGGTAAAACATCAAACCTGCTGCAATAGTGTGGCCGTCCAAAGACTCTTAAATGACTGTGACGACAATTATATCAAGCGAAAGGAGTGCAACATTGCCGCAAATAACATTTCAATTCAATGCTGTCTTCTGCTGACATCAGAGTGAGGACTGTATAATGTTTACTGCATGATATACATTTCTATAGGTGATGCTCAACGACGTATTAAGACAGGTATCCCAGGGTTTTTTTTCCACTTCCATTATATATAAAATCTCTCTCTTTTTTTTTTTTTAACTTGATATTTAGCAGAGTACACCCCCCCCCCCCCCCATAAAAAAAGAGACTTTCCAAACAGAATAAAATTATTGAAAGGTTATCTGGCTGTACAGCTACGGGTGTTTAATTTTACTTTCTTTCTTTAGCGCAACTGTTACGTTAATGACAAAATAGTCATGCGCGTAATACTACAATCAGGATGATTGTAACTTTAAAATATCAGCTAAAAATTTATGAATAATTCACCCACCACTTTAGAGCTATAAAAGTACATAAAAGTGCCGACTATTATTACATATTTTAAAATATCGCCAACATAAAAGCTATTGGAGATATCGACCGAACAGAGACTGCCGTATTAACTGAACACGAATTTGCATAAATTGTTGGGCTCACGAGTGATACGAATTACTTGAAATTAGAAAAGCACAGAATAAGATTTTTAGGATAGGCGTGTTCCATAGAAACGTATAAAGAGAATGTAAAGAAAAAAAATACGAATTCATTCATTATTTTTTGATACATATCGTTAAAAAAGAGTTGGTGGGAAATAAAGTTCCTTTAGTCTTCAAAAAAGGAATGAGAATTTATATGGATACCAGCTGAAAACCCGCGCTTCGCTACGGAGTACATTCAAATTAAATACAACGGTCAATGTATGCAATTAATGCCAAAAATATATATATATATATATATATATATTTATAATAAATACGACGATCAATATATACAATTGACGTAGGAAAAAAAATATATATATTTATAAAAAAATCGTAAGGGATATTTTTATAGACAAAATAATGTCCAATCGTCTGCCGCATTAGCAAGAAAAAAAATATCTTTTTGTCTATTTAGTTGTTATGCACGTGACGATAAATTTATTTAAAGTACCAGAAAAAGAAGTCACGTGATCGGCATTTAATAAATTAAATTCTAAAAATTAATCTTTAAAAATTCACAAAAATCAGGAAATGGAGGTAAAAATTCGAAAAAAAAATTCATTTTGAAGGAATTTTTATGATCTTTCTCGTGATATAAATTTTATAACCCTCAATGTATTATTTTAAATGCAAACGTAAAAAAAGTTTAAAAAACAGCTTAAAAATTTAATTTTAAAAAAATCTAAGAAGAATTTTTGAAAAATCTTTCCTAGTGCACCCCTACACTATTAGAAGAATCGCCATGCAAAATTTCAGCCCTTTAGGTCCAGCGGTTTGGTCTATGCGTTGTATGTCAGTCAGTCAGTCAGTGAATGAGTCAGTTACGGAACTGTTTTATATATATAGACTAGTTAATACGTACTTTGTGAAAAAAAGTAACTACATTAAAATTAAATGGTGTATATTTAAATTCTTTGAGTCTTCGTAGGTTAAAGGAAAAATAAACTGGAGTTCCATAACAAAAGTCGATGTCAAAAAGTTTAACAAATTTCGTGCAGTTAAATACTTTTGCAAATTCCTAGGGACTTGCGCCATGAATATGTACAATCCTAAATGATGCTTGAAATTTCATCTCAGAAGCTAATTAAGACAGAATTCCAAACAGAATAAAATTATTGAAAGGTTATCTGGCTGTACAGCTACGGGTGTTTAATTTTACTTTCTTTCTTTAGCGCAACTGTTACGTTAATGACAAAATAGTCATGCGCGTAATACTACAATCAGGATGATTGTAACTTTAAAATATCAGCTAAAAATTTATGAATAATTCACCCACCACTTTAGAGCTATAAAAGTACATAAAAGTGCCGACTATTGGTTACAATAACCACTCGAAGATCAAGAAAAGCTTACAAGATTCCAGTCAATGAATTAAGAAATTTAACTGAAATTACTTCGGATGCGTTCTTAAAGGGAAAATTTGACAGATTTCAAGTTCCAATTTATTTTACAATTATTTGACGAATAATCTCACCTACGTAACACTTAAAAATTGCAAACTTTTAAAATCGAAATCTGTGAGAAATGCACTATTCTCTCGGTTCACAACTATTGAAGGAATAGTAAAATGATTTTTAAACTATTTCATTGAAAAAAAATGAAAGAAGTTAAATTAATTAAAAAAAAGATGCAATTATTTATTTATTTTTCTCTATTTTTTATTTTTACAATTAGTCTTCAGTATTTAATTTTGTCCTCTATTCAGCTAATGAAAACAAAAGGAGTTAATTACACACATACACACAAGATCATCTAACGGCATATGCCCCCCCCCCCCCCCCCCCCAAACCTGAAAACGGCTGGCAAATTTTCAAAATTCAAAACTAATCACGTTGTGCAGCAAGTATCCATTTTTAAGAATTTACCAAAGATGAAAAATTCACATCTTAAATGGCTGAATACTGATAGTCAGTAAATTCTTATCGTACCACACAAACTTATCGAATGCTTTTATCTGTGGAGATTTCGAGTTCAAAATAATATGCCTTCATCAAAAAACCCCAAATATGTTTTACTTATGAATGTAATAAAATGTCTTAATGGCTAGAAAAGAAAGCCAAAATTTTTCAGTAAAACTTTACAAGACACAGATAATGAATAGAAAATGAAAGCATATTATAATGGAAAATCTTTTTAAAAGGCTTTTTTTTAATTTCAAAACAATGAAAGCCTGCTTAAAACTGTTTTCAGTCGAGGTAGATCATTATAGTCTCCTAAAAAAATTCCATTCAGTATAATATATCAAAGCACCAAACAACTCTAATCAAAGATAAAAACAATTCTAACAAGCTCTTAAAAAATGATACTATTTTCTCATACGGAAACGAACAAAAAACGAGCAACAAAAATATAACTACTCCGAAGCATCATTTGTAAGCCACTCCCTTCATGTCACGCACTCCTATGACGTCATACATGGCAGCCGTCTTTTAAACAGGTGCTAGTGAAGCGAAGCTGACATTGCATTTGCTGCAACAGGTGAACGTTATTTAAATCGTAAAGCGTTGCGTAATAACGATAGAAATAACTTTTATGCGTAAATATATGACAACGAAAAGTCTTTCTCAAAGAAAGAAAGAAAAAAAGAGAATAAAAGATTTTAAAATGTTTTATTTTATTAAAACATTAACTAATTCATTTATGACTAAAAGATGTATTGTGGATTTTATTTTTCTTAATTGTGGATTTTAAGATAGTGTGTGCACTGCACAAGTTAAATGCAAGCAACAAACGTGATATATGTAAAATTAATCTTTTCTTCTATCGAGGAACTGATAAGATTCAGACAAGTAATTCCTGAGAAAATTATAAAAGAAAATTACAGTATCCTGTCCTGATATCAATGTAAAGAAATATATAGTAGTTTAGTTTCCTTACACTTAAAATATTATGTAAGCATAATTTTTAAAAAAAAATCTTGTTGCAACGAGTTCATAAATATTTCAGTAATTAAAGTTGTATAGTATAGTAATTAATGACATACAAGGGAATAAATTTCACCATAAAAGAATGCTCAGAACGCTTAATCTATATATATAAAACAGTTCCGTAACTGACTCACTGACTGACATATAACGCACAGACCAAACCGCTGGACCTAAAGGGCTGAAATTTTGCACGGCGATTCTTCTTATAGTGTAGGGGTGCACTAAGAGAGATTTTTCAAAAATTCTTCTTAGATTTTTTTAAATTAAATTTTTAAGCTGTTTTAGTAACTTTTTTTTTAAGTTTGCATTTAAAATAATAATTTGAGGGTTATAAAATTTATATCACAAGAAAGATCCTAAAAATTCCTTTAAAATGATATCTTTTTCGAATCTTTACCTCCATTTTGTGATTTTTGGTGAATTTTTAAAGATTCCTTTTTAGAATTTAATTTATTAAATGCCGATCACGTGATTTCTTTTTCTGGTACTTTAAATAAATTTATCGCCACGTGCATAACAACTACATAGACAAAAGAATATTTTTTTTATAGCTAATGCGGCAGACGATTGGACATTATTTTGTCTATAAAAATATCCCTTACGATTTCTTTATAAATTTATATATTTTTTTCTACATCAATTGTATATATTGATCGTCGTTTTTATTATAAATATATATACATATATTTATTTTTTTTTGTTATTAATTGCATACATTGACCGTTGTATTTAATTTGAATCCCAGAGGAGAGGTTTAAGGTGAGAGAAATTTTCTACAGTACACCACTGATTAAATGGATTATACTGTAAAATACTTGAAACATTTTAGTGTGTTTCTAATAAAAATAGCTTTAGAAACAGCCCTGTCTTCCTGGTTGCATCATCACCCACTACAATGAAATGAGAAGAATATCAATGTGTTAGAATAGCTATTATGGAAAATTTTTAAGTAGCCCTACTTCACCGAATATTTAAAGCAATGACGAAAACAGTAGTCAATAAAAGATAACAGTAAGTCGCAGATTTGATCTTTAGTAATAGAACGGGGGACGGGGGGAGGAATATCTCGTAATGTGAAAAAAAAGGTTATTTACACACAAAGGAGAATATGCAAGTGCACGGAAAACACCTAATTATACAGAATTAACTAGAGAGTTGTATAAACTTTTTTCAGTAAAACATACACGAAGCAATAGCAAAATCTCCAGCCTCAAAAACTAATAATACAATACACAGAAGAATTATGTGTATATGTTTGTATTCACGCGCATACGCAACCAATCTACCTTGACTCGGTGTTAAAAATTTCCAAGTTTTATTTGATTAGGTTTAATTTGTTCTGTTTAAATAATCGTAAACCGGATCGAGACGTTCTCGTGAAACTTGCGAGAATATATCAAAAATGCAAAAAATTGTTTTCAAGACACGTATGCAACAGGTGAATAAAATTTCAATAGCAAACTGGTATTCGATAGAAGCTGAATAACAAAGAAGATGGCTGCATATATCTTTCTCAAAACAAACGATTCAATTTTTTACGAGTAATCCTATATCCGAAGATTCGAATTCTTTGTTCTAAGCCTTCGTAATTCCAATTTTTGGGGTGTGTGTATAAGAAATATTCTACTCAGTAGTAGGAAAAAAAAAAGAATAAATAAAAACAATACAGAAATGTATATTCTAGGCAGGAAGTTGGATGTTCATGAATTATTTATAAAACAGGAGCTAAAAATATTCGCATGATAAGTATTTTATACAGATAAAGTCGCCTTTTTCCCCTGTAAGAAATAATGCAATCATTATACAGTTTAATCTAATCAAATTTGCTAGCCAAAATGCGAAATGCAGAATCAAGCACAATTATAATTACTGGAATGTAGGATTTAACTGATGTTAATCAGAGACATAGCGTAAAATTTAAGAAACACCACAAAAGATGTTTAAATCACTCAAATTACTATAAATCAAATAACAACGTAAATTCAATGCTAGATAGTTTAATAATGTCGTTGAGGTTTAAATTTCGTTTTTAAAATATTGGCAGAATATTATCATAATTTCACTATATTTCTTTGCACGAGTTTCCGTAAAAAACCTAGACGGAAACTTCTAAAATCATAAATGTGTATAGGATACAAGCAGAATTTCTAAAAATAGATGAGGCGAGGTGGCAATTACGGTGTTACGAACGATCAGAGCCCCAATATAACAATTGAGTTATTAAAAAAAATTGTGCTACAAATTATAATGAATTGAATTTATGAAACAGAAATATCTCAATCAGTTTATATAAAAAAAAATAAATAATACTACATGTATCATGAAGCGTGCAATGAATGACGTCAGTCTGCATGATGCAGGACGTTTTAAGTACTAGAAATGTTTAAAAAAATCAGAAGTATAAACCAATCAGTTACAAACAGCATAGATATTTGCACACTTGCGTTGAATGTATTTTAATGAAAAGAGGGTGCTGAAAATAGTGGATGCTTGCAGTATTCATTCAAACCGAAATATGAAAATAAGAAAGCAACCGAGACAATAATTATATATTTTTTTAAAAACTAAGCAATTAAATTCTTTACTTTAAAATAAAGATATTGGGCGATTTTTCAGTGTTAAAAATTTTAGAAAATTGGTTGGGGTGAGCAGAAACTTGCACGTAAACTATCGATCGCAGACGCTTTTTATAAGATGATCGTCAATAACAGCTATTGAGAAGTTGACCAGTCCTATAATAAGGTAAGGGAAATAAGCATGATGCCTTGTTTGAATGACTTTCAAGTATACTTATTATCATTTTACTATTTTTCTCTGGCATCTTTATATGCAGTTACGGGATTATTCTCTGTTACAACTTTCATCATATATGCATGTGAGCAAACAGTAAAAGTAACGCATATGATCTCCGATGTAAAATACTCATATAGATTTTAAATATTCAACTATATATTTTACGTAAAGTCTGCAAATTTCTTTTCACATCTCATTTTCAGCAGACATCTATGAATATCCTGAGGGAACGATGGACAGAATTGATCCGCTCCACAAGGCAAAACCGAAGTTATCCTACAAGGTTAGCTGACCGATAAAATTACAGAAATTAAGGCTCGCGCTTTTATTTATTATCTACTTGATCAATTTTTTTTCTCCTTGATAAATTTCCGAATCTATAAACGATCCCAGTTTCTACAAGATCACAACGCTTTAGGAGGGGTTCTCCCACAATATTTTTACGCGTAAATGAACTTACAGTTGAATATTTTATAATAAATTACCTCTAACAGGAACCGGATCTAGAAATGGAATTCTAAAAAAAAGCTCCCCAAGACCGGCTAAATTAAAATTAACTTAAAACACATTACTAAAAATATCTGAAACAAACTTTACAAAACAAAATTTACTTCCCTAAACAAAAATATTGCAACGCTTCTCAATAGGTTAGATCTTTTTTTTTTTCACTAGCTACGCTTTTTCTAGAAATAGTCCCTAAATTTTGGCGTTTTCATGTATAGTAATAAGAGTAAAGACGCATTATTATCCTACTGCAAATCAAGAACTGATAAACTGTGACTAGGATTTCAAAATATTTTTCAAACAATATGAACAAAATTCTCGAAACCTTATGAATATCGAGAGGAGGAAATTTAAAACTAAAGGATCTGCATTTCATGTAACAAATAAACTTTCCGAACCAGTACCATTTTGCAAGAAAAATAAAAGTTTTTTCTTACGGCGCCATTTTTTCGTAATATTTAAAAGTTGTTAAAATTAACATGGTTAGTAGCTAAATAGAACTGAATGTAAATAGTGGCTATGTTATAATAATATTAGTCACCTTTTTGAAAGTGCCACATTTAAAGCATAGATTTTTCAAAACTAGCTTTAAAACATTATTTCTCGATAAATATCTTAATTCCCATCACTAAAACACATTCAGAATTCTGTCACTCCAACATTTTTGGTATTAACATATTACACAATACTTATATAATTATTTACAATAAAAGGACCCTTAATTGATTACAATCTATGAAGACCGGAACAAACTTCTTAATATCTTAAGTATCCATGCTGAGGATTTAACTCGACAAGAAATCCAAACAAACATTTATCAACTATAACATACATTTGTGAAAAAAAAAATATTAATACATCAGATATATAAATAAAAGTTTTTACGTTTACCGACAAAGAAACAAAATAAAAATAAAAATAAATTTTTTTAATCCTTATTTATCATATATTATAGTATATAATAAATATGTCATATTTCTGTGAATATTTTGCGGTAATCCACCAAAAATAATTTCATCTTCTAAAGATGGTTCATTAAGCACGTGAAAATTAATAAAAATATTACGCCTTTAACGCTGAGCCTTCTTAGAATTTATCCAACTAATGCAGAATTAAAAAAGAACAAATCGCGGGTCATGCAAAGAAGGAAAATTTACAACATACTTGGTTTCGAAGACTTGTACTTGGCCAGCAATCTTGAAATCCCTCGAATATCCTCAGCTTTAATAGCTTGTAGCAAATCCGTCTCTTTTCCCATTGTCGACATTGACAACATGATCGAAAATTCACTCTATTAAACCTGCGATGAAATTCCGAAATCCATGGGTCGCTCACACACAAACGCTGTCAGTGAACTCTTGAAGTTTTAACCTGTCATTTAATCCAGAGCTTTATTTACGGCACAGCACAGTAATCCAAATGATTTAAGACGGAAATGCAACTCAAATTGTGATTGCAAAAACAGTTTTTGTGTTCGAAAATGACATCATATCGCACAGAAATCGCAGCACCGACCGACTCGCATTCACCCCGATCGAGAGCTAGCTGAAACTGATGTTATTGTTGAGTTGTGGATAACATGGTGCGATTCAAAATGGGTCTGCGCATGCGTAGCTGAAACCAGTAGTAGCGTCTTCTTTTTGGCGGTTGTGGTGAGTTTCTCGAGAGCGTTTCCTCCGTAAGGAGGTCCGAGTAGAATGCTTTAAATAGCAATGCATTTCACGCAGAATGGAAGTACAGTATCACCACCGCGCTCGTATTATTTCTACAAATCTATAATATAACGATGTCGTATAAATAATATATATTTATTAAACGGATTTTGTTTAAATATTATCTATATTTACTTCATAGATATTTCATTTATCCTACTTGTTCTTATTCTGCTTTATTTTCTATCTTATCCTGACTTATGACTTAGAGGATACTTGTGTAAAAAGCAACACAGAAACACACAGCTTCTTAAAATCCACAATTATTAAAATGAAATTTGGAGGGTTGCTACTAGTTTCGAATCAATGAATAGTTCATCATTAAGCCGAGGAGAATTAAATGGAATTGTCTCAATGGGCAATCCACAAAATTTATAGTGCATTTCGGAAAGCTGTGTTTCAGTGCTTATTTTTTGTCTCAGTTGCTCTTTAGTAGCTGTTTCGTGGATCATCCAAAGCCCTTTTTAATATTTTAGGGTTTAAAAATATCGGCTTCATTCAGCGAAATCAGAATAAATATGTACCCATTTTTTCTCATAAAAGATTTAAAATTCGTAAAAAGTATTCTCCCTCTCTTACATTTACACAATAAAAATTTGAAGACACGAACGAAATTTCAATTTTTTTTTATTTATAGGAGAGTCTTTATTTCGATATTTCTTTGGAAGTCTCTTCTTATAGTCACGCATTCTTTAATCTATATATTACACACATTCACTCACTCACTCACTGATCACTGAATCTCTGTAAACCTTAAGCGTGGGAAGATAAAATTTTGCATTGAAGTTCCAATAAGGCTCTATGTGCACACTAAGAAAGGTTTCTAAAAAATTCAAACTTTAAGGGGATTTAAGGGGTCTAAACCTCAAAAATAAAACACTGGCTGACTAATCACATAATCTCTGTAACCTCTGTAACTGGCCTAAAAAGCTTAAATTTCGCATTTAGGTTTCTCTAAGGCTCTAGGTGCTCCCTAAGAAAGGTTTTTTTTAAAAATTCAAACTTTAAGGGGATTTAAAATGTCTGAACCTCAAAAATAAAACACTGGCTCACTAATGACTGAATCTCTGTAACAATAAGGCCTAGGAAGCTTTTGCATTGAGATTCCTCTAAAGCTCTATGTGCTCACTAAGAAAGGTTTTTAAAAAATTCAAACTTTAAGGGTATTTAAAGAGTCTAAACCTTAAAAATAATTCAAACTTCAAAAGGTCTAAATATCAAAAATAAAACACTGGCTGACAAATTACTGAATCTCTGTAACCATAAGGCCTAAGAAGCTTAAATTTTGCATTTAGGTTTCTCTAAGGCTCTAGGTGCTCCCTAAGAAAGGTTTTTTTTTTAAAACTCAAACTTTAAGGGGATTTAAAAGGTCTAAAACTCATAAATAAAACACTGGCTGACTAATGACTGAATCTCTGTAACCATAAGGCTTAGGAAGCTTTTGCATTGAGATTCCTCTAAAGCTCTATGTGCTCACTAAGAAAGGATTTTAAAAAATTCAAACTTTAAGGGGATTTAAAGAGTCTAAACCTTAAAAATAATTCAAACTTTAAAAGGTCTAAATCTCAAAAATAAAACACTGGCTGACGAATTACTTAATCTCTGTAACCATAAGGCCTAGGAAGCTTAAATTTTGCATTTAGGTTTCTCTAAGGCTCTAGATGCTCCCTAGGAAAGTTTTTTTTTTTTAATTCAAACTTTAAGGGGATTTAAAAGATCTAAACCTCAAAAATAAAACACTGGCTGACTAATGACTGAATCTCCGTAACCATAAGGCTTAGGAAGCTTTTGCATTGAGATTCCTCTAAAGCTCTATGTGCTCACTAAGAAAGGTTTTTAAAAAAATTCAAACTTTAAGGGTATTTAAAGAGTCTAAACCTTAAAAATAATTCAAACTTCAAAAGGTCTAAATCTCAAAAATAAAACACTGGCTGTCAAATTACTGAATCTCTGTAACCATAAGGCCTAGGAAGCTTAAATTTTGCATTTAGGTTTCTCTAAGGCTCTAGGTGCTCCCTAAGAAAGGTTTTTTTAAAATTCAAACTTTAAGGGGATTTAAAAGGTCTAAACCTGATAAATAACACACTGGCTGATTAATGACTGAATCTCTGTAACCATAAGGCCTAGGAAGCTTTTGCATTGAGATTCCTCTAAAGCTCTATGTGCTCACTAAGAAAGGTTTTTAAAAAATTCAAACTTTAAGGGTATTTAAAGAGTCTAAACCTTAAAAATAATTCAAACTTCAAAAGGTCTAAATCTCAAAAATAAAACACTGGCTGTCAAATTACTGAATCTCTGTAACCATAAGGCCTAGGAAGCTTAAATTTTGCATTTAGGTTTCTCTAAGGCTCTAGGTGCTCCCTAAGAAAGGTTTTTTTAAAATTCAAACTTTAAGGGGATTTAAAAGGTCTAAACCTGATAAATAACACACTGGCTGATTAATGACTGAATCTCTGTAACCATAAGGCCTAGGAAGCTTTTGCATTGAGATTCCTCTAAAGCTCTATGTGCTCACTAAGAAAGGTTTTTAAAAAATTCAAACTTTAAGGGTATTTAAAGAGTCTAAACCTTAAAAATAATTCAAACTTCAAAAGGTCTAAATCTCAAAAATAAAACACTGGCTGTCAAATTACTGAATCTCTGTAACCATAAGGCCTAGGAAGCTTAAATTTTGCATTTAGGTTTCTCTAAGGCTCTAGGTGCTCCCTAAGAAAGGTTTTTTTTAAATTCAAACTTTAAGGGGATTTAAAAGGTCTAAACCTGATAAATAACACACTGGCTGATTAATGACTGAATCTCTGTAACCATAAGGCCTAGGAAGCTTTTGCATTGAGATTCCTCTAAAGCTCTATGTGCTCACTAAGAAAGGTTTTTAAAAAATTCAAACTTTAAGGGTATTTAAAGAGTCTAAACCTTAAAAATAATTCAAACTTCAAAAGGTCTAAATCTCAAAAATAAAACACTGGCTGTCAAATTACTGAATCTCTGTAACCATAAGGCCTAGGAAGCTTAAATTTTGCATTTAGGTTTCTCTAAGGCTCTAGGTGCTCCCTAAGAAAGGTTTTTTTAAAATTCAAACTTTAAGGGGATTTAAAAGGTCTAAACCTGATAAATAACACACTGGCTGATTAATGACTGAATCTCTGTAACCATAAGGCCTAGGAAGCTTTTGCATTGAGATTCCTCTAAAGCTCTATGTGCTCACTAAGAAAGGTTTTTAAAAAATTCAAACTTTAAGGGGATTTAAAGAGTCTAAACCTTAAAAATAATTCAAACTTCAAAAGGTCTAAATCTCAAAAATAAAACACTGGCTGACGAATTACTTAATCTCTGTAACCATAAGACCTAGGAAGCTTAAATTTTGCATTTAGGTTTCTCTAAGGCTCTAGATGCTCCCTAGGAAAGTTTTTTTTTTTTTTAAATTCAAACTTTAAGGGGATTTAAAAGATCTAAACCTCAAAAATAAAACACTGGCTGACTAATGACTGAATCTCCGTAACCATAAGGCTTAGGAAGCTTTTGCATTGAGATTCCTCTAAAGCTCTATGTGCTCACTAAGAAAGGTTTTTAAAAAATTCAAACTTTAAGGGTATTTAAAGAGTTTAAACCTTAAAAATAATTCAAACTTCAAAAGGTCTAAATCTCAAAAATAAAACACTGGCTGTCAAATTACTGAATCTCTGTAACCATAAGGCCTAGGAAGCTTAAATTTTGCAATTTAGGTTTCTCTAAGGCTCTAGGTGCTCCCTAAGAAAGGTTTTTTTTAAATTCAAACTTTAAGGGGATTTAAAAGGTCTAAACCTGATAAATAACACACTGGCTGACTAATGACTGAATCTCCGTAACCATAAGGCCTAGGAAGCTTTTGCATTCAGATTCCTCTAAAGCTCTATGTGCTCACTAAGAAAGGTTTTTAAAAAATTCAAACTTTAAGGGTATTTAAAGAGTCTAAACCTTAAAAATAATTCAAACTTTAAAAGGTCTAAATCTCAAAAATAAAACACTGGCTGACAAATTACTGAATCTCTGTAACCATAAGGCCTAAGAAGCTTAAATTTTGCATTTAGGTTTCTCTAAGGCTCTAGGTGCTCCCTAAGAAAGGGTTTTTTTAAATTCAAACTTTAAGGGGATTTAAAAGGTCTAAACCTCATAAATAAAACACTGGCTGACTAATGACTGAATCTCTGTAACCATAAGGCCTAGGAAGCTTAAATTTTGCATTGAGGTTTCTCTAATGCTCTAGGTGCTCACTAAGAAAGTTTTTTTTAAAAAAAATTCAATCTTTAAAGGTTTTAAAGGGGCTAAACCTCCAAAATAAAACTCTGACTGATTGATCACAATATCTCTGTAACCGTAAGGCCTAGGAAGCTTATATTTTGCACGGTACCTCCTTTTTGTCTCTAGGTACTCATTAAGAAAACTTTTTTTAAAAATTCAACTTTTAAAGAGGTTAAAATAGAGGCTTAAATCTCCAAAATAAACATTTTTTTTAAAATCTAGAACCCATATTTAGTGTCTGATCACGGTCGTCGTTTGCCCCTATTTTAATCTCTTTAAAGGTTGAATTATGTTCTTAAGTCGAACGAGGATTGACAACACTTTACTACTAAAGTTAATTTAAACTAAATTAACCAAATTGCATAACTAATGGTAGAAATGAATCCCGTAGCGAATCACGAGTCTTTAGCTACTACCCTACGACTGTTCACTAGTATCCATTGAAATACGAAATTGCTAGGCATGGCTGTATTAAACTGATTATAAGGACTGGGCTTGACCTGTCAAATTGTGCGAACAATTTTTTGTCTCGTGGGATTACTTTACTGTGAGTTACAAGTTCACTTGAAATACCTAACGCACGCTGTTGATGGAGTTTCACGACACAGTACTGCATCGGTGACACAGTACTGCATCAGTACTCAATCGGAATACGTTCCTTAAGAAGTGGAAGATAGGATTCCGGTAAAGGTTTTGTTTCAAATTTGTTGGGAAGGAGGATAACCGATGACTAAAAAAATCCAGGTTCGCAGTGGCGTAGCGAGAGGGGGGGCAGGAAGGTCTATCATGCCCCGGGCGCTTCTCGCAGAGGCGCGCCAAATGGTCCTTTTCACTAATCTATATATATAAAACAGTTCCGTAACTGACTCATTCATTCATTCATTCATTCATTCATTCACTGACTGACTGACATACAACGCACAGACCAAACCGCTGGACCTAAAGGGCTGAAATTTTGCATGGCGATTCTTCTTATAGTGTAGGGGTGCACTAAGAAAGATTTTTCAAAAATTCTTCTTAGATTTTTTAAAATTAAATTTTTAAGCTGTTTTTTAAACTTTTTTTACGTTTGCATTTAAAATAATAATTTGAGGGTTATAAAATTTATATCACAAGAAAGATCATAAAAATTCCTTTAAAATGAAATTTTTTTCGAATCTTTACCTCCAGTTCCTGATTTTTGGTGAATTTTTAAAGATTAATTTTTAGAATTTAATTTACTAAATGCTGATCACGTGACTTCCTTTTCTGGTACTTTAAATAAATTTATCGTCACGTGCATAAAAACTAAATAGACAAAAAATAATTTTTTTTTCTTGCTAATGAGGCAGACGATTGGACATTATCCAAAAAAATATTAAAATACAGTAAAAGAAATGTTCTAGAAACTGTACTATATTAACTGTATTATATTCTTTAGTATTCTTTATATTAGATTTAATTTGAATATCTTCTTCTACATTATTTTGTCTATAAAAATATCCCTTACAATTTTTTTATAAATATATATATATTTTACATCTATTATATACATTGATCGTCGTATTTATTATATATATATTGGCATTAATTGCATACATTCACCGATGTTTTTACTTTGAATGTACTCCGTAGCGAAGTGCGGGTTTTCAGCTAGTCTATATATATAAAACAGTTCCGTAACTGACTCATTCATTCATTCATTCATTCACTGACTGACTGACATACAACGCACAGACCAAACCGCTGGACCTAAAGGGATGAAATTTTGCATGGCGAATCTTCTAATAGTGTAGGGGTGCACTAAGAGAGATTTTTCAAAAATTCTTCTTAGATTTTTTTAAATTAAATTTTTAAGCTGTATTTTAAACTTTTTTTACGTTTGCATTTAAAATAATACATTGAGGGTTAGAAAATTTATATCACGAGAAAGATCATAAAAATTCCATCAAAATGAAATTTTTTTCGAATTTTTACCTCCATTTCCTGATTTTTGGTGAATTTTTAAAGATTAATTTTTAGAATTTAATTTATTAAATGCTGATCACGTGATTTCTTTTTCTGGTACTTTCAATAAATTTATCGTCACGTGCGTAACAACTAAATAGACAAAAAAAAAATTTTTTTCTCTTTCTAATGCGGCAGACGATTGGATATTATCCAAAAAAAATGCATATCCCTTACGATTTTTTTATAAATATACATATATAGATAGATATATATTTTACATCAATTGTATACATTGATCATCGCATTTATTATAAATATATATATTTATTTTTTGGCATAAATTGCATACGTTGACCGTTGTATTTAATTTGAATGTACTCCGTAGCGAAGCGCGGGTTTTCAGCTAGTCTATATATATAAAACAGTTCCGTACCTGACTAACTGACTGAGTCACTGACATACAACGCTGGACCTAAAGGACTGAAATTTTGCATGGCGATTCTTCTTATGGTGTAGGGGTGCACTAAGAAAGATTTTTCAAAAATTCTTCTTAGATTTTTTTTAATTAAACTTTAAGCTGTTTTTGTAACTTTTTTTAACTTTGCATTTAAAATAATAATTTGAGGATTATAAAATTTATATCACGAGAAAGATATTACGAGAAAGATTCATAAAAAGTCCTTTAAAATGAAATCTTTTTCGAACCTTTACCTCGATTTTCTGATTTTTGGTGAGTTTTTAAAGATTAATTTTAATTTTTAGAATTTAATTTATTAAATGCTGATCACGTGATTTCTTTAAATAAATTTATTGTCACGTGCATAACAACTAAATAGACAAAAAAAATGTTTTTTCTTGCTAATGCGGCAGACGATTGGATATTATCCAAAAAAAAATAAATGTCCCTTACGATTTTTTTATAAATATATATATATATATATATATATATATATATATATATATATATATATATATATACACTGCTCAAAAAAATTAGGGGAGCAAGCAAAGAAGTTAAGAAAACCGTGGGAGAGAGCCACGTATTGGCATAAAATGGATAGTACACGCGTATCAATGAGCAATACAGAAAAAAAGACGCCAAAAAAATTTGTAATTAAGCTTTAATTCTTTGAAAATATGGAAAAAACATGAAAAGATGATTTACGGCAACAATTTGGTTACATGTAAACGATAAAAAAAGTATTGTTTAGAAATGATGCAAGATTTTTAATATGGCGTGTGGTCACCTCGAACAGCTAAGACTGCTGCACACCTGTTTTCCATGGATGTGATGATGTTATCGATAAGACTTTGGGGAATACTGTTCCACTCCTCAAGAAGTGCAATCTCCAAGTCTCGGACAGTAAAAGGAGGCCTTGGTCTCGCAGCAATGCGTCGTCCGAGCATGTCCCAAACATGCTCGATTGGATTCAGGTCAGGAAAGCACGCTGGTCATTCCAGACGCTGTATTGTTTAAACTTCAAGCATGTTCTTCACAAGACGAGCTGTATGCGGTCTGGCATTATCATGCTGGAAAACAAAGGAATCTCCAATGGCTGCAGCGTAAGGTATGACATGAGGTCTCAGTATCTCGTCTGTATACCTTCGGGCCGTCAAAGTACCATTCCGAATGATATGCAGGTCCGTACGTCCACCTATGCTGATTCCACCCCATACCATAAAACCAGCTCGTCTTTATTGTGACCATTCACGAACGAAAGTGGGGTTATTTCGAGTGCCCCTTTCCCTCCATACCAAAAGACGTCGGGTGTCACACCCCAGACTGCATCGGGACTCGTCTGTAAACAGCACTTGGCTCCAATCATGTTGCTCCCAATCTCGATGTTCAGCAGCCCATCTTCTTCGGGCCGCACGGTGGCGTGAGGTCAACGGAATGCAGACCATTGGCCTACGTGCATAGAGACCTCCCTGATGAAGCCTATTACGTACTGTTTGGCTGGACACCCTTCGTCCTGTTGCCAAGAGCAACTGTCTTTGCAGCTGAGTAGCATTGTCTGTTCTGTTTCGACGAGCTGTTAACAGTATATACCGGTCATCAGTTGCTGTAGTGGCGCGTGGCCGACCTTGCCCTGGTCGACGTCTAACATTCCCTGTTTCTTGGAATCGATTCCACAGCCTTGCAACGACACTTCTGGCGACTCCAACAGCGTCCGCGACACTACGTTGTGTTTACCCGGATTCAAGTCTGCCTATAATACGCCATGCCATGGAATCCGGTAAATCACGTTGTTGAGACATTTTCAAGTCACCTTTTCTCAAAAAGAATAACTGAGCAATCGAATTTCACAGTTAAGGCAGTGAAACAGACGTTTCTGCAACATCCCGATTTCCGCCCTTATGTTCTTTTCCTGGTTTTTGACGTCATGAACTTTGATTTGCATATGAAGTTTTCTTCTTCTGTTTCCTGCTAGGCTTTAAATTATGGATGATTTATTTTATGTTACTTAGTATTTGCGTAATTTCGTTAAAACCATGTGCTCCCCTAATTGTTTTGAGTAGTGTATATATATATATATATATATATATATATATTACATCAGTTGTATACATTGATCGTCGCATTTATTATAAATATATATATTTATTTCCTTTCGCATTAATTGCATACATTGACCGTTGTATTTAATTTGAATGTACTCCGTAGCGAAGCGCGGGTTTTCAGCTAGTTCTATATATTATATGTTTTTCGGGAGGGGGGGGGGGCGTCAAAAAGTTATCGTGCCCCGGGTGCCAATTATGCTCGCTATGTCACTGCAGGGCCAGTCGCATAGGTCAGGCGCCGGATAGAAATAGACGCCAAAATGAGACAGTAAAAATAAGAAATTCTTAACGAATAACGAAAAAAATATTAATACAGTGAAACCCCGATTTAACGTTATTCAAGGGACCATAAAGAAATGACGCTATATGCGGGAAAACGTCAAATCGGGGTAAGACAAAAACAAAACACTGAGCATAAAATAAAGACTAATGTAGGTAACATACCTTTTATTTCTTCATTTACAAGGGTTTAGGCATCAGTTTTATAAATTATGCTTTAAAGAAATCGGTTATTTTACTTTGTGGCCTGATTTTAGCGGTTATGCAAGTATTGCACGTATTGATATGCAAGATTTTTTTCACAATTTCTGACTAGTTTAGGAAAATTTCATTGAGTTTTTCCCCGCTGCAAAAACGTTAAATCTGGGATTTTTTAACATTAAAAGTATAGGAAATTAATTGGGACTAATGGAAAATGATGTTATTTGCGGGAAATCGTTAAATACGGGTTACGTTAAATCGGGGTTTCACTGTATTTTAACCTTTTCCTTACGGGTAGGGATACCATGTATCCCATAAGAATACGGGACCAAGATTGAATACATATATATATATATATATATATATATATATATATATATATATATATATATATATATATATATATATATATATATGTATGTATATATATGTGTATACATATATATACATATATATGTGTATACATATATATGTATATATATATATATATATATATATATATATATATATATATATATATATATATATACAGTCGAACCTCCATATATCGAAGTAGCAAAATGCCAGAAAAAAATTCGATATATAGAAATTTCGATATATAGAATTGATCTTAGTTTTATCATAATTATCCTAAAATATTAAAATTAAAGCTAATTTTCGTATACGAATCTCCATTTCCAATTTATATGCGAATCACATTAAATGAAAGTTAACTAAAAAATGAATTAATGTGAAAGATTTATTGAGTACTATATACCTTTAAAATAACAATAATCCAGACAGGTTACAGTGATAACAGTTACATTCTTTTAAAAACAAACTTCGAATATCTTGCTGAACAGCCTTTTTTGCGGAAAGTTCATCAAAGAAATGCTCGCATTTATTCAGTCCATTAAAAACTTTATGAGGGTTCCACGAAGTATTGTTTCAAACGCCAAAAATTTTATTCTAAAGTGGAATAAAATCTCCCAATATGTCGTGAAAAAAATTTCGATATATAGAGATTTTTTCGATATATAGAAACAGTTTTTCTATGTAATGAACATGGAGATTTGCTAAGAGTTCGATATATAGAAAATTTCGATATAGGGAAGTTCGATATATGGAGGTTCGACTGTATATATATATATATATATATATATATATATATATCCCTTCATACAAAGGAGGTATGAAATATCGTGTTCTAAAGAGGGAATCGGAAAAATGGGCCCCGTAAGCTAAAGGTTAATCTGACGTATGGCGAAATTCGTAAAAATACGCAAATATAAGCGAATATTTAGACTGTTTTTTTTATACATTTCTTGAATCTGAGATCACGAGGAATAAATTTTGAATGCCTATTTCGAAACGTTGCTGTAACTCTAAGAATTATACTACTAACACTATACTGGCAACTTTAGAAGCAGATGAACGCAGTTTTTCTCAACCGAAAATTTTAGAAAATTATCTACGAACAACAATCACCCAAGAGAGGTTGAATGACCTGGCAATCGTTTCTATAGAAAACACGGTATCTAAAACAATTAATTATAGACATGCAATCAAGCGGAACCGCTTGATTTCGAGATCATTCAATCATCATCATTCAAAATTTTCGAATCATTCTTCGAGAAAGGCTCGAAGAATGATTGGGTCATTATTTCTACTGCAAAACAAATTATATTCAAATTTATTTACTTTTTCTGCTTTTTTAAAAAGTTCTATCATTTTTTTAAAAAATAAGTTTTTTTAATAAATAAACTTTTTAGTTAACACATATTTTTCCCAAAATGATCGTTATTCCAAAAACAGATTGTTTCTAATAGTGATACATCCATTAGTTAAAGTCTGTCAAAAATTTAAAAAGACGCCGTTTTTAAAATTTGCCTCAGGGATAAGACGAATCGGCCCGGCCCTGAAAAATGGTTTATCAATTATTAATTATCAATTATTAATTACCATTATCAATTAATATTTGGTATATCAATTATTAATTACTAATTATGGTCAATAAATTATTAATGGTTTATCAATTATTAATTATCAATTATTAATTACCATTATCAATTAATATTTGGTATATCAATTATTAATTACTAATTATGGTCAATAAATTATTAATGGTTTATCAATTATTAATTATCAATTATTAATTACCATTATCAATTAATATTTGGTTTATCAATTATTAATTACTAATTATGGTCAATAAATTATTAATGGTTTATCAATTATTAATTATCAATTATTAATTACCATTATCAATTAATATTTGGTATATCAATTATTAATTACTAATTATGGTCAATAAATTATTAATGGTTTATCAATTATTAATTATCAATTATTAATTACCATTATCAATTAATATTTGGTATATCAATTATTAATTACTAATTATGGTCAATAAATTATTAATGGTTTATCAATTATTAATTATCAATTATTAATTACCATTATCAATTAATATTTGGTATATCAATTATTAATTACTAATTATGGTCAATAAATTATTAATGGTCTATCAATTATTGATTATTAATTATCAATTATTATTATCAATTATTATTATCAATTATTAATTACAATTATTAATTACAGAGAGCTTATACGCCAGGGTGGCGAAGATAAACAGTGTTAGGAAACATTTGGGATTGTCTTCAGACCCGGAAGACCCCAACACAGAAAAAGGTTATAAAGGTAACCCTCCTGTAACACGGTAGATAGGTTCCTAGAAAATGCCGTGCTGTGTGAAATCGTATTATATGAGACCCAGGGCCAGTTAAAAAAAGGGGGTTACGTTCCGAAAACTTATTAAAAACAAATTTTTTTTAAAAATTCCATATAAGCAACTTAATTTTTATTAAAATATAAATGTGAATAAAACAAAACGAAAAGAAACAAAATAATATTATGTTCATTTAATGCGACCTTAATTTAATAAATTTCTTCCTCATCACTGCGCAGTACAATCAAACGAGAGCGTTTTTTGCGATTGAACGATATCACCTTCACTTTCTGAACCTTTTTCTTCATTTAGATTTTTTACACCTTCTATCCTCTTTAAAAAACCTGTAATTTTGGTTTTATTTTCTGGTTCTTAGAAGGTCATTGTAGATTCACGGTACGGAGATAGATAATTTTGCAGCTCCCTTTTGAATTCCCGGCTTCTTTCAGTGGAAAGGTTCAGGAAAAAGGATTCAAGATTTTTAGCTAAGCTTATGCCTTATTGTAATTTTATAGAGTTATAAATTAATAAATTATAATTCGTTTATACATTTTCATGTAAAGCCACTATTTATTCCTTCCCGTCATTATTTTAAGGTAATTAATTTTTTAAATGTGTTAAACAAAAATCATGTTATATAGTGCTATAGAAGTACAGTGTTGTACAAAGGTTTTCGCAATTTTTTTTATCGTGTGAGAGCGAAACCGTGTTACAGGTTACAGTGTTATACGAGGGTTCCCGCAATTTATCCTATCGTGTTAGAGCGAAACCGTGTTGTAAGATGCCGTGCTGTAGGAGGGCTACCTGTATTTGATACTAGCTGAAAACACGCACTTCGCTACGGAGTACATTCAGATTAAATACAACGGTCAATGTATGCAGTTAATGCCAAGAAAAAAACAAAAGAATATATATTTATTATAAATACCACGATCAATGTATGCAATTAATGCTAAATATATATATATATATACTTATATATAAAGAGAGAGCGATTTTTTAAGTGGAGGGTAATCTTCAGAACCACTGTACCTATTTGAAAAATTCTTTCACTGTTTGAAAGGTACATTATTCCAGATGGACATAGGCTATATATTATGTATATCTAATCAGTAGAAATAAAGTTAGGGGCTTAATCCTAACAATCTCCATTGTTTCCGCTACTGTCTTCTACCGCTTTTTGTTCCGAAGATTTCAACGATCCTTATCGTGGTGCTATCGCGGTGGGCTTCTGTTCTGACGCTAGCGGTTCGAACCTAGCCGTTCTCCGGCACGCCTTTTTCTTTTAAAAAATTTATTTTAATTATTAAATAACATAAAATTAATTTAAGGTATTATTTTGGTTATTATTAAGGTAAAAAAAGATTTACAATTTATTGGCTATCAACTGGAAATTTATTGGTATAATATTTTGTTCAACCCGGACAAAGTCGGGACGGGCCGCTAGTATATATATATATTTATAAAAAAATCGTAACGGATATTTTTAGAGACAAAATCATGTAGAAGAAAACATTGAAATTAAATCTAATAGAACATACTAAAGGATATAGTAGAGTTAATATAGTACAGTTTGGGGAACATTTCTTTTACTGTATTTTAATATTTTTTTGGATAATGTCCAATCGTCTGCCGCATTAGCAAGAAAAAAAATACTGTCAATTTATTTCGTTCTTATGCACGTGACGCTAAATTAATTTAAATTATCACAAAAGAAAAGAAACCACGTGATCGGCATTTAATAAATTAAATTTTAAAAATTAATCTCTAAAAATTCACCAAAAATCAGAAAATGGAGGCAAAGATTCGAAAAAGATTTCACTTTAAAGGAATTTTTATGATCTTTCTCGTTATATAAATTTTATAACCCTTAGATTATTATTTCAAATGCAAACTTTAAAGAATGTTACAAAAACAACTTAAAAATTTAATTTTAAAAAATCTAAGAAGAATTTTTCAAAAATCTTTCTTATTGCACCCCTACACTATAAGAAAAATCGCCATGCAAAATATCAACCCTTTAGGTCCAGCGGTTTGGACTGTGCGTTATCTGTCAGTCAGTCAGTTACAGAACTGTTTTGTACATGTAGATCAGGGGTGTCAAACTCAAAGGCTAACTTGGGCCAAACAAACAAGGTTTAACTATAGGTGGGCCGCAAAAAAAATCAATATTAATAGAAACGTATGTTTATTTACCTAATTACAGTATATTCAACATAAATATACGCATTTTGTTTAATAATAGCAAAAAATGAGTATAATTTAGAAAACATTTAGCGAATTCTTCCTATCTTATTATAATTCGGCGTCGGTATTTTATTATATATTATTGTGTGCCAATATATTGGCCGGGCCGCAAAAATGTTCGTCGCGGTCCGCATGCGGCAAGCGGGCCGCGATTTGACACCCCTGATGTAGATGATAGACAATTTAAGCGTCGTTTCTTCTAATATTTTTATAAAATATATCCCTTTCGGATTGTTATAACTAATACACTGAAGTGCCACTGAATTAGGGATAGCAAAGTCTATGCAAATTGTGTACCGCTGCGCATCATGTATGCGCAAGTGAGGGCACTGTGGTAACTGCATATATAGCGCGTACTGTGGTTGTTCTGAATTAGTTATTGGAATTGCCAGTATGGGTAAACTGCCCGATTTAGACGCCTTCGACCGCGGACAAATCGTATGTGCGCGACGCATGGGCCATTCAATTTCCGAAATCGTCAGACAGATAGGATTTTCAAGGTCGACAGTGCCAAGAGTATACCAAGAATACATGGATGGTGGAAAAAAAACTAGCGATCGGGCAAACTGCAAAGGACAATTAGCCTTGACAGTGCGTGGTGAGAGACGGCTCAGGCGTATTGTACGTAGCCAGCGAAGCCAAACATTAGCTCAAATTATCACCCAGTTTAATGACGGTGCCAGTCGTACAGTCAGTAAACGGACTGTGCAACGCTCTCTTCACCGTATGGGTTTCGGGAGCCGTCGACCTACGAGAGTACCATTGCTCTATACTCGCCATCGGGCTGCACGTCTTGCCTGGGCAAGAGAGCACAGAGACTGGAGTGTAGAGGACTGGAAACGAGTAGCATGGAGTGATGAGTCTCGATTCCGACTACTTAACGCCGACGGGAGGCTGAGAATATGGCGTCAGGCTCATGAAGCCATGGATCCTGCATGCCTGGCTGGAACTGTACAAGGGCATGGTGGCTCAATCATGGTCTGGGGTGTTTTTTCGTGGCACAGTTTGGGATCTTTGGTGCGTGTACCAACCTCCCTCAATGCCATTCGGTACGTAGAGTTGCTGGGTGATCACCTCCATCCGTTTATGCTGTTCTGTTATCCGCACGGTAATGGAGTTTTCCAGCAAGACAACTGTACCTCTCACAAGTCCCGGTTGGCTACTGGCTGGTTGGAAGAGCATTCCTCTGACTTCTCTGTCATGAATTGGCCACCTAGAAGCCCAGACTTAAATCCTATTGAGCATCTTTGGGATGTTTTGGAACAAGGCGTGAATGGCCATCACACAGCACCAAAGAACCTTACTGAATTATGGACAGCTTTAGCCAATATTTGGCAAGCCATTCCCGTGGAACGTTTCTAGAAACTTGTTGAATCTATGCCTCGTCGTGTGGCAACCGTTATCAAGGCCAGAGGAGGCCCAACTCGTTACTAGGTAGGTATCCCTAATTCAGTGGCACTTCAGTGTATTTATAAATTCTCAAACAGTTTTAGTAGGTTTAATAATTATTTTTCTTTTAATTGTTTTAATGAATGCTGACCATATCCTCTGTTTTTTTCGGACTCGATTATGGAAGAAATATGTTTTCTCGTTTTTGGAGAGACTAGGGACTTTTTGCAATCTTTGCAGTTTTAATAAATTTTTTTCTTTTACTGTTTAATACCATTTTATCTATTAAATGTCCTTATCTTGTGCTTTTGAATATGCATATCGTCTAAGGATGTTTGTCCATAGGTCTGAACTGGATATATATATATATATATATATATATATATATATACTAGCTGAAAACCCGCGCTTCGGTACGGAGTACATTGAAATTAAATACAACGGTCAATGTATGCAATTAATTAAAAAAAATAAATATATATATATATATTTATAATAAATACGACGATCAATGTATACAATTGATGTAAAAAAAACATATTTATGAAAAAATCGTAAGGGATATTTTTATAGACAAAATAAAGTCCAATCGTCTGCCGCATTAGCAAGAAAAAAATATTTTTTTGTCTATTTATTTTTGCACGTGACGATAAATTTATTTAAAGTACCAGAAAAAGAAATCACGTGATCAGCATTTAATAAATTAAATTCTAAAAATTAATCTTTAAAAATTCACCAAAAATCAGGAAATGGAGGTAAAAATTCGAAAAAAATTTCATTTTGAAGGAATTTTTATGATGTTTCTCGTGATATAAATTTTACAACCCTCAATATATTATTTTAAATGCAAATGTAAAAAAAGTTTAAAAAACAGCTTAAAAATTTAATTTAAAAAAATGTAAGAAGAATTTTTGAAAAATCTTTCTTAGTGCACCCCTACACTATTAGAAGAATCGCCATGCAAAATTTCAGCCCTTTAGGCCCAGCGGTTTGATCTGTGCGTTGTATGTCAGTCAGTCAGTGAATGAATGAATGAATGAGTCAGTTACGGAACTGTTTTATATATATATATATATATATATATATATATTTATATATATATATATATATATATATATATATATATATATATATATACATATATATATATATATATATATATATATATATATATATATATATATATATATATATACACTCTGTCACAAAAAAATATATGCACCCAGAAGGAAACGAGCTACTGTCACGAAACTTAACATAAGCATCCTGTCCGATCATCTACGCCCATTCATGTCCATCGTGCATTCCGACGGACTTGGACAATTCCAGCAGGACACCCCACACGTCAAGAGTTGCTACCGAGTGACTCCAGGATCACTATTCTGACTTCAGACACTTCCATTGTCCACCTAAATCCCCAGACATGAACATTATTGAGCATATCTGGGATGCCTTGCAACGTGCTGTTCAGAAGCGATCACCGCCCCCTCGTAGTCCTATGGATTTGTGGGCTGCCCTGCAGGATTCATGGTGTGAATTGCCTCCAGGATACCTTCAGACATTAGTCGAGTCCATGCTACGTCGTGTTACAGTACTTCTGCGTGCTCGTGGGGGTCCTACACGATATTTGGCAAGTGTACCAGTTTTTCTGGCTCTTCTGTGTATATAACCAATTGGTGAAATTCTTAACGAAAACCCGAAGTAAATCATTATGTTGTGAAGGATCCACAATTTGGACATTTTGAACTCCTTCCAACGTCATAGCCATTTTGTTTTTCCGACACGATTACGGGGCATAAAACGGCCATATTGGAAAAAGGAGGAACTGCACCAATTTTCCAAGAAACATCGCACCCCCTGAATTCCTCAGGACGGGGGAAAGAAATTCCAGGAAATTCAACGGACATCCAATTTTCTTGGAAATAAGCGTACCACGTGGGTCAACCATGGAGATGTCGGAACATCCTGCCCTCGAATAAAAAAACTCGAAGAGGCAGTAAATTTACGTGAATAACTGACCTGGGGAGGAGTTATAATAAAGATTGGGGGAGCCCCGAGTGTGGGAGAAACGACGTTCGGAGGGAGAGCGAGAGAGCGATTTGAGGTGGCGAGCTGCGAAGAAAGCCTGGGAAGAAAAGACGCCCCCGTAAAAATGGCGAGATGTCCGTGTTCAACCGCCAGAGCCGATTCGGCTACCTCTTCCATTGAAGGGTCCCAAGATTTTTAGCCCGATGCCTGAAGCCTCCTCCGGTAGAAGTGCCTCAACGACGCCATGCTCTGCTGTTTCATCAAAATCTCCCCAGGTTGGTCATTTCTTCCCCCTTTAAATAGTGCTCATGCCGTTTGAGAGATCACGAGACTTTATTTCACTCGACCCGTAATGGTTATGCCGCAGGAAGCGGATGAAGTATGCCCTAATTCTGTTAAAATATGTATAGCCAAGATCTTAAATATAATATGTAAACCCGATCTTTTCTTGTAAAATATTGTATAATAAATGTTGTTATTTTTATTTATAAACGCATAGTTCCCTTTGGAGTTCTCCTCCCTAATTTTACACAACGCAAAGGGGTATCTCTGGTACCCCTCATAACACATTATGAATTAGAATGTTGTTATTTTTTTTTTTAGTAGAACAGGAATTTTCGGAAAGCGACGTTTTGTGTTTGAAAGATGTTGTCTTTGAGATAAACAAATCCTGTAACCGGATGGTGATTAAAAAGATACGACTTCCACGAAAATTGTGAAAAACAAGAACACGCAGCTTTTTGTCTCTCCAAAGTTAAATCTAAGAATAGCTACGAGTTTCGAATTAGGAGAGTTCGTGCTCTATAGCAGGTTTTCCCAAAGTTGGCGATACCGTCCCCTCCCCCCGGTGGGCAATAGGACGATCCAAGGGGGGGGGGGTAAATTTAAATTCAAACTCAGCTATCAAGAGATCTGGTTGCAAGAACAGATACCGATACTTTATTCTGGATTATAAGGCTACAAAAGTTTTTAATTGCGCTTCTTTATCCAGCGAAGTCACAAATCTGCTTATTAATGTAGAAATATGGCTACTATGTTCTACTAGAAACTAAACTAAAGAGTGAGAAACTTCAAAACGAAAGTGGTGCAAAGTTTAAATCATTTTTGACTGTTTTTTAATGAATTTAATATATTTACATATTTACAAGAAGATGATAATAGGCTGGAAAGCCTCAGAATTAACAAAATTCAACAGAATAGACATATTATGGGATCTTAATCCCCTTCAAAGAAAGACTACATTCTAAAACTGATTCATCACTCTAGCAACAACAAAGAAGAGAGACGAAATTGTAAATTGCAAACATTTGAGAATAAAATCAAACGATGGGCTTGCAGCGCCATCTCTTGACATATTTCTCTTCATTAAAAACACAAAATGACTACAAATAGCTAATCGCGAGGATTTAAAAGAGCTGCTGACAAAAACAGAACCGAACATAAATAAATTGATAGCAGTTCATCCTTCTCATTAAGATTAGTTTTAATGTTATTCGTAATTTTTACTTTAAAATTATAATTCTTCGTTATCTTCATTTTCTGCATGTAATGCGAATATCACTATGGTTGGTTTCAATAAATGATTTTATAATTTCAAGCTTAAACGTGTCTTATTGACAGCATCTTTCTATACCATGTTAAAGGACAGAGCCGGTCAACATAGGTGAGGTGGTGAGGAGCCGAATAGAAATAGGCGCCAAAATGAGACAAGTGAAAATACGAAAATTTTAACGAATAAAGAAAAATATTAATTTAATAAATGAAGAAATTCATAAAAATATACATATATATAAGCGAATATTTAGACTAATTTTTTTTTATAAACTCCTGAACTTCAGGTTATGAGAATAAATTTTGAATGCATATTTCAAAACGTTGTTGTAGCCCTAAGAATTCTACTAACACTTTCTGTAACTGTTTAGACCTCGTGGTTAAGTAGCTTGTTTATAGTTTCCATGGACACATAAACCACTCCTTCCTTAGATAGATACATATATCTTGATTTATTTATACATATTTACAGAATCTGTTATATACTATTTTCATTACTAATCAATCGTTATCACTCATCAATCCATCGAAAACCAGAGAGAGAGAGTAGTGACTCAGTTCAATCTAAAGTTCAGCATAGAGACGGGATGCATGTTCCATATTTACCTCTTCTCCTTCTCTTATTTGGACCTTCTTCTCTCTTCATTTTTACTACCCCATCTTTCAGAAAATCCAGATCGTTCTAGAAGCTTCTTGATGGGCGTGGGAAAGCTCTTGCGGCTTCCGTTCAGTTACTGTGTTCTGTCGTCTTCCCTTTTAAAAACTTTAGGTCTGAAATGTCCACTTCCGTATGAACCTGCTGACTTTCCTTGTCGCTTGAACGTGCGACTTTAAAAAAGGAGACTCATTTAATAATAAAATAACACTTTATTAAGATAACGTTAGAACATGACCGCTCTGATTCGCGTTGTTGCTACATCTACCGTCTTTTTACATTTTCAGCGCTCACAGCGCCATCTCTCGGCGAGCAAATAGCTTTAACAGTTCAGAGCATCTGGTCCCATTGATGGCTGTAATTACCTCCCTTTGAAATGCCCGTTAACGACTTGTTTAACGAGTTGTCAATCTTTTCTTATATTGGTCGCATATGGAAAGGTTTTTCCCAATTAAGCACCAAACAGCACCACCATGCGTGTATGCCTCTGACAGTAACTGTACTAATAAACAGGAAAACTAACGCAAATAAAGCACAAATAGCAGTAAGGTACAATTTGTGCTTTATTTACGTTGGATTTCCTGTTTATTCCTCGAGCACAAAGGTTTTGTCTTTTCTTTTCAAAACATTGGCGGTAACTGTACTACTTTTTTTGAGGTTTGTTTCTGGGTTTTCTGGAAAGAGCACTGTTAGTTTCCACCTCATGGTTCATCAATTTGTAACGTCGCATTGGCGCCGTATCGCCAGGTCCCGGTTATGCACATTGCGTTTTTTCGCTTTCTTAAGATTTAAATCAACGGTTATCATTTTGTTTACAGTGGACACCGAGCATTTTAATGATTTTGCAACTGTCCTTTGACTAGGGGGATTTTCTTTTAACATTAAACAACGTACCTTTGCAATAGTCGAAGATGTCCGTTTTTTCCTTGGATACTTGTTTGGAATTTTTGTCTCACTTGAGGCTCCAATTTGACGTTTTTTTCCTTTCTTGTTGACGATATTACCTATCGCCGCTTTAGATATCACAAAACCATGACTCTCACATCGTTTTTGGATAACGGAGTATGCATATTTCTCTTCGGAAAGAGCATAAATGTAGCCTTCGAACCACTGCTTTGTTAAAAACGCCCTTTTGAATAAAAACAAAACTTTCAAGCTGTAGACGATAATTTTGCCTTTTAAAAACATAGTACAATTGCAATTATTTCTTTTGCAGCAAACGATTTTTTATTACCGCTTACCAAAATCGTCTAAAAAATGTGCGAACAGCCTCTGTATATTTGTTATTACAGTGTATAGCTGATAAGGTGAAGCATTCATAAACATGTTTCACATCAAATTGAAAACGCCTTTCACCTTCTGCAGTACGTCTGATACAACCTGATATTTAACATTTTTCCTAAAGCAGGAAGCGAAATTAAAAAATTTCACTTATTTGGTACCCTATCTATTTTAGTGTTGAGAAACATCGTTGAAGAAATTTTGCACGTTAAAGAGGACAATTTTTGGGCCCCCCCCCCCTAGCATCAGGGGGCCCTGGGGAAAATCCTGATTTGCCCATACGATAAAAAGGCCCTGCATATCGCCACAATTTGGCAACCGTACCACGTTCTCTTCATCTATATATATATAACAGTTCCGTAACTGACTCATTCATTCACTGATTGACTGACTGACATACAACGCACAGACCAAACCGCTGGACCTAAAGAACTGAAATTTTGCATGGCGATTCTTCTTATAGTGTAGGGGTGCACTAAGAGAGATTTTTGAAAAATTCTTCTTAGATTTTTTTAAATTTAATTTTTAAGCTGTTTTTTTTTACTTTTTTTAAGTTTGCATTTAAAATAATAATTTGAGGGTTATAAAATTTATATCACGAGAAAGATCATAAAAATTCCTTTAAAATGAAATTTTTTTCGAATTTTTACCTCCATTTCCTGATTTTTGGTGAATTTTTAAAGATTAATTTTTAGAATTTAATTTATTAAATGCTGATCACGTGATTTCTTTTTCTGGTACTTTCAATAAATTTATCGTCACGTGCATAAAAACTAAATAGACAAAAAATAATTTTTTTTCCTTGCTAATGCGGCAGGCGATTGGACTTATCCAAAAAAATATTAAAATACAGTAAAAGACATGTTCTAGAAACTGTACTATATTGACTGTACTATATTCTTTAGTATTCTTTATATTAGATTTAATTTGAATATCTTCTTCTACATTATTTTGTCTATAAAAATATCCCTTACGATTTTTTTATAAATATATATATATATATATATATATATATATTTTACATCAATTATATACATTGATCGTCGTATTTATTATATATATATTGGCATTAATTGCATACATTGACCGATGTTTTTACTTTGAATGTACTCCGTAGCGAAGTGCGGGTCTTCAGCTAGTATTAACCATAAACTGAATCGAACTATAACCAATGCGAGCCCTTCAAAAATTCTGTTTTACGTTTTCTTTGCTGAAACTTTCTGAGAAACAAAGCTCCATTATTGCTATGCGTAAAGGTATTGTATACCTTTTCATAAGATCTAAATTTTAGATTACACGCTTACATTAATACCATAATTAGCAAATACATAACTACACGTATGCTTCACAACCTCCTCTTAAGCCACTATTCGTATTACTTAATTATGCAAATTAATGAAACTGACATTTTACTTAAGGGATAAAACGTAGAAAAAAAACCCGAAAAAAATACTTTCCGAGGAAACTGCATGAATATTTTACTTTCATACCTTTTTATGCAACAATTTTACACTAAATTTATTCATAGAAGGGGGAAAAAAATAACCTCTGACACATCTTTTCTTGAGGAATATATCCAAATTTCTCTCTTTTTTTTATTCGAAAAGCGAGAAAAATATTCTTCCGCCATATTAATTAAGCTCCGTTCTTTTGTTTCGAGCATAATTAACTGGAAAATTAACGTCGAAAAAATTAACTGATTTTAAGCAACAGATGCTGAAGAAAATCTGCCACCTCGTAGAGTCTTATAAAAGATTAGTTGACTGAAATGTTTAAATACGTTTTGTAATAAGCTTTTCCGCGCAGAGGACTTAATTTTTTCATTTTTTCCCGCGTCGAAACATGCGTCCAAATAAAACTTTGTGATAAGATGCAAAAATAATTTAATGGTGACTTTCATTAAAAGATTTTTTTTTTGTGGATTTTCTTATTTTCTTTTTTCACGTTGACCATAAAGAAAATTATTTTTTCCCGTTACGTTTGCGCATGTAGTGAAAAAATAATTTATGAGGGATTAATTAAATATAAATGTTCGTTCTTTATCTCAGTCAGGACTCGTGCTTTAAAATGTACACTGCTGGCCACCCAAATTGCAACACCAAGAAAGACAAGAGATATCACAACAAAATTTATTTTGTAGATAACATGTTGACCAAGTATCAAATGATTAAATTTATAGACTTCTGTGAAGTGTGGTTCCTGCCAAAATCAGTAGCCAGAGTAGCCGCCATTGTTGGAGATCACCGCTGCCACACGCCTCGGCATTGATTCAAAGAGACTTTGGATGAGTTCTTGGGGTACAGCAGACCAAGCAGCTTCCACACGTTGCCAAAGTTGATCTGCTGTGGCAGCTGGGGATGGAATCTGGGTCAATCGTAGAGCAACCATGGACCACATGTTTTCTATCGGCGAAAGATCCGAAGAGCGAGGCTGCCAGGGAAGCAATTCAATCTGGCGATTGACGAAGAACCGTTGGACAATGCGTGCCACGTGTGGTCGCGCATTATCCTGTTGAAATATGGCTGTGGGCAAGCCCTGAAGGTAAGGAAGGACAACTGGCTCCAACACCTCGGAGATGTAGCGCTGGCTGTTTAAAGTACCGGCAATGCGTACTAGAGGTGTGCGAGAGTGATATCCAATACCGCCCCATACCATAATACCCGGTGCAGGACCAGTGTGGCGGTGCATAACGCAACTGTTCAGCATCCTCTCTTCACGGTGTCTCCAGTCTCGAATGCGACCATCGTGGTGTTGCAGACAGAAGCGTGACTCGTCAGTAAAGACAATTTCATTCCATTCTGCCGTCCACATCCTTCTGTCATCGCACCATTGGCGGCGGAGACGTCTGTGGTTCTGCGTCAAGGGTAGACGAAGCAATGGACGTCTTGCGAACAGACCACTCTGCTGTAAACGGCGTCGAATGGTACGCGCAGACACTGGATGATGCGTTACAGACTGCATGTGCTGTGCTATGGTTCGTGATGTGAGTGAGCGATCCGTCAATGCCATGCGCACAATTTGCCTGTCATCACGTGAAGTGGTGCGCTGAGGTGGATGCGATCGAACACGCCGGTCCGTCGTACCCTCCTGCATCCAACGATCACATATCCGCATTACAGTTGTTTGGTTTCGTCCAACACGACTACCGATTTCCCTGAAAGATAATCCACAATCTCGGTAGGCCACTATCCTTCCTCTGTCGAACTCGGATACTTGATCAAAAGATGATCGCTGTTTTCGACGAGGCATAATTGATCGTTTTTTTTGAAAAAACCACAAGAAAAACACAATTGCCGAACTTGAAATCGTCGAAATCTCCAAGCCTTAAATAGCGCTTTGAAGTGGCGCCACAGGCGCGCGTGATGTGCGTCTGCGCTGAAATTCTAATAATTTGCATATCTCACCTCCGCTAATGCATGTTGTAAATTTCATGTTATTTGCATGTTTCCTTCAGGGTGTTACATTTACAGTGGCCAGCAGTGTATCTCAATTTCGTTATAGTGGAATATCCGTTCAACAAACTTAAATTTAATGATATTTGCAGAACCTTGACTTTTAACGATATTAAGAATTTAATGAATCCCGCAGGAGAAAAATAATTTCTATAGTCGTAAATTTTCGCAACGAAATACAAAATATTGAGGTTTTTTTTAAAATCCTTTTTGTGTTTTACGAGTTTTGTTTTAGAGGATTTTAGGTCGTTATTAATCTTATGAGTGCATGGGTATGTAAGGGGGGGGGGGCGGATCTAAACCAGTGGTGAGCAAACCTTTTTCGAACCCGACCCCCATATTTCTTTAAATAGAAAATCACGCGACCCCAATGAAAATTTATTTTTAATAGCAAATTTTTTTTTAAAAATTAGGAAAATGTTAACAAAAGAAAACAAAAACGAAATAAGAAAAATTTTAAGAAACTATTTCAAAAATCAATGAACTGTCGATTCTGGGTACATATTTACTTTGCATAATCACAATGTAAAAAATGTTTTCATTACCATCTACATTTTTTTTAAAAACCAAATCTTATGTGACTAAAACTTCATATTTAAGTATTAATATGTGTTTGTATTTCATTTAGATTTTAGATAAACACTAACAAAAACTAAAATTAAAATAGAGCCTGTCTTTAAAATTATAAGCGCCATATATATTAAAACAATTAACGAACCTCTATTTAGCGAATTTTTCTATTTAGCGAACTTTTCCTTGGAACCAAGAACATTTTGCAAATTTCTTCGTAAAATAACCTCCAAATAACGAAGTGCATTCTCCATTTAACGAACTTTTTCTTGTGATCCCAAAATTTTTTTCTCCATATTTCTCAAAATATTTCTGAACGTTTCAAACTTATTCTTTCTTTTAACACATTTTATGGTGATCGATGACCTTGAAAGGGTTTTACCATGTCCTTGAACTAGTCTCATGTTTTCTAGATTGTTGATCAGAGTTGTTCTGGTTATGTCAGTGCTTGTAGCTGGAAAATGTCAAAGCGAAAGTGCTTGAGTATCAACGAAAAAAATTTAATTCTTCATGAGGGGGATAAAGGCGTTAAGATAAAGGATATTGCTTTAAAATTTAGTATTCCTCCAAACAGCTTATCAACCATAAAAAAAAAGTGATAAGATACAAGATTATGATTCATCGAATTCTTGTTCAAAAACACGTGTCTATGAAGATGTGGATGAGGCAGTTTTGAAGTGGATACACACAATGCGAGATAAAAACGTTCTGATCTCCGAGTCTTTCATAATTGAGAAAGGCTCTTCAGTTTGCAAAGGCAAATTGAAGAACCATTAAAGGCAAATTAAAGTATTAAAATTGAAAATCGAAGTAGTAAAATAGTAAAATTGAAGGCAAATTAAAGTATTTAAAGTATTTGAAAAGGTGAATCTCTATTTAACGAATTTTCCATATAACGAACTTTTATTCGGAATATAGCGACTTCGTTAAATAGAGTTCCGACTGTATGTAGTTTTTCTTCGATGAATTTCTTTAAACTGAATCAAACTTGAGAAAAGATTTGAATGAAGAAAATCTTAAATTTCAAAATGCTGCAATATATTCCAGCTATTTCTTTTTTTTTTCTATACCTTATCTTCCACAAATCACGAAATAAAAAACTACAAATCAGCGTTAATCACTTCTCAAATACAGTTAGCAGTCATTTATTACGCAAATTATTGTAATTCTGTCATGCCATTTTAGCACAGAATGTATTACCGACAGCCACCAAAAATAATAATGCAAATAATTGTGCGAAAGTTTCATAGCCGTAGCTTTACAACATGCAAAAGAAAAAAAGGCATAATTTGAACAAAAAAATTCCTCCCTTTCTATTCCAGAAATACAGCGCATTTTTTTTTCTTTCTTTCTGTTTTTCACATCGAAAGCGAAACATTTTTCTCTTTGAAAATGAATCTCTACTCCCTTGTTTTCCATCATAATTAACTGGAAGGCTAAGGCCGCAATATTTAACCGATTCTGAACAGTTATAGGGAGAAAATAATTTTTTTAGCTGTTTTACAAAAAGTTTGCTCAACTAAATTGCAACTTTTTTATATATTATACTAGCGGAAAACCCGTACTTCGCTACGGAGTACATTCAAATTAAATACAACAGTCAATGTATGCAAGTTCGATTTACGCAAATTGTGCATAAAATTGTACATAAATTCAAAAATATAAAGTTTATAAGTTAAATAAAGTTCTGTAATATTATACAATTAAATGTCCAGTTGACAGCCAATAAATTGTAAATCTTTTTTACCTGAAATGTCCAATAAAAAGCGTAGTTCCAAATGTAATTTTCTTCAATAAACCCTTAAACGTGACCAATTTCAAAAATACTTTTTGTATTTTTCAATACCTCCTCCACTTAAATCTTTTAAAATATTAAATGTTTTACTGATAATAAATGAAAATATCGTTTGATGTGTTGCTATGGTTACTTGACTATGGTTGACAAAGGAAAAGTTGTAAAGGTGAAGCATCTGCTCAACATTTAGGCCCCTAACTTTCTTTCTAATGACCAGATATACATAATATATAGCCTATATCCATCTGGAGTAATGTACCTTTCAAACAGTGAAAGAATTTTTCAAATAGGTTCAGTGGTTCTGGAGATTACCCTCCACATACAAAATCCGCTCTCTCTCTTTATATATTAGTATAGATAAGAGAGTATAGGGAATATGTCATCATTTATGATTTTAAACGAATCAAAAGATGTTCCCAAAAATATGTAGCAAAGAAATAGAAATAATTTAATAAAAATTAACTTCCACTCTTTCATCTCCTAAAACTTATTAGATTCTTAAAGTACAACTGGCTAGTCCGGCAATCGAATAATAATCCAATTCGAGAGCTACAGCTAGTTGCGGAGATGCATCGGCCCTTAGCTTCATTACTGCTACCTGACAGTAGAACAATACATACACTATATTATATAAAAAAATATCGGTGGCCAGACTCGTTTTTTAAGGAATACGAAGCACATTCATAAACACCACTAATACTGATAGGTGTTTCCATTATTTTGATAACCACCTATATATATATATAACATATAAAACCCCAAAACCCTTTCAAAATTCTAAATTCTTTTAAATTCCCTTGGGCGTGATATAATTATGTATTTCGATTCCAGGAACAAAGGAATTGACTTTCAGGCTTCTTTTATATAACCCCTGTAAACTCCTATACAACCCCTGTTGTTTTATATTTTGTCAGAACCCAGATTTCAGGGCGCTATCCAATGGCTGCAAGACTTTGAGCGTCACGTGACTACACCTCTATTAGATTATAAATAGACGTGCTTCAATGTGCGTGCGGCTTTTTTGGAATTTGCAATTGCCCCGAGAAGATGTAGCAGCATCTCAATAAAGTTGTATTTTCAGAAGTGACAATGGATCTATTTTTTGGCTACGACTACGTTTTCCCCGCTGTGGCATGCCGGTGTCCGGTCAAAACCACGGGGCTGGGCCGGCATGTTACACACACACACACACACACACACACACATATAACCTATATGGCTCATTCCCAATACACGGTGCCGCGACTTGGCGATACTTTTTTTAGATTTTTTTAGATTTTTGCCAATTTGGCGATGAAACGCCAAATGTGGTTTGTGTTTGTTTTATGCTTTTAAGGTAACCATTTATTGCTCCCGATTTGAATAAGATGGCGATATTTTTTGGCGATGTTTTTTAGATTTTTGCCAAATTTTTAGATTTTTGACGATAAAATGCCAAATGTGGTTTCTGTTTGTTAAATGCTTTTAAGCCCGTTTAAGTTTGCTGTATATATCACTTCCTCTTTGAATAATTAATGGCCAATCAGGGCCTGTGTTTTACCGGTAGACCTGTTTAATCTGGATTTTTAAACCGCGCCTGTTTAAATATATATATATATATATATATATATATATATATAAAGAGCTTGTCTGTTTGTTTGTCCGCTATAGAATCATAGACCGTTTCACCCACCGGGACCAAATTCGGCACAGTTAATGTTTTGGACCCGAGAAACTTAAATCAGGAAAAACGAAATTTGGGGCTCAATTAGTTTTTTAAAATTAATTTTTTAATGTTTTTTGTGCCCTATAGAGGTGCGTCTACCCCCTGTGGTTTCTCCTCAAAGAGCTGCGTTAAGAGGGGTGGTTTGAGGATGACGGAGGGGGGGGGGTCAAATTCCAATGCGCGGGAGAAAGAGGGTTGGGAATGACCTTAAAATCAGACGAAGGTCCGCAGGCTCAAAGTTTCTTTCTTTCGTATTGTTTGTATATCATTTCAGTAGAAACGTGCTAAGCGCATTCTGTCTGGCCAGATGAACATGAAGAGCGGAAGTGCAGCCCAGTATTTTTTTGATGGAATGCATGAAATATTTTATATCTATATATCTACCCGGGCAACGCCGGGCAATAATGCTAGTATATATATATATTAATTAATAAAGCAAGGTCCGGGTCTGTCTGTCGGTCACACTCTCCGGGTGTACCGCCTCAATGTGTGCGTGTGTGCGGCCTATGAAACTTACAGCCATGAAATTTGGCACACGGGTAGTGCAGACTATGGGAAAGTGCACCTCGAAGCCCGAATTTTAAATTTTATTCTAGAATATTTTTTATTTTATGTTTTGTGGGATATTTTATGTTTTTTTTAACTTCAGATTACGATATCTCGGCAAAAAATGATAGTAGAATTTTGATCTTTTTACAATCTAAGACTACAGACATTTCTCCTTGAAACAAGACCTCCTTTGTTTAAAAATAATTTAAAACAGACTAATATTTTCATCAAAATATTAAACCCACTTTTTTGAGAAATTTACGCCATTTGAGGATCTACGGTCGATGCTCTTCGAGTTTTTACCTTACAAAGAAAATATTTATACCATCTAGAAGATGAAAGCTTTCTCATTCATATAAACCTCATTTCAAGTCTCTATCTTAAAATTTCAATTTTTGATTGTATTTTAAAGAACGATACTTAACAAAATTTTCTATCGGTTCTTCAAACGCGAATAACGGCAAATTCCCCCCTTGGGTTGTAAACAACGATTGAGTCATTCATTCACTTGATTCATTCATCGTCCTCCTTTGATGGCTTGAGCGTAGCTGGGCGAAACCCGGCTAGTATATATATATATATACAGAGCTCGATTTGAGGCGGAACGCGCCGAAACTGCGTTCCGGTACATCTCTTTAGGAAAAAAAATTACGATAGTTAAAGACATTTATTGAATCCCATATTATTCTGTTGTTAGTGAGTGGGCCTAGTCTATTATATATATACTAGCTGAGTGGCAACCCGATGTGCTGCTTTTACAATTTAAGATGAAATGGTTTTATTTCTTAAAGATTAAAAACTGTTTAATGACTTTTAAAAATATATTAGAAATTTTAAAAAACGAAATAATTATTTAAAATTCTCTTTTTCAAATTTTGGTTTTTGGCTTTTGAAATAATTCTTTCAAATTTCCGTTTTCAATTTTTTTTTTTTAAACAAAAAGTTCATTTAATTAGAAAAAATTCTAAAGGTTTTAACTTCTCATTTCCTAAAACTAAAAATATTTCTGGATTTCAATTATTAAATGACTCGTTCTCAGACTCGTTCTCAACAAATAATTTTTCATTTTGGCAAGATGGCCGAATGTAAATATTAAATCTCATAGGAGAAAAAGTGCTTAAAAAATAGAAAGACAGTTATCAGGAATTCAAAATTGGTGGAGGAAGAATCCTCATCAGTTGCTCATTAATTAGAAACAAATTTCACGAACTTGCTGGAATTATTAGTGAGTAAAATAATAAGTCGAAAAATTAAGAACTCCCCATTCAGTTACATTAAGATACTATGGCGATCAACGCGGGAAATTTCAAAATTGAGTTTTGTAAGTACGCATTTTTAGAATGATAACATTTTTTTAAATTAAATGTATTTGGCATATTTTGGAAGCTGAACATCTAGCAAATGCCGATAAATCGTAAAATTGACATTAATAGGTGCAGAAAACCGAAATATTTGTCCATCAAAATTGTCGATTTCGGGAAATTCGGAAAACTGCTTTGGGGAAAAAGCTTCGTTTGCAATGAAAAACATTTTTAACTTTATAAAAATGTGTATATCCTTAAAGATGAAGAATTGTAAAACACGTGGAAATTAAAAATTTGTCGATTGGAGGGCGGAAAAGTTTAATTTTGCATGCATGAAAATAGTGGAAATTTGCGAAACGGATAGGAGCTGGCCCACCCGGAATGTCAGCTGTTTCTGCTGTCTATTTAATAATTAAAAAAGTTTAAAGTTTTGAAAGTTGAGGATAGCATCAGTGCACGCGTCTCGTACGTCTGCATATGTCGGTACCAGTCGCGATATCCTGCTATGCTCGGTTCGCGAGATTAGCCCGTCCCCGTGTCTGCTCACTATCATAGATTTGTTCACCTTCAGCTGTTATATATATATATATATATATATAAATAAGAATAAGATGAAAGAGAAAACCAGTAATAGCTCTAAAGCTACTTGCAGCCAGGAACATACAACATGTAAAGAAAAGTATGAATAAAGTTATTTGGTATATATATATATATATATATATATATATATATATATATATATATATATATATATATATATATATATATATATATGTATGTATGTGTATATATATATATATACAGTGGAATCTCGATCGACCGTTTTTTAAGGGACCGATTGAAATGAACGATAAATGCGGGAAAACGATAGATGCGGAAACATAACAAAGCAATATGATCGTTAGGACTGGATAAAATGAACGACACATACGGAAAAACAATGGATCCGAAAACGATCGATCGAGATTCCACTGTATATATATATATATATATATATATATATATATATATATGTAACATACTGGACAACCCAAGGAGAGAATGGGCGTCCAGCACATCACAGGGAATGAAGAGTAGTCGTGGCTATAGATGACACTGCAAGTTACGGCATCACAAAACTTTATTAAGAGGAGATTTTATTACGTCTACCCAGTATAGTTACATGGTCCAAAAAGCGAACAGGTTTCTGTTCAGGCGGTTTATATAAACTTTGTCATGTGATCAGGATAGCGATTAGGGATTTGCTGTTGTCGATAAGTCACATGTGGTTTTATGTAATCTGCGCAGAGCTTATCTAAAATATTGGGGAACGCCGCGCATAACGCAGCTGTTCAGCATCCTCTCTTCACGGTGTCTCCAGACTCGAATGCGACCATCGTGGTGTTGCAGACAGAAGCGTGACTGGTCAGTAAAGACAATTTCATTCCATTCTGCCTTCCACATCCTTCTGTCATCGCACCATTGGCGGCGGAGACGTCTGTGGTTCTGCGTCAAGGGTAGACAAAGCAATGGACGTCTTGCGGACAGACCACTCTGCTGTAAACGGCGTCGAATGGTACGCGCAGACACTGGATGATGCGTTACAGACTGCATGTGCTGTGCTATGGTTCGTGATGTGACTGAGCGATCCGTCACTGCCATGCGCACATTTTGCCTGTCATCACGTGAAGTGGTGCGCTGAGGTGGATGCCAAAGGAATGTTTGGAAAAGGGTTTGGAAAAGGGTTTGGAAAATGTTTGGAAAAGGAAGCCATTTAATATTTTCTCTCGAGGTTATTAGAACTTAGAATCAAAAGCGAAATTTAGCTCGTACGCCCAAGGGAATTTAGAATAATGTTAGATTTTAAAATGGTATGGGATTTTTAATGTTATATATATATATATATATACACTGCTGGCCACCCAAATTGCAACACTAAGAAAGACAAGAGATATCACAACAAAATTTATTTTGTAGATAACATGTTGACCAAGTATCAAATGATTAAATTTATAGACTTCTGTGAAGTGTGGTTCCCGCCAAAATCAGTAGCAGAGTAGCCGCCATTGTTGGAGATCACCGCTGCCACACACCTCGGCATTGATTCAAAGAGACTTTGGATGAGTTCTTGGGGTACAGCAGACCAAGCAGCTTCCACACGTTGCCAAAGTTGATCTGCTGTGGCAACTGGGGATGGAATCCGGGTCAATCGTAGAGCAACCATGGACCATATGTTTTCTATAGGCGAAAGATCCGGAGAACGAGGCGGCCAGGGAAGCAATTCAATCTGGCGATTGACGAAGAACCGTTGGACAATGCGTGCCACGTGTGGTCGCGCATTATCCTGTTGAAATATGGCTGTGGGCAAGCCCTGAAGGTAAGGAAGGACAACTGGCTCCAACACCTCGGAGATGTAGCGCTGGCTGTTTAAAGTACCGGCAATGCGTACTAGAGATGTGCGAGAGTGATATCCAATACCGCCCCATACCATAATACCCGGTGCAGGACCAGTGTGGCGGTGCATAACGCAGCTGTTCAGCATCCTCTCTTCACGGTGTCTCCAGACTCGAATGCGACCATCGTGGTGTTGCAGACAGAAGCGTGACTGGTCAGTAAAGACAATTTCATTCCATTCTGCCTTCCACATCCTTCTGTCATCGCACCATTGGCGGCGGAGACGTCTGTGGTTCTGCGTCAAGGGTAGACAAAGCAATGGACGTCTTGCGGACAGACCACTCTGCTGTAAACGGCGTCGAATGGTACGCGCAGACACTGGATGATGCGTTACAGACTGCATGTGCTGTGCTATGGTTCGTGATGTGACTGAGCGATCCGTCACTGCCATGCGCACATTTTGCCTGTCATCACGTGAAGTGGTGCGCTGAGGTGGATGCGATCGAACACGCCGGTCCGTCGTACCCTCCTGCATCCAACGATCACATATCCGCATTACAGTTGTTTGGTTTCGTCCAACACGACTACCGATTTCCTTGAAAGATAATCCACAATCTCGGTAGGCCACAATCCTTCCTCTGTCGAACTCGGATACTTGATCAAAGGATGATCGCTGTTTTCGACGAGGCATAATTGATCGTTTTTTGGAAAAAACCACAAGAAAAACACAATTGCCGAACTTGAAATCGTCGAAATCTCCAAGCCTTAAATAGCGCTTTGAAGTGGCGCCACAGGCGCGCGTGATGTGCGTCTGCGCTGAAATTCTAATCATTTGCATATCTCACCTCCGCTAGTGCATGTTGTAAATTTCATGTTATTTGCATGTTTCCTTCAGGGTGTTGCATTTACAGTGGCCAGCAGTGTATATATATATATATGTGTGTGTGTGTATATATATATATATATATATATATATATATATATTCCTCGAATACACATCCCAGCCAAAACTAATATGGTGATCCGCGACCGCAATGCGACAGCTGTATACAGCTATTAGACTTACTGAAGGTTAAAACATTAATAAGAACATTGGTTCAACGAGGTGTCCACGGTACAATAAAAACACAGCAACTCAAAGACCTACAGTAAAATTCGCCGTTTAGTTTCGGATACCGCAGTTTGCTTTTTTTACATTTTTTTTCATTGGGGTATTTTACGAGGGAAACGAAATTCTCGCATCCTGGAGGATATCCGGTGGAGTGATTTTCTTGGGCGGTCCTGAATCACGTGATTAAGGCGAGACAATAGAAATACGGAAGAGACATCGGCTAACTACATGCGCTGCCCTTCCAAGCGTTCATTTAGCCAACGTTTTTGATGTACCGAGCTTTGGGGCGACGGAGAGATGTGTTTCGTGCCTAGGCCCGACATTTCTAACGGTCTTTCATTACTTATAAGTGCTAAAAGGGTCACTCGAAAGTGTTACCTTCAGTGTTTCTTTTTGGACACTGGATTACGTTCCTCCATTCGTCGCTGCAAATCTACCGCCGTGTTCACTAATGGTGGCCGGTGCACGTAAAACAAAACGCTGTTGTTGTCGACGCACCGGAGAATTTGTATCAAAGACAAGAAAAACATCAAAATACAAATTCACGACTATGTAGCCGACAACAGCGCCAGTATTTCGGGCTATAAAGATAACGGATGAATACAGAAAAAGTTTTAAGCAGACAAATGAATAACAAAGAAATTTCCCTGCAACACCACTTTATGCAGCAAATTCACTTCTCCCTCCTGCAATGTGACCACAGTCCTGGTGGACGACACATTCCATCCTGAACAGTACGTTCTTAACGACCGAGCGTAACATGTGACCAGGAATGTTCATCAAGTCCGAGAATTGTTCTTTTTTAGGGCCGCCAAGTTCGAGACTCCACCAAGATACACCTTAGACTTTAAATAACCCCACAGAAAAATGTTACATGGGTTAGGTCCGGGGAGCGAGGTGGCCATGCAAGTGGAAAAAAGCGACTGATGACCCTTTCTTCTGTAAAGCGAAGGCGTAACAGATTTCGCACTTTATAGCCCAAAATACTGGCGTTGCTATCGACTACGTAGTCAGGAATTTGCATTTTGATGTTTTACTTGCCTTTTATGCAAGTTCTCGGGTGCTCCAACAACAACAGCGCTTTATCTTCCCTATCGGCGACTCTTGGAACTAATTTTTTTTTTCCGCGGAAACTCTTTCCCATGTCGTCCTTAGTCCCTCTGTCAATTTTGGTGGAATTTCGGCTGATACATCGCGCTACAGATGTCTCTGAGTAGTGTCAGTTTTTAAAAAAATCACCCTGTATATATATATATATATATATATATATATATATATATATATATATATATAGATAGATAGATAGATAGATAGATAGATAGATAGATACATACATACACACAAACAGATATATATTTATGTGTATGTATGTATTTATCTATTTATCTTTAGCTATCTATCTATGTATATTTATATACATAAACATGCAGATACACACAGATATTTATAAATTTGTATAAGAGAGCATGAATAACAGTTATTTACCACAGAAAAACTTCACATCGTCCCCTCTCCTTCCCTAGAGAAACTGACATAAAAGGACCCCCTGTAGAAAAATATTATGTCAAGAGATGGCACTGCAAGCCCATCGTTTGATTTTATTCTCAAATGTTTGGAATTTAGAATTTCGTTCCTTCTTGTTGTTGATGGAGTGATGAATCTGTTTTAGAATGTAGTTTTCTTTGAAGGGGATTAAGATCCCATAATATGTCTATTCTGTTGAATTTAGTTAATTTGAGGCTTTCCAGCCTATTATCATCTTCTTGTAAATGTGTAAATATATTAAATTCATTAAAAAACATGCAAAAATGATTTAAACTTTGCACCACTTTCGTTTTGAAGCTTGTCACTCTTTAGTTTAGTTTCTAGTAGAACATAGTAGTCAAATTTCTACACCCCTCCCTCTCCCTTCCGAATAAAAAAAAAAGCTCGCTTTTCAGAATATTTGGACTCAGACTATAGCTAATAGCTGTTATTCTGCGGTTAGAAATTTTTGGGGAGGGAGGCAATTAGGAGAAGCTTTGAAAATTGTTTGAAAATGCCATTTCATCATTCCTGAAAAATCACTGAATTTTTGTCGATTGCCAGACCTCGAGGGTCAAGGACGGAGAATTTCCCGAAACAACCTTTGAATCGCACCACTATATCCCAGACAAGGTGTGGCCAACTGAAAACTATCCAATCAGGGCGCCACTCGAGAAAAATATAAATGACAGAGGACCAACTGTCATTTCGAGGCTAATTTTGAGGTCTGCTCTGCTGAAGGTGACATTGCCCTTCATGAAATAAGAGATTTTAACTTAAAAAATAATTTTAAATACCGTAAGACGGGGTGGGGTTACTTTGTGATTGCAGGGGTAACTTTGTGACACAGTAACTTTTTTGTATTTCAGATCTTCCGCCGCGCCCGTGATACCGGGAAGGCAAAGAACAGCGCCAACAGTTTGTACGACATACAGAGACACCTAGTGGCCAGTGTCCGAAGCTTCTACGCGCCATTTGTCTTCGCTGGTCACTGTATTGTTCAAACCTGTTGTCAAGCTATTGACTCAAACTTCGGAAACTTTGTGTGCTGAAGGCTAACACCTTATACAACCAACTACCACAGGTAATTATTTTTTATTGCCAATATGTTGTTTAGATTGGCGAGCAATATAACTTTTGTGTAGTGATATTTCCGAGAGATACGAGAACATAACCTAAAGGTGACGGTGTTACTTTGTGACACATTGATAGTGTCACAAAATAACCCACAAAGTCAACCCACATGCTCCAGCCACTCGATGTTGCATTTTTCAGTCCTCTAAAATACCACTGGAGAGAAAGAAGTATTGACTATCTGGAAAAAAAAAATTTACGGTATTAAAAGTTATTTAAAATGCATATAAATAAATACAAAGGCTTCAAAAAAGACCGCATTATAAGTATAGGAAAAATTGTGCCATTCGTTTTTCAAAAAATTGCATACTTGATAAAAATGTTTACTTAGAAATAAAAACAATATTTGGCGGTAACAAAAATGCGTACATGTTTTGCAAGAAATGCAAATATCGCCAAACTCAACTTTGTAAAATCAAACATTTCTGAAACTAATGACTTCAAAGAAGCAATTTTGAAATGCAATTTTTTGAAATCCCTGTACATATAATAAACAAGTAATATATAAAAAAAAAAATTTAAAGTCAATTCCTACTTAGGTCAACAAAGAAAAATTTGAATGTGAACTAATAGTAGGAATTGAAAAAAAGGATTGCCTGCCAGAACCTTGCCTACTGTGCGAGATTAGGAGGGGGGGAAGAGAGAGAAAAAGTTTGTCAGGTTGGGGATTCGATCTCGCAACCTACAGGACGGGAGAAGCCCGCGATACCGCAGTGCTACCGTTTACACAGTAACAAGAGGGAAATTACTATTCAAGAGCAAGAGACGCTCTAGGTCTAAAACTAAAATCGATTAATTGAATTTAATGAATGAATTAATATTTGAAAAAACTGTATTAACATCAAGTGTCATCCACTACAAGTTTAAAAAAATGTATTTGAACTTGAGTGGATGAATAAAAAGTACTTTTATTAACGATTGAAAATTTGAACAAGATATATATAGAGAGAGTGTGAACTAATAGTAGGAATTGAAAAACACATTTGATTTTCGGAATATAAAGCATTTTTATCAGAAAACTAAACAAAATCAGTTTCCTTTACAAAATGAAATCAAGTTTGTTGCACAAAAATATGCTTCTGTTACAAAATGAAACACGAAATTGGTTTTCTCAATAATTAAAAAGTAGGGGAAAAAAATTGAACGAAATGTTGCGTATGTGTTCTGGATGTAGCAAGGTCGGTGAAATGAACGTCGATTTCGGATGACGAAACACGAAGGAGGTGAGATAAATTTTTAACTGTGAGACTACTTCTTTCTTTGTACTCAGTGCTCTCGCACACAAATGATGCCGAACGTGGAATAAGTGAGGGAAGTATTCCAACAATATGTTCTTTCTCAATTGCTTCAGTGCCGTGGGCAGGGCCCGATTTAGAAAATTCTTGACTATAGGCCCAACTCGGGATGGGGCCCCCCTAACACCGATGTGGGCGTAAAATTTCCAAAATTGACACACACAAAAAAAAAAAATAATAATCATGAATCATTGTGAAAGTACCATTTTACCAAGAATTGGCTATTTGAAGCATATAAGCCTAGAGCATTATCAAATAACAAAAAGCGATACAACATATTAACTTCATCCTTAAAACACCAATACAATGCAACCAGAAAAACTTATTAATCCCTTATATACACTACTAGCGGCCCGTCCCGACTTTGTCCGGGTTGAACAAAATATTATACCAATAAATTTCCAGTTGATAGCCAATAAATTGTAAATATTTTTTTACCTTAATAATAACCTAAATAATACCTTAAATTAATTTTATGTTAGTTAATAATTAAAATAAATTTTTTTAAAGAAAAAGGCGTGCTGGAGAACGGCTAGGTTCGAACCGCTAGCGTCAGAACAGAAGCCCACCGCGATAGCACCACGATAAGGATCGTTGAAATCTTCGGAACAAAAAGCGGTAGAAGACAGTAGCGGTAACAATGGAGATTGTTAGGATTAAGCCCCTAACTTTATTTCTACTGATTAGATATACATAATATATAGCCTATGTCCATCTGGAATAATGTACCTTTCAAACAGTGAAAGAATTTTTCAAATAGGTACAGTGGTTCTGAAGATTACCCTCCACGTACAAAATCGCTCTCTCTTTATATATAAGTATAGATAACATACATATGATGAACTATACATATAACTATACATATGATGAACCAATCAATCAATCAATCAAATTTGAAAGGATATTAAAAAAAATTGCTATTAAAAAAGGTAAAATTAAAAAAAAAAATTGAATTGGGAATTTTTTCTTATTTTCCTTTTTAAATTAAAATTTTTTGGGGGCCCCCAACATTCGGGGGCCCCTAGGCCCGGGCCCTACCAGGTCTAATGGAAAATCAGGGCCTGGCCGTGGGCCAATTAAAAAGTCTTGCCAGTTAGCCATCCCTATTCTAGACAGTCAAGTAACGACCAGGAATAAAATTCTTGGCATTCAACTTCGAAATACAAATAACTGTATAACCACAGTCACGATTTATTTCTATATGGTAAAATATATTTCTATGTATTTTAATGTGATAAAATGATATGCAATTTGTAAACGGCACTTAAAAATTCACAGTTTACATTTGTTTTCCCTTTGACTCAATTGTACTGAACTTGTGATATATATTGATTTAGTCATTAACAAGCACTCCAAACAAACTGTATGACATAAAATAAACTCTACCAAGACGGATTAAAAAAAAAAAAAACCAGGTAACTAGGAAGAGGTCAAATCAGAGTGATACAATTTCGATATTAGCGCCATCTATTGACTCGATAGTAAGTAAAATATATTGGCGCTGATAAATTAATGCCACTTCGGAAAGCAAAAATAGAAAAATTAATTTCTTGTCCCACTGATTCAGAATTAAAATGATTACGCTTCATGATCTGCAAAGATATTTTTTACATTACCCGAGCACACCTTTAATAGCAGCATATTAACTCATAAATAACAAACCAATTTCTTCATCATTCCAGTAGATATAAACATTTATTGAGAAGTATAATTAAAAACAATTACGAACATTTAGTTTGAAAAATTATCATGATATAAGAATCATATTCCATGAAGTAATTGTTATTGGAAGAAAGAGTTTTAGAATTATTATATAAAAGTTTTTTTAAAAAACATTTATCCACATGAGTCTGTTATTTGTTATGCAGAAATACTCTGCAATAAAAGACTTATTAATGACTAGCTGAAGTACCCGGCGTTTCCCGGGATTTTAAGAATTTTTGTTAACCAAAATCAATTTAAACACAGTATGAATAACATAGAAAAAAATGCATGTGAAATGTTATACACATAAATAAAATAATAAAACAATATAAAAATATATAAATTTATAATAAACTCCTCAGAATTCAACTAGATTTAGTCTTTTATCATTGGAGAAAAAAAAAAGCTGAAATCACAGGTTTAGCCGAATTTTCCAATAGAACCATGAAATGATCACGGCATGAAATAGCACTGCATTTTTGTTTTATACTATGATAAATAACATAGTATAAAACAAAAATGCGAAATGTTATACACATCATTTAAATGAAAACTCAACATAAAAGCATAGGCATTTATAATAAACTCTTCGTGTTGCTTCGGAATTTAGCTTGCTTCAGCCTTTCATCCTTGTACCACTAAAAGCTGAAAATTAAAAATGTCAAATTGTCTTTTGGCCTTGTGAACTATGCATGAAAAATTAAACACAGTATATATAACATATTAAAGTATTGGTAGAAGGTACTGACAAACAAAAAAATTAATAGAAATCTGCAATTAGGGCTCCACGCACCCTAAATTCAAGATTCTGTAGCCAAAAAATAATAATAATAATAAATAATTAAAGTATTAAAGTATAGGTAGAGGGCACTGACAAAAGAAAAACTTAAAAGAAATCTGCATTCAGGGCTCCACGCACCATAAATGCAAGATTCTGTAACAATAATAGAAAGATCCTCTCAATATTAAACTCTTCTCCATATTAAACTCCTCAGAATTTAGATAGAATTTTAATCTTGAGAGAGTGCAAGATTAATAGAAACAGAGTTTTATATGCTCTTGTTGCTTTTATAAAATAAATGAAAACATGAGAAGTATGAAATTCCGAATTTATATAAAGCTGTGTTCTGATAAACAATAGATTTTCAATAAATTGAAGCTCCGCATTTTACAAACCAATAACTTTGTTATTATAGAACTGTGCTGATATTTATGTTCAACAACTTGGCAACATACTGTCACTGTTTACACTCGACAACGCTGTAATTCCATGAGTGCTTCATTCTGTTAATAAAAGCTTCTAAAAGCCCTAATGCCTCATCCAACTTTTATAACAAGAACTTAGGAAAATACTTTAATAAATCTTTAGAGCTCTGGTTTGGCTACAAAAACAGTATACAACCAATCAGTGGCATTAATCTTAGAGGGAGCCGAGTTGAACAGATAAAAATATATTTAATGCAAATTCTATAAAATTCTTTAAGTTATAAAAAAAAATTTTTATCATAAAAAATTATTAAAATTTATTTAAAATCCAATATTTATTTCTTTTAATTACTTCAGTCAAAGATATATTAATCTCTCTGTGTAAATACAGCAAAAGAAGTCCGTTCGATAGAGATTGTGTTATGGTAGATCTAGAACAGGTTTTTAAAAAGCGTAAGGTAGAAAATGGCCTTTCACTGACGTACGAAGCGAAAGCGGTGCAAATATTTTCAATAACTTACAGATGCTAGGATATATCATTCTGTCACACTTGCAACTGCATCAACTTGAAACTGCATCAATGGTATTTTTGCATGAAGCTGTTTCAAACAGTTTTTCAAATTTTTCATAACGCAACTTCAATCCAGCGTTCAAAACTGCTAGATTTGCTGAAGGCAAATCGCGGGCATAACACATTCACTCAACTGACGAAAAATCTTTCACCGCACTTGCTGTTGGAGCATTTCTTCTATTTGGTAGAAGAATTAAAAAAAAAAAAATTCAAAATGTTGCGGTGCTGATATAAACGTTCGTGAGGTAGAGTCAATATTTGGTCGTAAAATGGAATGAAAACAGTTCTGACACATCGTTTCGAACATCGGACCTTGATATGTGTAACACTCCAGAGATGGAAAGCTAAATTTCAAGTTCAAGATATGCTTTTCAATAAACGCACAGAATACGAACGTTGAGTAGATGATTTGAGAATATACGCTAAGCTTCGCATACGACCTGTTACGATAGTGTATCCAGTCTTGTTTCGGTTCAATAATTATTGAACCGAAAAAGAAAATGTTTTTTGCGGAATGATTATAATCATTCCGCAAAAAACATTTTCTTGTTTTATTCTATCACACATACAACACATATTTTCATGTATATAAAACCGCGAAATGATATTCTAATGGATACATCTTACATTCCCACTCGTTGCCGAATCCAACGTTCAACCAGGCCCTGATTTTCCATTTGGGGGGCCACCCGAATGTTGGGGCCCCCAAAATATTTTTATTTTAAAAGAAAAAAAAAGAAAAAATTCCCAATTCAAATTTTTTTTATATATATCCTTTCAAATTTGATTGATTGGTTCATCATACATGTATAGTTATATATATACACTGCTAAAAAAAATTAGGGAGCAAGCAAAAAAGTTAAGATAACCGTGCGAGACAGCCACGTATTGGCATAAAATGGATAGTACACGCGTATCAATGCGCAATACAGAAAAAAAGACGTAAAAAATTTGTAATTAAGCTTTAATTCTTTGAAAATATGGAAAAAACATGAAAAGATGATTTCGGGCAACAATTTCGTTACATGTAAACGATGAAAAAAAGTATTGTTTAGAAATGATGCAAGATTTTTAATATGGCGTGTGGTCTCCTCGAACAGCTAAGACTGCTGCACACCTGTTTTCCATGGATGCGATGATGTTATCGATAAGACTTTGGGGAATAATGTTCCACTCCTCAAGAAGTGCAATCTCCTAGTCTCGGAGAGTAAAAGGAGGCCTTGGTCTCGCATCAATGCGTCGTCCGAGCATGTCCCAAACATGCTCGATTGGATTCAGGTCAGGAGAGCACGCTGGCCATTCCAGACGCTGTATTGTTTCAGCTTCAAGCATTTTCTCCACAAGACGAGCTGTATGCGGTCTGGCATTATCATGCTGGAAAACAAAGGAATCTCTAATGGCTGCAGCGTAAGGTATGACATGAGGTCTCAGTATCCTGTCTGCATACCTTCGGCCCGTCAAAGTACCATTCCGAATGATATGCAGGTCCGTGCGTCCACCTATGCCGATTCCACCCCATAGCATAAAACCAGCTCGTCAGTATTGTGACCTTTCACGAACGAATGTGGGGTTATTTGGAGTGCCCCTTTCCCTCCATACCAAAATACGTCGGGTGTCACACTCTAGACTGAATCGGGACTCGTCTGTAAACAGCACTTGGCTCCAATCATGTTGCTCCCAATCTCGATGTTCAGCTGCCCATCTTCTTTGGGCCGCACGGTGGCGTGAGGTCAACGGAATGCAGACCATTGGCCTACGTGCATAGAGACCTCCCTGATGAAGCCTATTACGTACTGTTTGGCTGGACACCCTTCGTCCTGTTGCCAAGAGCAACTGTCTTTGCAGCTGAGTAGCATTGTCTGTTATGGAATGTATATGTCTTATATGGAATTTTTTTTAAAAAGTTTGTTTTTAATAAGTTTTCAGAACTTAACCCCCCCTTTTTTTAACTGTCTCTGGATCTCATACTATAACACGGTTTCACACAACACGGCATTTTCTCGGAACCTATCTACCTATAGGAGGTTTACCTGTATTTATGGCAACGGGCGATGGCGTTGACCTGAACAAAAAGGGATAAATATAACCTAGAAAGTCATTCGAAATAGCTCTTCTTCCTCAACCCCTGGGAGGGCCGTTTCTATTCCCACTGATTGTGGAAATAGCGCAGTGGCTAACCCCACAACCTACGTAAGATCTATGATGCTGCCATCTATATCCAGAAATTTGAATGATTTGTATAATGTTTATGAACGATTTGTATAATATATATGTATATATATATATATTATATAAATATACATATATATACATATATGCATACATATATATATATTATATATGTATATATATATGCATATATATTATATATATATATATATTATATATATATATGTATATATGTATATATATATATATATATATATATATATATATATATATATATATATATATGTATATATATATATATATATATATATATATATATACGCATATATGTATATATATGTATATTTATATATATAATATATTTATATACGTATATATTACATTATACAAATCGTTCAAATTTCTGGATATAGATGGCAGCATCATAGATATTACGCATTACATATTAGATGTTGGCAAAAGGTGGTGGGGATAGCAACTGCGCCCATGGGAGTGGTTCATCGGAAGTTTGACTTTTTCCAAGACTTTCTCCACAGAGTTCCGCACAGTTGTTATCCTAAACTGTGAAACATCTTATAACAAGTTACTCCTGCCATAACAAAAGGCTCCCGTTTCAACGCGAGAAAATGACACTGGATTCAATTTGTGAACTTCCGTTAATAAAGCCTGTACAACAATGCCCACGCTCGAATTCTGGCCACTTTTTGAAGCTTATTTAGCAAAGCAATAATCGATGGAAAAAGAAATGGCACCGGGGGGGGGATAGAGAAGGGGGGGGATAGAGAAGGGGGGGGATGCGAGAAGAAAAGCAATAAAAGAAAGTCGAGAGAGAAAAAAAAATCAAAAAGCTGAAATCAATGAATCACTCTCACTCCAATTCTTTTTTAGAAAACGCGCTCGTATTTGTTTAATCGATGTTTTCATTAACAAAAAAGCGAAAGGGAAAAGTTCGCGTGTTACGTTCGATTGTCGTCCCGCGAAACACTTTGCCTTTCCCCGCATCGATTGCCAATAATCGTCGGGAATGGAATGAAAATTTCGCAGCCGAGATTATGGAATCCGAGTAGCTGACTCGCAAAATCGTTTGAAAATTCGGGACAGAGATTGCCTGGGGGTTGGTTCTTATCGCGAGATCTTGCCTGGTCTGTAACTGGCGATACATTTTTTTTTTTTTTGCGGCGCGTCTTTCAAATATGACTCGTGGGAACTGAAAATAAAATTTTACTTTAGTCCCTTCTGTGATAATCTTTTTTTTTTGTAATCTAGTTTGGCTATTACAAGATTTCTGACTGTTTGAAAGTATTTAGTTTATTCTTTCGCCCGTAGATGTCAGCCAAATGTAATCGTATTTTGAATAGTTTTGTATTCATAGATTGGCAACTCATAGTAATGTTTTGTCTTTCAGCAGAGTTAAGTTTGATTCGATGTAAGACGGTTGCGTTCTATTTAGCTTCGTGATAAGATTAGCGTTGCGATGCTCCTCTGATTTTCTGTCTACGTTTATGTGTGAAAATAAAGTACCTTGTCTTTCTGTCGTCACGACAGATGATTATTTGCAGCCGTTGTTTTTATATTTCCTGAACTTTAATCCGAAGATTTGAACACATGGCTCCCGCCGGGTCACTGACATAAAAAGAAATATAGGGTACCGTCTCACTATACCGGGTCATCGAAAAAGGTGTCCGTGATTTCAGTTATGCACACCGGTAACAACGATCGACCGATCGGATTTTGCGAAGCAGCAGATGGTATATTAACTCTGGGAGTTTAATTTATCCACGTCATGTTGACTGTGACTGCGCTGGATTCATGCGCCGTCGCGCCTCCCGGGAATAAACGAATGAACCAACTATTCTATTCCCTTCACTGCACGCGCGAAACATTAAGGTTGTTTTTAGACATGAGTCAGCGTCACGCGTCAATCTCGCGACGCCGCGCCTTCTCAGAGAGTCTTGCGACGTTGAGTCATACCTTCACGTGGTCAAGACGGATGCTCGATTCTAACCAATTGAAAGAATTATAAACTCCCAGCGCTCCCATAGAACAAAAACGTTGAGCAGCGATTTTCGGCCCTTCTTTGCCTTGCTCGCTTGCCTTCTGGCTCGCGCTCTCTCGTTCTTCTGTCTCTTGTCCGCGTACTGCTTCCGACTATACCATGATGTAAACGTCTTCTGACTGCACCGGGAAATTCCGGTGACCGCTAGTATTGTTCGTGTGTGTCCTGCTGTAAAGGTACCTTAGGGTTTGCTGAAATGTGTGCCAATAATCCGGAATGAAATAATGTGCACCTCATCAGTGTTGTGCGTACTCTTCAATGCCTTCCTTATGTGTTTATTGCAGCGATCACGACTACCTGTGTGTGAATCTATAACCTGTACCGTTAATGTTAAAGTCGTTTCAATCAATATATATATATATATATATATATATATATATATATATATATATATATATATATATATATATATATATATATATATATATATATATATAGATATATATACATATATATATATACATATATATGTACATATACATATATATATATATACATATATATGTACATATACATATATATATATACATATATATGTACATATACATATATATATATACATATCTTGCAACCTTGATTATTCCTTTTGTAATAAACTTTTTTTTTAAATTGAAAATAATAATTCTGCGTTTTATGACAAGATATAAAATGTTGATAATATTGAGATATAGTTATAATTAAAGGCCAAAGAATGCAGGTACAATCGCCTTATTTCAAAACTGTCCGGTTTATTGGATCTAAGGACAACTTGCGTATTGATTCCTATTATGTCCAAAAACCTAAAAAACAATGAGATTGTCCATTTTCCTTATTTACGGGATATCATACAATAGCTGCACATTTGATCGACTACATCAACTCCTGATTTTGTCGTATTGTAATCCAGTATAATCGCTGGTTTACCCCGGTTTAAGCACGACTAAGGGCCTGTTCACATAGGAGTCCGTTGCGTTGCGTTAAGGAAAAGATGAGACGAAAATAAACCAATCATATGCCTCCAAACGAAATTTTTAACGCCTATGATTGGTTTATTTTCGTCTCAACGTCATCTTTTCCTTAACGCAACGCAACGGACTCCTATGTGAACAGGCCCTTAAGGTAGGTTAGCGTTCAATTTTAAAGGCGGAAAGGCAGTGGCGTAGCTAGAACTTTAGCCGCCCGGGGCGGTCTTCGATTTGCCGCCCTTTCTAAGTCAATCAATTGGTGGTTTTTATAAATTAATAAACAAAAATAAAAAATTGTAATTGAGACAAACTATAGGTGGGGAACTTTTTTACCATTGGATGCCATATTTAAATTAGGCCGCTTAAGCTGATATACCTATAAATGCAACTTTTATAAAGACCACAAGAAAATTACGGAGGTCGCAGTTTCCCCACCTATGAGACAAAACCTAATTTATAAAAAAAATTCCATAAAATATATTTTATTTTATATTTTTATATTTATAAATAAAAATAAATAATTTCATTTCTTTTGGATAAACAAACAAATTGTACACATATGTGTATGTAAACAAAACATATTTATATATTTACTCTTCTAACTTTCATAGTAGAAAAATCGTGTATAATGCTCTCAAAATTTATATTATTTGTAATTTCTTGTTCTATTGACAATATTGCAAGATTTTGTAGTCTTAAATCTCTCATTGTGGAACGAAGATAATTTTTTATCAACTTCAATTTGGAGAAGCTCCTTTCGAAACTAACGACACTGATAGCAATTGTTAAAAAAATTCTTAGCAAAATTACAGTGTTGGGTACAGAATTTTCCAATCTATACTGTTGACTCATATAGTAATTAATAATTCGTAGAAACCGAATAGTAAACTTATGAATTGAACAAGTGGTTTTTTACAACTAATACTAAATAAAAATATGCCGCCCCAAAATATGTGCCGCCCGGTGCGGACCGCACCCATCGCACCCCCCTAGTTACGCCACGGCGGAAAGGGATAATTTTAATAAACAAAGGGGGTTAGGGAATCAAAATTACTAGAATGACCTGTACTTCTCTGTACTATTAATAAATATTATCCCCCCCCTCGCCCTCCATACCCCACCCTAATAATTGGATTCAGTCGTTTTTGGCAGCGTCCCTAATTGCTATCCGTTAGGTGACAAAACACGAAAATCGAAACAGGAACAAAACTGAAACAGAGATGGAGAATAATTGGACTTCAGTTCAAAAGCAGAAGCAAATTATCCATCTCCGGACTGAAAAGGGCGTTTTAAAGACGAAAGGACGCTTACCTTAATCTTGATAGAAAATATAGCACTTGGGAAGGAATCAAAATTTTGAGAATTCCGACCCCCCCCCCCTCCAATATCAGCACGAATGAGAGGATGCAGTTCTCTTTTGGCAGTGTCCCTCGCTGCAATCTGTTTGGCGGCGAAAGAATTTAAAAACCTAAACAAAACTGAAACGGAGAGATGAAGGATTGGGCTCCAGTAGAAACAGAGGCAGGTTTTGGTGCCCCCCTCCCCCGAGCGCCCTCTCGTTTTGAGCCCCCCCTCCCCCTTGTTCTAAATACTATTAATAAATATTATCACCTAAGATATATCCTCACGGTTGAAAAGGAAATTTTATTGGTTAGTTATTAGGTAGTAAAAACTCTTAGAACGCCGTTTGTTCTTCCAGTTGTCTAGATTAGGATTTCCCTAACTATATATGTATGTTCCTTGGAACACTGGTGTTCCACAGAAAGTTAATAGGTGTTCCGCGAAAACCTGGAATTGTTTTATATCCTGCTACGGCTACAAGAAATTCAAACATGTTTGACGGATTAATACTCTAAAATGTCTAAAAAATTAAGTATTCATGCATATAGTAGTTATTTTAATTAGGCATGGTCATTTTTGGCAGAGTTATGATCTGCCTGATATCAAGAAGAAAAGCAATTCAAGGACCTAACATCATCGAAGTCATTAAGAACTTTATTCTGTGTTATGTGTTATGTTTTAAAATTTAAATAATTACTAAATAAAAACTTGTTTTTTTCTCAATTTTTAAAACTTTATTGATTATGTGTTATTACATACCCTACAAAATAAACAAGGTGTTCCATCAAAATTTCAGGATTTGGGCCTGGTTCACATAGGAGTCCCTTGCATAACGTTAAGGGAAAGATGACGTTGAGACGAAAATAAACCAATCATAGACGTTAAAAATTTCATTGCTAATCGTTTGGAGGCCTATGATTGGTTTATTTTCGTCTCAACGTCATCTTTCCCTTAATGCAACGTAACGGACTCTTATGTGAACAGGCCCTTTACAAAGTGTTCCATCGCGGGAAAAGTTGGGGAAACCCTGGTTTAGATGAAGATGGTATCTTTGCCTGAGTTCGCAGAATGTATTGTAGCGATCGCAAGTCTGCAACCGAATACTTCTGCAGACGACATTTAAAAATATTTGTTTTCACGTTTTGAAGAAGTTGTCTGGCAACGACGATGACCCTGTACGGAGAGTAGCATAAAAAGGAATTTTTTTTTTTTTTTTTTTTTTTTTTTGCCTTGTAATCTTTGGTATCCACGTTATTGCATAATTTGTACGAGTCGTATATTCAATGTTAAAAATCATGTAATCAAATATTTTACAGTGTCTCTATTCGAAGCTGCTCACTTTCGAAAGCCTGTGCGACGATCCGCCACTGAGTAGAAATGCAGAGAAAAATCATCGATCTTTCGATCGAAAAAAAAGGGCATCTCTAAAGGACTCTCTCCTTTAATCACTGATGGAAAATACAGCAACACAAGCACCCACTGTAATACTCGAACCACCGTTTCGAGCTCAATTGGTCGCCAAACAAATCTCTTGGCTGCCAGCGAGGCAGACTAATGAAAGTCCATCCGAATACAGCAGTGCTGCCGCGTCGGCTTTATGAGGATGCGGCACGGCAGACGATAGAAATGGATGGACACGAGTTATTGCAAACACCGGCATGATTAACGTTGTCCAAGCACGCGGAATCGCTGCAGAGACATTATCGATATTGGCTGGACGGGGGGTGGGGGGTGGCTTTGTTTGGAAAGCTGCTTCGAAACGGGCGAGCGGGATTTAAATTCGAGAGGGGAAACGAAGATCTGTAAACACAGCATTATGTTTGACGGATGATTGCGATATTGAAATGAGAAATAAATTGGGAAAAATCGAATGATAGTTGATGATTAATCATGGCAGTTGGACAGAAGACTTGAGGTTCTAATTCAGAATTTATGTACTTTGAAGATTCATATGCTGTAGGTTCTCTAAGAAAAAAAAGTTAGGTATATTAGAGAAGATCTAGACATGATGAAAGACAAACATTATAAACTATGTTACATTAAAGGAAACGTTATTACAGTTCATTAAAACCCCCCCACAAGAGGCCCTGAACGGGTAGTTATTAAATATGCTCTGATGTAGTAAGGATTTCGATTTGTACGAGATTTAAAGCTTTTAAAAGTAGGTAAAAGAATTTGCATGCTTACGCCGCTCGAATAATTGTCAGTAAGATGTTATACCAGTATCGTGTTAAGGCATACATTGATTCTGATGCGTGCCATTGCAGTCTTAATGAGTACGGTCTGTCGTTTTATAGAAAACTAGCTATAAACCCGCACTTCGCTACGGTGTATATTCAAAATAAATACAACGGTCAATGTATGCAATTAATGCCAAAAATATGTATAAGTATATTTATAATAAATACAACGATCAATGTATGCAATTGACGTAAAAAAAAAAACGAAAAAATATATTTATAAAAAAATCGTAATGTATATTTTTATAGACAAAATAATGTAAAAGAAAATATTCAAATTAAACCTAATAAAACATACTAAAGAATATAGTACAGTTAATATAGTACAGTTTGAGGAACATATCTTTTACTGTATTTTAATATTTTTTTGGATAATGTCCAATCGTCTGCCACATTAGCAGGAAAAAAAACATTTTTTTTTGTCTATTTAGTTGTTATGCACGTGACGATAAATTTATTTAAAGTACCAGAAAAAGAAATCACGTGATCGGCATTTAATAAGTTATATTCTAAAAATTAATCTTCAAAAATTCACCAAAAATCAGAAAATGAAGGTAAAGATTCGGAAAAGATTTCATTTTAAAGGAATTTTTGTGATCTTTCTCGTGATATAAATTTTATAACCCTCAAATTATTATTTTAAATGGAAATTTTAAAAAAAGTTACAAAAACAGCTTAAAAATTTAAATTTAAAAAATCTAAGGAGAATTTTTCAAAAATCTTTCTTAGTGCACCCCTACACTATAAGAAGAATCGCCATGCAAAATTTCAGCCCTTTAGGCCCAGAGGTTTGGTCTGTGCGTTGTATGTCAGTCAGTTACGGAACTGTTTTATATATATAGATAACTATTTTAAGCATCTGTTATTATAGCTTTCCAAAGCTACGTAGACAAGCGTCATAGGCAGTTGGATAATTTTTTCACGTGTTTTTCCGTCAGAAACGCTTCGTGAGATCCTAAAACCCCTCGCACTTAGCATCAATTGTACGCACATATTCATCCATTCTTAAATTCCACAATAAATTAAGAAGAATGGTTAAACGTTTCGAAACTACTTAATAGTTCATACTCAGTCGGAGGAGCATTAGGTGTGATTTTCGCTATGAACAATTCACAAATGCCTATAGCGGCAATCGCAACTAATGCTCCTCGGCCATGTAGCTATCCTTTTTAATTTATTGTGGAATAGAACAAGCGTTGATTACGCGTGAGTCTCCCACAAGTTCCCCCTAAGGGCCTGTTCACATAGGAGTCCGTTGCGTTGCGTTAAGGAAAAGATGACGTTGAGACGAAAATAAACCTATCATAGGCCTCCAAACGATTAGCAATGAAATTTTTAACGCCTATGATTGGTTTAGTTTCGTCTCAACGTCATATTTTCCTTAACGCTACGCAACGGACTCCTATGTGAACAGGCCCTAAGACATGAGATGCATGGTTTAGGATTTTTTTTAAATCCATTCTGGTTTCCAGAAATAAGCATAGGGCGCAGTGGCCCAGTTGGCAAGAGCAACGGGCTAGTGATCTGAACGTCCCTGGTTCGATGCTTGTCGCTGCAAATCCACCGCCGTGTTCACTAATGGTGACCGGGGCACGTAAAATAGGTCGTGTCTGCAATGTCCTCCAAGTTCTCAAATTTACGTCTGGACGTGCGGGGTCAAGTGTTCCGGTCTCGTCACTGGACTCGGTTCAAAATGACGGGACCGGTCATTTAGCCAAGTCGGACTCCGACCAGCAATGGTTAGTAATGGCACCAGCAATGGCACCAGCAATGGTTAGTAAGGTCAATGGATTTATTGCCCTCGGCATAAAAGATGAATCATTTCCAAACTTTATGTCGTATCACTGTATTATCCACCAGGGGGTTTTATGTGGTAGAAAACGTTTTGAAACGCTTATTAACTTTTACTACAATATTACTATTAAAGCCTGCTTTGCCATTCGAATACTTAAACGCATTAGGGAGCTGTTCCCTCAATAACTTTCCAGGGGTATATAGTCCCCCAGACATTCACTTCTTTCTCAAAAAATGTGCACCCTTTTGGTCACGTTATCAGCATTCATCGCTTATCAGCGGAAACAGAAAATACCAATGTTAATCCCTTAAAAGGGGTTGCCTAACGATTGGCCATAACATTCTCCTTTGATCCCTTTTTTTACTCGCAGACACATCAATAATCTTTGTCCACAGAACTAGCCGTGCGCCTTGGCGCTTGAATTGGCGTGATATGCTCCCGATGATGTCTGAGTCAAAAAGTCACGTGACCGTCCCATCACGGGGGAAAGGTTGAAGAAAAGCAGACAGAGAGATCTCGGGAGCGCTTGCCGTAGGACCATGCAGTCATTACTCCTTTGTCCGACGCCCTGGAAGAAGCGATTCCAATGCAGCTACTGGAAGCCATGTCGCCCGCCTGATCCTTGCTGACCGGAGATCGACCATGTACCTCTATTTGTAAATGGCAATAAGCCACTGGCCTTAAGCCTCCTCTAACTAACTTAAATTTAAAAATAAATCCGAAGTACTTCATATACTCGTGTCTGTCACCCTCTTATCTTTTTTTTCAGAATGACCAGCACTGGCCATGTTATATGTATATCCACTAGATATTAAGACCTGAAGCATCCTTTTCCTACATTCATTAGTTTGCTGTACCAAATATTAAGATATGGAGTTCCTTTCTTCCAATGACATTTTAGTGCCACAGAATACTACCCTTCGGACACACCATGAAAATAATTACAAAAATAGTCATCTTAATTAGCGCAGCTCCTTTGCAAAACCGCCTTTTTAACCCTTTCAGGGGCAAACACCCCCTCCTTTTACACGGTGCAGTTTTTTTCCCGATTTTTTTTTAACCTAAAGAATCTTGAAAAAATTTTCAATTAAAGGTTGCAAAAAGTGTTTACTTCTTTAAACTAATAACAGATGGCAGTACTAACCATTTTTCTGCTCATTTAACTGCAATACATTGAATGCAAGGGAAAAAAGAGACTAGATTTAGGCGTTTGCACTGTGCAAACGGCGCCCTTCAAAGGGTTAAGGCCCTATTAGAAAATCCTGAAGGTCCTGATCTCATTCTGCATACTGAAGTACGTTGGCTCAGTGAAGGCAAAGTTCTTGCTAGATTTGTAGATTTAATTGAAGAAATAAAAAATTATATCAGTGCCAAAAATCAATTTTTTTTTTTTTTTTAAATAACAGACCCTCGTTGGTTAGCGGATTTGGCTTTTATAATAGACTAGCTGAAGTACCCGGCGTTGCCCAGGATTTTAAGCATGTATGTTATCAAAATCAATTTAAAAACTAAACACAGTATAAATAACATAGAAAAAAAAAGCACATGAAATGTTACACTCATCTTAGAATTTTGGTAGATTCAGCATTTCATCATTGTACGACTAAAAGCTGAAAAGTAAAAATGTCAAAATATTGTATGTTTTGTAAAAATGCACTGTATTGAATAACTGTATTGCATTGAATAACAATGGTTAATTGTATATTGCACAATGTAATGTGAAAATAGTATGTTAGAATTGTATTTTAGTTAGCAAAGTGTAAATTTAAGCTATTAGTAGGGTGTACCGTACAAAACCGCATGCTATTAAAATGTTGTATGAATTAATTTATTAGTAAAGTGTACTGTATTGAATAACTGTATTGAACTGTATTGTATTGAATAATAATTTTAGTTAGCAAAGTGTAAAATTAATTTATTAGTAAAGTGTACTGTATGAAATTGCATACTATTGAAGTGTTGTACTGTATGAATGAATTTATTAGTAAGGTGTGCTGTATTGAACTGTAATGTATCGAATAATAAGGGTAAATTGTATACTGCAAAATGTATTGTAAAAATAGCATATTAAAATTGTATCTTATTTAGCTAAGTGTAAAAATAATTTATTAGTAAAGTGTAAATATATACATAAAACGTATTGAATCTGGTACAACAAACTGTACTGCAGGCATTAGCTCGTTGGTTAGCGGATTTGGCTTTTATAATAGATATAATGGAAAAACTGAATTATTCAAACTTAGAGCTTCAGGGAAAGTACAAACATATAGCTACAATGATAGGGTCTATAAACTCGTTTAAAGCTAAACTGGCTTTGTGGACCATAACATTTGAAGATGAAGTCCCTTGTGCATCTTCCAAATATGAAAAAAAAAATGATAGGCGACGGGGAAATTGACTTATCGGCATTTGTTATCAACCTTTAATTACTTCAAGACCAGTTTGAAAAGCGCTTTCAACAGTTTAATATCATCGAGCCAATGGTCACCTTTTTTGTTTATCCTTTTACTTATCAAGTACATGTAACCGAACAAGCTACATACATTTCAGAGCTTGTTCAAGTAAGGACAGAAGAACTGGAAATAGAAATTTTGGATCTTCAGAACGACGTTGTCCTAAAATCCAATGTATCAGATGAGAATTTCTGGAATATAGTTGACAGAAGCAAATTTCCATTCTTGAAAAGAGCGGCATTATATATATATAATAGCCGTTGTCTCTGTATAACACTTCCGGGCTGTACTCATCTTTCAATTGAAGCCCTCAGTAAACAAACAGTCGGTTAGGCTTAATTTCAATTTCAGATGTGGATCAGAATTTTTTCTTACCTAAAACCTAATATCTTCTCCAAATCACGTTTGTTCAGCCTATTTTTCTATAAAGCATTCAGAACTAAAAAAATTGGATGCTTTTAGCCGTATATTTAACAGTTTTTAAAAATCTGTTTACTTTTGCGATGAATTCTGAAAGTAAACAAACTTGAATGTGAATGAATCAAGTAGCTCGAGTATTCATATCGCGTAGTGAGCTGTAAAAGACTGGATGGCAGTCTACTACTCCAATCGCATGAAAAACTAAATAAATAACAAATAATGAAAGGGTTTGCTTTTACAAGGTGGGGATTAAATGCAATATTGTTAGATAATTCGGGATATTTTTTAACTTTCATATACTTTTTCCATTATGACGTCACTTTTAGTATTATGACGTCAAAATGACGGGTTGGATGGCAGTCTACTACTCCAATCGCATGAAAAACTAAATAAATAACAAATAATGAAAGGGTTTGCTTTTACAAGGTGGGGATTAAATGCAATATTGTTAGATAATTCGGGATATTTTTTAACTTTCATATACTTTTTCCATTATGACGTCAAAATGACGGGTTACCTTCTAGTATAAAATAAAATCGCTTTTCGGTTCCACATGCTTGTGTGAATAATTGTTTTCGACAGTGAATATCATAAAATCAAAGTACAGATCACGACTTACAGATGAACACGTTGACGATTGCTTACGCGGGTGCGAGCAGAAATATCATCATACTCTCCGAATTGCGAAGCAATGGCCAATGAAATGAAACGCCAAAAATCACATCGACTTTGAGATTTCTATTTTTTAATAAAGAATTTTTATACTTTGTACAGTTTGTATACATTGTATAGTAATCATTTATTTTACACAAGAATATTAACAATAATTTTTATACGTTAAATTATATTTTTGAAATTAAATATTTTTTTGTACATTATGTGCATGCATTATTAACTATGTCCGACTATAAATTCATGTTAAAAAACTAAATGGTGACCGCCGTCCGATCGGTATTCTAGAACAGAGCTCCGCAACCTTTTATCTTCCACGGCACAACGTTTTTTTTTCGATAATTCCGCGGCACAACACAAGTAAAAAGCTTGCAAATATATAAATTACAATAAATACGTATATGTTTTTATTAGATAAAAAAGCACAACAAAATAGCTCTATGTATCAAGATAATTATAATCATTTAAGTTTTATATAAATCATTTTGAACTGTATACCAACACAAGAACAAAAATATAAAATTATAGTTTACAATTAAAAAAAATTTCTCTTTAAATTTTTATATTAAAATTTGTTTTTTGGTCTTTACTTAAGCCTAATAAATCAAAGTTAATTTAAACATAACTAATTTATTAATGAGATATTTGAGATTGTTTTGATAAATGTGCGTTTTATATTTGGCTCTATAATAGAAAGAGTTACAGTTCATGGTCAAGGCCCTTTAAATAGGATCGTTTGTCATTTTCAGTTAGAACCAGTGTCGAAAAACTTTGTTCGCATAAGTATGTCGTAGAAAATGGGAGCAAAATTGCAATGGCCTTTTTTTAACATGTAGATATTCTTTCTTAACTGAAATCCAGAAATATGACGCTCGAGCATACATACAATGTATGGCCAACAACATGTTTCTGTTTTGTGTATAATTTCGACCCAGAAAAATTACATATTAACAAAAAGTTAGAGGAATATTTTACTTAGAAAAATTTCTATTTAATGCGGTGGTTAATTTTTTTTTATTATCATAATCGATAAAATCACCGCGGCACAGTCAAGATCACCTCGCGGCACACTAGTGTGCCACGGCACAGCGGTTGCGGAGCACTGTTCTAGAATGTGCTCTTAGGTATAAAAAGGTTGGAGACCCCCGGTCTAAACAATAGCTTCGAGAGAATAAATTGAGCTTTCTTTTTTTTTTTTCTTTCTAGGCGGGATGTCTCTTATCGTTTGTTAGTCCGCGGTTGTGGGAAATAATCAGCAAAACCAATCTCGCATCAAAACGAATATAGTCATCCACACAACCTTTTGAGAACTCCCAAATTCCTCCCACAGCTTCAATAGCATAATTCATTTTTGTACAGAGGAATGGTTTCTGTGTACAAACTAATTTGTCTTCAGGATTTATAAAAATTTTGGATTTTATAACATTTAATAACTATGCAAAAAAATCTTTATTTTTCAGAGTAATTTTCGCTTCAGGGAAAATATCGGAATTTTTACTCTAATTCAAAACCCCGAAGATAATTCGGTGAAAACAGAGCAAAGGGACGCTGAACATAAAAAAAAAACTCCAGAGAGATACGGAGAATAAAATTTCAGATATATTCTTTTAAAAGATGACCCCTCCCCCCCTCAAAAAAAGAGTCCATTACGAGATGAACAGATCTTTTGTATACAACAGGATACGCATAGACAGGACAGCGTAAATAATGTTGTATCTGGCAATGAAATCATCTTAGGAACATGCGGTTAAAGTTATTTGATTCTGATAGAATGGCCTAAGCCAAGAATGGGTATTTTACGACCATTTTGTCATATTTTTTTTTTAATGTGAGCTCTTCGCTGCAAGGAATTCCTTTTTATGACTCAGCTGTAAGAACGCTTTGTATAAAATTCCACATCGTGAAATCGGAATAAACTCGGTTAATTACTCTTTTAAAGGGGCAAAATCCGCATCAGAATTTACATGCGCTAATGATCCCCCAATTCCTATTCAAACACAGATCGTGCCCCGAAATCTGATAATGAAACTCCTTCAGTTCATCAGTATAGCTGGAACTCATAAAGATATCGACTGTTCTGTCGTGATAAATGGAGAAGACTTTGGCAAGCACAGTCAAAAGTGATCCGTAAATAACGAAGGAGATCATAAGACGCATAACAACCGAGAGGGGGCCCGGTGACGATAACGTCGTTAGAAAATCGTTAGGGACGTATAGTTTGCTTTTTTTTACGAACTTCCTGATGAAATAAGATTTTTGAAAATATTGAAATTTTTCGGAGATGCGATCATCTGAAACGACGAGGCATTGTCTATCAAAGTGCCGGAGCAGAATTTAACATTTCCTTTAATTTTATCATGTATATATAACAGTTACATTTCCATTCAGTTTTCAAGAATATCAAACAATGCCACCACTAAGCGAATTAAGGTAACGAATTTGAAGGACAAAATTTTGCTTCCGAATTATTTAATATTTTTCTTCTAATTGTTAACGTTACTGCTACTCATAAATGTATCTTTCTAAATATAAATATGTGTTTTTAACATTTATCATATATATTAAACAGTGTTGAAGGTATTTAATTTCTGTAATAACGGGCAACCAACACAAACACACACACACACACACACACACATATATATATATATATATATATATATATATATATATATATATATATATATATATATATATATACATACATAATATACATATATATATATATATATATATATATATATATATATATATATATATATATATATATATACACACACAGTGGAATCTCGATCTATCGTTTTTCAAGGGACCGATTGAAATGAACGATAAATGCGGGAAAACTATAGATGAGGAAACATAACAAAGCAATAGGATCGTTGGGACTGGATAAAATGAACGACACATACGGAAAACGATGGATCCGAAAACGATCGATCGAGATTCCACTGTATATATATATATACTTTGTACTCCCGATTATCCAGATTAATGGAGGGGGGGAGGGATTAGGACAAATAATCGAAAAACACGGATCGTCCGATTTCTATTATATTTTATAATATTTTCAAAATATAATAAT
>OU015491.1:12585728-12588228 GCA_907164885.2 Dolomedes plantarius
TTATTCTTTATAATTTTAAAAATACAACTTAATATTTAGACCTATAAGTAGATACACATGATTATAGTAAGAGAAGAAAAAATCCAACTATTTGTTACAACATACCTGCTTAACAGTTTTAACATTTCAACTACAGGAAGGGAGCAAGAAAAAGTTTTCTGTGGTAGTTTGACGTAATGAAGTTTTCAGGAGGCTGCTTCAATACTCTTTCAATACTAATAGTCTCAGACGAAGATCCACCTTCTAGCTTACGTTTCACGGTTTGATAACGTGCTGAATCTACTAATGTCACGTTTGCCTGAATGATAGTGGACACTTCGACAAAGATTTATGTGTTTTAGGGTCCAGGAAGCCGCAACCAGGATGTGGTAGGTGGGAAAAAAGAGTCCCTACTTTTGTTTGTCAGTGAAGAAAAGTGAAATCGGACCCGGGCGGTAAAGATGCTCCGGGTCAAGCTAATAAGGCAGTGTTGTGCTAAAGCGTTTAAGGGGAAACTATTATGTTATGTCTAACAAAGAAAGGGATGCATTTTATGACTATATTCCATCCCATCTAATTAATCTTTCTTTAAAAAAAAAGAAAGAACTTCGCGCCTTTTGAGGGTTTAAGTGGTATTTTTGGAAAAATGAAAGGAAGGCGAAGAGTGTAAACTGATTCTTAAAACCGGTGGATTGATTCTTTAAAGCGAAAATTTTAACATGGAAATAATACATTTGGTTTTGTTTTCGCGATATTGATTCTTATAAGCGGTTGATTCTTATAACCACTGATCACTATAAGCGGTGGTTACTGTATATTGATTGGGTTTATGACATCTTTCCCAGTTCGGCCAGGAAATTCTGTTTTAGTAAATTCTGTTTCTCCTTTCCCTTTTGAAAATGAAAAAAAAAATTTTTTTTAATACTTTTTTTCATTAGCATTTAATCCCCATTAATTGCCTCTACCAAAGTTAAAAATTGTTTGATTACTACTTTGTACAACGAAGCATGCTAACGTTGTAATTAAGGATGCATCCATAAAAGCATGTTCATTTACAAGAACTCCTTTGATCACAATTAGATGAGGATTAATAATCAGCGGGTGAAAAAAAAATTAAATCCTTTCTTTTCGAATGTCATTATTGAATGTCTTAGTTCTTCCTTTAAACTATTCTCCCCAAATGAGCAGTTAATATAGAGCTTTGAAGGATTGACATTTATTTTGAAGATGATTCACGCTAGTGCTGAATACGTTTTCGAAATTTGTCATCCCGTTGATTGTACGCTTGGGTAATAAATTATAACTAGCCACTGCGAGACCAGCTTGGTCACTTTTGCAAAACAACTCAACTGAAAATAACATATGTAAGGAATGTTTCCATTACCTGTCATCATAAATATACGTTGCTAAGGGGTATTCTCTATAAGGCTGATTCTGAAACATCGTGATTAAAAAATATGAATTTCCATTACTTCAGATCAGAGTTAAAGATACGACTGAGAAACCCAACACCAATGATTTTAAAAATTACACCCCTCTCTGTATGTACCATTTTTCAAAATTAATATATCTACACTTTATCATTACATCAAATAAGAAATTGTTGGGGAAAATTTTTTTTCACTTAAAAAATGGAGTAAGAATTCAGCAAGTACTAAAATATAGTGTGGATTTTATCACTCTCTGTATGTACTATTGTTCACAATTCAGATATCTACACTTAATCATATCAAATAAAAAAACTGTTGGGAAAATTTCTTCCACTAATCAACTTACAAAATGTAGTAAAAATTCAGCAAGTACTGAAAAAAGTGTAGAAAATTGACTATTACTGGCTGTCGGTTGCTAAGCCGGCGACGGTTAAGCCTAACCTCGCGATCATTTATGCTCTCTCTTAATGAATTATTTCTTCTTCGCTTTCTTTCTTGAGACTGTTCCCAATTTTCACTTGATCGTGCAGCTCGCTTTCGAGCATTCCTGATTTCAGTGCGTAAATCCAATGTTGACACACGGTTGCAAATTGCGGGCGGCCGCTAATGTTTACATCTGGTAGTTGCAGCCGTTGCCATTCGGAGGGTAGAAATATCGTCGATTTTTGTGCCGCATACCTACGCGATTTATATATATATATAGAAGTTTGATTTCCTCGAATTTTAAGTCGGAAGGTTTTGAGGTATACAAGCTGTTTTTAAATCCTGAATATCTCTTCGCACCCACGATACCGTCTCAATCTTCAAACAATCAAACGTACAGCAGAAATAGCTTATCTATCGAGACATCAAATTCTTTCCAAACGAGAATCGAATTAGTAATTCAGCAGGCCATGATTTACAATTAGGCCCAGTAGGCTCGGGCCTAGGCCCCCCCCCCCCACCAAAAAAAAAATAAATATTTTAAAAGAAAAAAAATTCGCAATTCAATTTTTTTTTAAATTTTATTTTTTTAATAGCAATTTTTTTACATATCCTTTCAAATTTGATTGATTGGTTCATCATACACTGCTGGCCACCCAAATTGCAAC